>JAODJU010000110.1:939972-950666 GCA_026776725.1 Gnathonemus echidnorhynchus
TTTTTTTTATTATTTGGAAACATATAACAGGGTCAGAGGAAGAGTTTTCAATACTTCAAAAATAAGGGCCACCCTAGGGTGCACACTGACTGCTCATGTAACACATATTCAGTTCAGCCTTAACTTTTACTATATGAAAGTGAGTAGAAACTCAAACACTTAAGGTTCATATCAAGGTAAAAATATTCCACAGTCTTTGACTGTACAAGGCTGTATTGGCCTCTCGTTGTATGTGGAGATTACCTCCATTTTATTCAGGACCTCAGTGCCTTCAATGACTTGACTGTAAGGTAGGAGGGACAGTCATCATTCTTGCTGAACAGCATAATTAGCATTTACTTTACGGCTCACTTATGCCATTTAACAAGCATTAGCCATATTTCTAACAGATGTGTTTTGGAGGTGACCATAACAGTTGTGGCACTCTGATGATACTCTGTACTACTGCAAAATATGCAGCTGTACAGATGGGAAACTGTACAATGTTAAAATCGAAAGCACCAGTAATGTTAGTCAAAGGGAAGAACTTACATTCACATCTTCACATTCAATGGAACTAATACTGTTGCATTGGAGGTTTGATAGGGAGAATTTACATACCCAAAAGCCACATATTTTCTATCCATCCAAGGTGCAGGCTGCAGAGTGATGTAAAACTGGGAGCCATTGGTGTGAGGGCCCTGATTTGCCATTCCCAGAATACCCCTCTTACAGTGGGCCACAGCAAAGCTTTCATCTATGAGAGGAAACCGCAATTTCAAACCGGAGTCCTGTGCATACGTTTTTCCCCCGGACAGTCTGAGATTGTTCCATAATGATAAACAAAGGTTAATTCATCAGGGATTGCTCCCGCTTCCTTTCTGCTTCTGTTCCAATAACGACAAAAAGGCTGAAAAGGGAGAATTTGACTGAACCCTGAAGCACATCTGTATTCATGGGAGCATGTCCCTGTTATGGTCTCTGTGCTCAACAGGACCTCAGAACGAGGCAACAAAATAAACTGACAGAGGAATAAAATACATTATTTTACCTTCGAATGTTGGCCCGTAAATAGACTCGCCGCCATTTCCTCTGCTCCCCAGTGAGATATCTGAAAGAAGGCATTTTCAGGAAAAGTATATATATTGATATATACACCCAAACATACATTACCAATTACAACGAGAGGCCTAATACAGAATAACAATTTCCCTTTCATAACATGCTAAGTTACTCATGAGACAGACTTAAATGACATTTCATTCCAAATATACCAAGCTTTTTAAAAACTGAATCAAAATTTACATTTAAATTGCAAAGTTGCCTGGCAGACACTTTTATCCAAAATGACATACGCTTCTTTTCTATGACACATTCATAAGTGTTCAGGCATACAGCAGGACAGGGTTTAAACCTGTACACAGCTTCTGAAGGCACAACTGTTGACTGGGTATCTTTTTATGACCATAAAAAATGGAAGAACAACTGTGATCCTCAGCAGGAGATGCAGTGAGAATATGAAGGTTCAGCAACAGGATGTAGTGTAGTGTGGACAGAGTATGCAGAGTATATTCACTACTAGGACCCTCAACCCACCTCCACCCTGGATCCAGCCATTGGGGACAATTCGGTGGAATAGTGAGCCCTTGTAGGATAATCCTTCCTCTCCAGTACAGAGCGCTTGGAAGTTCTTGCATGTCTTTGGACAAAGAACTGAAAAGAGCTGAAGGAAGACAACCGATGTTACTTTACTTCAGCTCCTGGGTGCATCTGTGATTTCTTTGTCAGCTGTCTTCTCACCTCAATCAGTAATCTACCAGCATGTTTCTCACTGATTTCAATGTCCATGTACACAAACGTGTGCTGCAAGTGGAGAGAGAACAAAGAGATGGTACACAGTCGGTGGAACAGGTGACTAAGATCTGGATGTTTAAAACTGGTGTTGCAAAAAATGTCCTTGCAGTACTGCAAATAGAAAGTGATGACTGCATAGATCAGCAAACTAGATAAAAACCTAGAATGAGCCTTACTGTGCTTCGATTACAAGATTTTATTTGGGTTCCAAGGTTTGTTATTCATAGTGCAATTCTACATTGCTTTCCAAAGCATGGGTTGAAAAGGGACATCATTTAAAAAATGAGGACTTGCCCCAGTGCTTTGCAAGTGCTTGGAGAAGAAGTCTTCAGAGAGTGCAATGCACAGCTCTTGTGGGTGGGAAGAGGTGAAACTCCATTGTTTCTCTGCCCAAAATGTCAAGTCTTCTTCATTTCCAAGAAGTCTGCCATTCTCAAAACACATAACAGAGCCTCTGAACTCCCACACTTCACCTTTTAGCTCCTGTTAAAAAAAAAGCATATTATTTTTTCTGAAATTCTCATCAACAAGTTGTGGGCAAATTACAGAAATAAACAAAATCCCAAAACAAATGTCCAGTTGAAATTCAATATTTCTTGTTATTCCTAAATATTTATTCTGCTAATAAAGTACAATGTACCTTATTTTTAAAATCATAAAATTAATTATTTAAATTTTTTTTTATAGTTGCATGGATCATAGCCAGAAATCGACAGTCATTCTCAATCAGCCTGGACAGCATGTTAATAATGTTTTAAATTCTGATCACTTCCCAACAGTTGGGTCATGCCAAACAAGCGAGCTAGTGAAATGGTTTAAATTTAATCCTATTCGGTATTAAATATATCGTGTCGTGATTTTTTAACAAGTAGAACTAAAATTTGGTGCAAGAAACGAGATCCGAAAATACAGTTAGTAATACGTACGGAGCACAAATCTGAAAACAAATCGTACTAGTGATTTTTATTTTCTAAAGAAATCACTAGACGAATAAACAAATTTGATACAATTCATACAATATGAGCTCTGAATCACCTACCTGTTTTTTCATAGCTAAATACGTATGCCAGTCAAATTCCACTAATGGGTGAATTATTGCGTCCTCAAAAGACGAGGGAAACCGCTGTTTCAGTTCCTGTTGAATACAGTGATTGTCAAAATTTACCGTTACATCATACGTCATGTTGGCCTTTGTGGTTGATGTACTGACTCGTGTCGTGCTAATTTACATTGCTAACTTCTAGTGACTTAAGCATCAACATAAGATGACTCGGTCAAAAAGCACCAGTAATTAATTTGATACTGCAGTGTTTGGAATTATAGGAATTTACTTGGAGATGTACGTCTAAATTATTGGAAAACAAGCTGCTTTCTCAATAATAATAATAATAATAATAATAATAATAATAATAATAATAATAATAAAAGTTTTACCTCAGCTGTGCATTTCGCAATTTGAAATGTTGGATCTTTTGAAAGACCAACAATCTCCAGTTGTATTTTTGAAGTCATGTTTGTCCTCTGTTCTGTAAGTTTGTTTTTCAACCTGATCTGTCGTTATCGCCATGCCAACGCACACGCGAACCGGTATGACGTAATTATTTTTATCCAATGGGAATGCAGCAACGTGTCGCAGTAGATTAGATGGTCCTCTTTTATTTCCATTATGTGCTGTGAGGTTAAATTAGAGGCATCGGGGTTGAATCAACGACACCTATAGGTATTGTATTACTAGATAAAGTATGTGTTTTTGTGTTTTTTGGGAAAATATTTCTTTGAATATGCCTAATGGCTGATTAATACTTATGCGTCGAATCGAGGCTTCCAGATATAAATAGGTTCAACGCGACAATTGGCTGCACGTGTGTACTGGTCTGATTGATTTCCACTATTAGGTGGCCGTCTAATTCGTAGTAAACCAAATAGGTGAATGGTATATGCATAAAATACATAAAACAAAATATCACATAATGCTTATTTTGAATTCAAATTTAATATTTATGAACTCGTGATTTGTGAACCAAAAAAGTCAGATACCGTATTAAATGGTCTTACACTATATGGACAGGTATTGGGACACCTGGCCATTACACCTATAGAACTTTTATGACATTCAACTCTAAATCCATCGGCATCAGTATGTAGCTGGTCCCCCCTTTGCAGCTGTAACAGCTGCCACTCTTCTGGGAAGGCTTTCTACAAGATTCTGGAAGGTGTATGTGGGAATCTTTGCTCATTCACCCAGAAGAGCATTTGTGAGATCAGACACTGATGTTGGACGTGAAGGCCTGGCTCACAATCTCCATTCTAGTTCATCCCAAAGATGTTCAGTGTTGTTTTTGTCAGGTCTGTGATAGATAGGTGCTTTATTGTCATTGTAAGTACATTAGTTTGGAACACGCCAGCAGATGCACAGTATATGCACTAGTAAGCACATGGGTATATATATATATATAGCACTGTGCGAAAGTCTTAGGCATGTTTGAATGATATTTATGTTGGTGTAAAACTATGCTGTTATGCCTGTCAAAGTGTGTTAGCTTCATTCCAAACTCTGATAAAATCACCCCATTTTTTCCAGCAAACATCCACCCATGTATTTTTTGACCACTAACACACCTCATATAGCTAATCAATATCTCATTGACTTTTTTTTAACTAAGTTAATTAATGAAATGAGCTGGTGGTGAAATTTAATAAATACAAGAAATTACTGAGGTGCCCCTGAGGAGAGGTTTGTGAACTGACCTGGTGTTCATCTAGCCGTCCAACGAGATATCAATAACTTTTTGGAGAACAGAAGAAATGTTTACTAGTTTTTATTGTGTTACTCTTAATTAGCAAAAGTTTTAATGTTAGAGTGTTTTTTGTTCTGAGCAAATGTTCACTTACTACCCAGATAAATAGCTTTAAACATTTCTTTTGACTGCCTAAGACTTCTGCATAGTACTATATATATATATACACACACACACATATACAATAAGGTGCTAGTAAGTTGGTAAGTATATTCTCAGTGGTCTAAATGCACATAAATATGGAAAACTCTATGGAAGACTTTCTGTGGGGGCCAGTCAAGATCTTCTACACCAAAATCACCCAACCATGTCTTTATGGATCTTGCTTTGTGCGCTGGGGCACAACCATGCTGGAACAGAAAAGGGCCTTCCCCAAACTGTTCCCACAAAGTTGGATGCATAGAATTGTTCAAAATGTCTTCCTGTGCTGCAGCATTAACAGCTCCCAGCCAAGGGGCCTAGCTGAACCCCTGAAAAACATCCCCATACCATTATCCCTCCTCCACCAAACTTTACAGTTGGCACAGTGCAGTCAGGCAGGTAATGTTCTTCTGGTGTCCGCCAAACACAGACTTGTCCATCAGACTGCCAGACAGAGAAGCGTGATTCATCACTCCACAGAACACATTTCCACTGCTCCAGAGTCCAGTGGGAGCATGCTTTATACCACTCCATCCAACGTTTGGCATTGCGCTTGGAGATGTGAGGCTTACATGCAGCTACTCGGCCATGGAAGCCCATTCCATGAAGCTCCTGCTGCCCAGTTTTTGCGCTGCAGTTAATGCCAGAGGAAGCTTGGAGCCAACAGAGCGTCAGTGACTTTTACGCACTTTGCGCCTCAGCACTCGGTGACTCCATTCTGTTACTTTGTATGGTCTGTTACTTTATATGGTCTGTTACTTTGTATGGTCTGTTACTTTATATGGTCTGTTACTTTATATGGTCTGTTACTTTGTATGGTCTGCTACTTTGTGTCTGAGTTTCTGTTGTTCTTAATGTTTCCACTTAGCAATAATACAACCTACAGTTGACCATGGAATTTCTAGCAGGGAAGAAAGTTCATGAACTGATGTATTGAAAAGGTGGCATCCTACGACGATACCACTCTTGAATTCACTGAACTCTTCAGAACGACCCATTCTTTTACAAATGTTAGTAAACCTGACTGAATGGATAGGTGTTTGATTCTATATACGGTACCTGTGGTAATGGGTCTGAATGAAACACCTGAATTCAATGATTGAGAGGTGTGTCCCAATACTTTGGTCCATAAACTGTACTTTGAAATGAATCAGTTGAATCAGATTTGGCATAAAACCCGCAGCTTCAAGTCCCAGTCCATGTTTGAGGTCACAGTGTTCACTGGCCCCAACACACTGTTATCCAAATGCATTTTTTTTGGTTCTCAAAACATTCCAGAAAGATTATTTTTTTGGTTACAAAAACGTATTCCGAAAGTTTGTTTGGTTGTCCTGTGGTTAGCCAAGAAAGTTTTTTTTAACTTAAATATAATGTTTTATTTGGTTGCCTGTTTTGGTTTATGGAACATTCTTCTAATGTTTGCAAGGTGGGACCTCTAGATAACCTTTGGACAATGTTCCAGTTAGTTGTATTAATATCTCCCTGACCATTACAATACAAGAAACCTATGAAAAACCTTATGATGGCATTTTTCTTTGGTTCTTTATACGTTACAGGAACATTTGGGGAACGTTCTGATGCATAATAAACCAGAGCAAACATTTTCTAAATGTTATAAGGAGGTTTTTGTAAATCTAACCATAGGAAAACCCTAGGCCAATGTTAACTGAACATTCCGTGTTTGCTGGAAATAAGAGCAGCAGGTATTGGATCCAAAATGTGATTTCTAACACAAACAGCTGCTTTTATCAACTACTTTTGTACTCTTTAGGATGAAATCCCCTCATGACATAACTACAAAGCAGAGGTACAAAACTAGACCTGGATAAATTTGTCTATAAAGCAACTAAATAATTTATTGTCAGCCACATGAAAATTTCTGCTCACTTTAATCAGTAACAGAGTGAAATGTGATTCTTAAATCAAGTAAACTGTGCAATCTTTATGTTACTCTTATGACTAACACTAATATTTCATCCAGTATGACTGTGACTCAGCCTGTTACACAATGCCCTCGGCTGTAACTCTGACGTGCTTCAGTGCCAGGAAGCGTTGAAGCTTGTGGGTAAAGTCGATAGGCTGCTCATGGGTCTGCATGTACTCTTGTGTCATGGTTGATCCGAGGTATGCTATAAGCTCACAGCCGTCTTCAAAGCACTCCAGCTTCTTTTTGTACTTCTTGCGAATGTGGTCAGAGTTCCTGGGATTGAAGGCTAGACAACAATGACAAGATTTTGAAAGTGATGTGCATTCGGAATAGGCATGGAACCAGACTTGGGAAACACACGTAATCGTGGAACCTTCACGCCTCCCCTAATACCAAATCAATCTGCATACCTTTCAGGTGATAAGCCACATAGAGCAGAGCTGATCTTTTGGCACTCAGATAAGGATACTTTGGTTTAAAACATCCAACAGCAGTCATTGCTGCTATTATTGCAGTAGCAACACCCTGTTAATATAGCAAAAATAACATTAAAAAAGAATAGTATACAAAAAGTGCATTTCTAGTTTTAACCAAACACAGAGTGCTCAAACAGGCAATCTAACAAAGTTATTACCTTTGGAATCTAATGATCAGAAGATTTTTAAAAAGCATAAAATGGGGTTGTCATATAATCCTTTGGCTTTATGCATTATGTAGCTCTCAGGCTTCAGGGTAACTTCTCTTCCTATATTAATATTTGTACTACAGGTAAACAGTTTTCTAACATAACATGTAATAAACAGATAAATCAATTTGAAGTTTTTGTGACTCTAGATAAGGACAGTATATAAAACTAGCTATAGCTACAATAAGTGAGTTAACATTGGCTTTTATCATTGACCTTGCTTAGCATGATCGCTTAGGATTTTCAGTGAGCAGGACTTTACCTGTTCCAAGTAACCCAGCATTGGGAGGGAGGTGAGAGTTATTGGTGCTTCAATGGGTGGAAGTTTGTGTGGAAGCTTCTGGTCCCAGTAGGTCTCAGGTGATCTGTTGAGAAGGTTTGTCGTGGTTGGCATAGGGTCAGACAGACTCTTCCCTATGTCGAGTTTGTGTACCACAAGGCCAAAATGCTGTATCTTTACCTTAAAAATTTCTGTAATTTTTCCTCATCTGCAAAAATATAGATTCTTTCCCTATATTCAGCAGCATGGGTTGGGCTTCCTCGCTCTAGTGCCTCGTACCTGGTGAAAAATCCCAGATAGAAGGATAGATAGTTGAATCTGCTAAGTTTAAATGATCAGAAGAATAATTATTAAAACAGATCAAGTTATTGTAACAGATCCAGATACTTAGTTGGTTAGGTTGTTGCTTTTTTCCCTGCAAACAAGTATTTTCAACCACCCACTTTCAGATGAGTGTTGTGATAAGACTTAATCGGTCAATCATGGTGCAATAAGTAGCACTGCTGCCACACATGTGCAGGGTTGCGGGTTCGAATGCCACCTCTGCTCTATGTGTGTTGGAGATTGCATGTTCTACTGTGGATGCTCTGGATTCTTCCTGCAGTTTAATTCTGTCCAGGGGTTTCCCCTGTCTCATGCCTTTTGCTGTTAGGGTAAGCTCTCTGCACTAAATAAGTGGCTAAAATATGGATGGATGAAATCAATCATTCCTACAGTCATATGACAGTATGCTACAAATGCTACAAATCTGTACAAAGGAAATTTACCGATGCAGTTCACGTTAATTGAGATTTCAGATGAGAAAAGGAGCCTTCCACTTGAATACAAAAAAATCACTCTTTGGGATCAACCATTTAATGTCACTCTCAGCTGTTTCTTGCTCATTAAGATCATTGGTGGTCGCAGAATCTTCTGAAGTGCGCCCCCTTGTGGCATACCTCTGCCGCCCATCCAAGTAGGTGACAGGGCAGTAGCCCTTCATCTCTGCCTGCTGGGGGAATCTGGCTTTAAGCTGCAGTGCTGTCAGTCGCTTCGGCAGCAGGTGAGTGGGAGGAATCTCTCGAGGGCATCCTGGAGTCACATACCGCTCTGGTGTCTCAAGGAATTTCTTTTGCAAGCAAAAAACAAGTTGAAATTCAGTAGAGTTGCTGCCATCATGACAACAGAAGTAAGGTAAACAGGAAAACAATGTATAAAACTAGCTTTGCTATGTTTGAATTCATTGAATTCATGAAGTTACATAACAGGTGTCATACAGCACTGTGCAAAAGTTTTTGGCAGTCAAAGAAAATGATCCCACAGAGCAAAGATACGACTTTTTGAGGCACGTTGAAAATATGTCCCCTGAGGAGGGAGAATGAAAGTTTTTATGACGTCTTTTTATGACGTTTTGTCCAAATATTTGGACAGTACACTAATGACAGCGATATGAACTTAATGCCACAACAGGCAACCACCTACGTACTGCAAACTAGCGTTGACAACTTTGGAATTTAATGGAAAATAATCACATGTCAATTTCCTGCACTTGTTTTGCACTTCCACAGACAAAAAAATCTCTTGGCCTAACGTTCAAAAATTTAAATGAATATCTACGTCCAAGAGGGTCAGACGTCCAAGTACTGGACCTAATTTACACATCGTGCAGACATACAGATATGCTCCTGGACTGATCAACATAATATAGAAATAATCTACACGTCTGGGATGTTTAAATCATCTTCCTGCTTGTAAGTCTTTCAAAGCCTGTCCTGAAGTCGCCGGTGATTATACAGCCCCTACCCTTGTATTTTTTTTTACTCTAGTACTAGTGCCTCATATGGCCAATCAGTACCTCATTGATTTTTTCAACTAAATAATTAATTATGTGAGCTGAAGGTGAAATTTAACAAATACATGGAATGGCTGGGGTGCCCCTGAGGAGAGGTCAGGGAACTGAAGTGGTGTTCATCTAGCCATCCAGCAAGATATCAGTAACTTTTTGAAGAACAGAAGTAATTCTTGTCAGGTTTTATTGCATTTCTCTTAAATTGCGCACTGAATGTTCTAATGTTTAATTGTGTTTTTTTCCTGAGAAAATATATACCTACTACCCAGGTAAACACCTTTAAATATTTTATTTTACTTCTAAGACCTTTGGACAATACTGCATTTGTTTCTTTTTACATATCTATTGCTGGCCCAACTTATATGATTGAAGGATGTGACTTTATGGATGTAGGATGCACCTCCAGGAAATCCTTGGAGGCCATTTTGTAGTAGCGCCCCTGGAACTCAGCCACCAGCTCCAGGGAGGCTAAGTGGGAGCAGTCTACCAGCTCGGCGCGGAGGGCCAGGCTGACCGGGCAGTACTGGCCGAACTCCCCTAGCCTGGCCTGCAGCTCTGTGGGGGTTATGAGGAGCCGGTTGATGCAGGCTGCCCGGCCTAGGAAGAAAAGAACAGCAGAGTACTGCCTGGTAAAGCTCCTGCAAGGATACACTAAACCTAACCTCTTCCAAGGAGCAATCGATGGAGAACAGCACCAAATCATTACTACTGTATCATAATCACACTGTTTACCTAGTGTCATTAAGCAGAGGAACCTGCAAAACTTACAAATAGCACATTGCAAACATTCATGCTGTCATGGAGTCGACCAGGAATAATTGCAGCGAGGATGAGCTTTAATGAATGTCCAGGTAGACGTGTAAGCAGTATTGGAGCAGGAGCTACACAATGATTTTCTCCACGGCGATGAAAGTTAAATACGTATGATTAGGTTCAGAAGCAGAGACCATAAACCCTCAGACCCAGTGCGTTCAGCCTCTTACTGAATGATGATGCTCTGTCTGGGCCACATGCAGCACATGTAGCGTTCATGCTCAGTAGTGTTCAGTTATGACCTGGGGCTCGTTCTTCGTACGTTGGTTAAAACATCCGAGATCAAATGAGACATCCAAGATGATATCATCCTGCTAATCATGATCCGGCTAATTGGGTTCTTCGAACACACCTGTTGTTGACGATTAGTATCGCTGGATTGAGTTGTC
>JAODJU010000110.1:950766-964331 GCA_026776725.1 Gnathonemus echidnorhynchus
GCTGCGGTTATTAAAAGAAATGTTTAATTTGAAGTTTTTATTCTTTATTCATAAAAGTGACTATCCAGAGCGTTACATTTTACAAATTCTTTGCTAAGTTCTTAATCTGAACAACAAAGTGTTATCATTAATTCATTTTAATACAAAAAAATTAAACCCTAACACTAGCAGAATCAGAACCACTTTATTTTTACGAGCAATTTCTATATATATGTTTAAATACATCCATCCATATATATATATATGCAAGATACTTTTCTCACGTGAGTCAGTCCGCATCAGTCGTGCTCTTTAACCAATCAGATGTGACCTCGCCATTTCAACCAATGTTTACATGAAATAAGCCTGCTCCCGAGCAGGTTTAAGCTTGCGCACCTGTAGCTATGACAGCAAGTCCAGGATGAGCTTCAAAGAACCAAACAATCCAAGATCATGCCAAATCGTCAACAATCAAATCCAGCTAACTGAGTTAGCGACGTACGAAGAACGAGCCCCTGTACTTTACCTGTCCAGTTTTGTGTTTTGTGTCCATTTTTTAAGCTACCTGTTCATTGTCTTTTGACTGCAAGTCTTTCAGAACAAGGACAATTTCTGATAAATAAAACTATGTGTCTGTCTTCAAACAACTTATCCTAGTCATGGTCTCTCAGTTGCCTGGAGTCTGTGCCGGGTCCCAGAACAAAATCGCTCAAAGTGCATTTGTCATGGACTGAATGACTTCCACCTGAGGGTGCACATTACAAGGCACTTGTACTCTTGTAAATGCAGGTCTGCCTAGAGCCTATCCCAAGAAGGACAGACTACAAGGTTGGGCTATACCCATTCTCATACATACAGTCATACATAATCTTACACTATGGGAAAATTAATTCAATTTATTTTAAAAGGTGCCTTTCAAAATAGTTTCCTCGAGACGCTTCACATGGGTGTGTTGTAATACATACCTACATCATTTGAACAAGTAAAGAAATGAAAGAAAGAACAGAAGAGAGGAACCAAAAACTCCCGAACAGGAAGAATAAAAAAAAACCTCTGGGGGTCCAAAGTCACCTGGCTGCCCTCCCCCCGGGCATGCTAACATTATGGACAAAGAAGGAGTGGGCTAAAATCAGCCTAATAGCATATCTCCGCCATGCTGCCCTAAAAAATAAACCTAATAATGCAAAAAATAACAATAATGAAAAAGTAGTTACTGATTGCATTGTACTAGTGAAAAACTGCACAAAACACTGAACTGTAAGCTGACACACTAAGGAGTTAAACCCAGATGTAGGTCTTCACCTGCTGCTGCTAATTTGGCCGAATGAGTACAAGCGCACCTCACCTTGCCGCTTCCTCTCCAGGTAGCCCTGGATGTGCCTCACGCTCGCTTGCGCCTCCTCCAGGACTTTGCACCACACCCACCACTTGCTCTTGTGCCCGTCCACGAGCACCCAGTTCTGGTGCTGCTCCTGGTAGTGCTGTCTGACCGGCTCCACCTCTCGCCTGTAGCAGGAGCTGCGGACACTGAGGGCCTGGGGGCTGTCGTGCATCACGTAGGGCCTGCAGAGGGGAAACAGGGAGGACTGACGAGGCTAGTCAGAGCATTTTTCCCTCCACAAAGACTGTTCTACACTACTATATGGGGGAAGATTCCACTAGGAAAGTAATTTAAGTTTAGCAGTTTGAAATCGATAGCATAATGCTTTTAGGAAAAGAATACATTTCTAGTAAAAAACATGCTTCGCTAAAATGCTGACATGGGGAATTGGAGCAGTGCTGAGGGGGAACCACGGCATGGACACTCCATCACCTTGGTGCTTTCATCTGGTCCACTAGGCCCCTCCGCAGAGACTCTTGGGTGTCCACCTGCAGCTCAGCCACCCAGTACGGGACGATGCCTCGGCTCTCCATGAGGTCGACCTGTTCCTTTGTCACGGGGAAGCCATCGAGGATAAACCTGTGGATGGGTTAGGCCTCACCTGAATGCTGTGAGACCATCAAGCCTCCACTAATAGTGTGGCACCTGTAGGTGCTATGATCTAGTATCAAATCATCATTACGATATCACCTAATAAAGCACCTCTATAAACTGTGGTGTTTTGAGAAATGTGCAAGTTGGTATGATGTTTGAGGAATGGATAATGTCTACCTGTCCTTTAACCAGTGTGATGGGTACTGTACAACTTACAAAGTGATTTGGATCAAGCACCAAAACTCCCAACCTCACAAACTGGTGCCACATCCTACAGCAGGCCTTGCCCATCCCTGTCCCCACCCCATCCGATTGGCCTTTCATTTCTATCCCCGCAAAAAGCAGAATTTTCACTTTGTCTATCTGTATTGTTTGCTGTCAGTCTGGTTCCCAACACACCCTGCTCTCTCTCTTGTTTTCGCCATATAAAGATCCAGTTTCCAGCCCAGCCCTGTATTGCATTGTTCTATATGCCTTTCTAACCAGCAACATTTTCTCAGTGAAGATATTTGCACACACAATACATATAGAGTATATACACATATAAACACAAAAACAATGTCTATTAGGGCTGGGAGAATGAAATGGAAAAACGTGTTTTACCTCCATCCAGAGGACAAAGTGGGTAGTGTTCAATAGCACATAAATGCTTCACAATGACACCCCACACAATAAAAATAGCACAGTTCCTCAGAGACTGTTAAACCAAGCTATTTAAATAAATCAAGTGTGAGACTGCAGGCTATATAAGAAACATGGAGTGTTGTTCAACTCAAATAATGAATGAATCCATAAATTAACCAGGTTGTAATGCATGCGTGAAAAGCAAGTAGCAGAGGGTCAGGTACCCCCTGGTGCTGCAGACGAGGTTCATGAGGGCCACCTCCAGGCACTGGACAGCCAGTTTGTCAGGCACGGCAAGGCCCTGGTGCAGGTACGATAGCATGTGGGCAGCAAGCTCAGTCTGCCGTCGATTGGTCAGTACGGATCTCATGGCATCTCCGATAGACAGCCGCTGGATGCCAAACTCACTGGCAAACTTCCTGGCCACTAAAAAAAACACAAGTTTTATACTCAGCATAAGACTAGCTGATTACTCCAGTGCAGTGTAACAATTACACCAATGAGTGTTAAAAGCCTTTTCTGATATTGACTTAATGAAATGAGAAATTCACCTGTGGATTTTCCTGATTTTGGGGGGCCAGTGATGGCCATTTTGATTGGCAGAGGTGGCCTGGGCTTGGGTTGCCTCAAGTATTTAATGGGGTTGAACATAAATTTTCTGCGAGTCTCTTTGGAAGCAAAGAAATAAATGAACTGGTGGAAGAGCACAGGAAAGCTAGGGTCCAAGGGTCCCCGCGCAGGCTGGATCAGGTCGCCTTCACTCAACTGCCAGATGAGAGAGACCTCTGTATGTTACAGGCCACACAGGAAATGAGGGAGGAACACTTCAGCTCAACTTCACAAGAGTCAAACTTGAAGATGTGGATTTAACACCATGGTTCAGATATCAGCTTTAATCTGCTTTCATAAGTAGAATCTTAGTTTATAGGCCACAAAATGACAAGAGTGATTATGGTCAACAGTGTAATTCTTAAATGGGCTTCTGAGAGTTTTACTTACACAAAAATGTTCTGTGGGCAGAATGAGAAATGATTGGTTCAGAAAGATAACCAATGAGATTGTAGATTAGGTAGGTCCAAGCAAATAGAGGAGACTGGACCAAGACATCTGATTGGTTAGTCCCACCTTCTCTGGTTGCTTGGACCCACTTCACCTACAATCTGATTGGTTACAAACCAATCATTTTTCATTCTGCCCTCAGAACATTTTCATGTACATAAAACTCCCATGGTCATGTGGGCAAGAGGACAGGACATGACAGGACAAACACGGTAAAGCTCACCTTGACGGGGTCCCAGTACCCAAAGCCGCTGTAGAACTTATAAGACAAACGAAGCATCCTGTGAGCAAGCGAGCAGCTCAATGGCTGGCACATCTCAAACAGCGCCTCGCGCTTCTCCACCAGCGCCCCCAGCTTGTCATGAAGCTGACGGCGCACAATCTGGGGTGTCCTGCCAGCCCTGATCGTAATCTGTGGGATCTGGACATCTGTCAAAGCTTCCTGGAAATGCCAGGAATGCTACGTCATACTTAAGGAAACAGACTCTGTTTTCATAATGATCTTAAAGCTAAGACTCAGACAGCCAGACTGGTTGGTTGAAACAAAATCCTGGTCTGGATATTTACTTTATGGATCTGAACTATCCACTTCTGCAGCCACTCAAGCATACATAACCCTGAAAGAATGAGACTATAGGGCCACCTAAAATAAAGATCCATTTTTAATAATAAAATTACGTAAACTCAAGGGTTGTACTGAAGATAAAAGTATCCCGCTACCATGATCTTCTGAAGGTTAGTGTGGTCCGTCTCAAAGCAGTCTCCTATCTCCATCTCCAGGCGTTCCTTGGTGCTGGCCTCTGTCTCTTCCTCCTCATCTTCACCCTCTTCCTCAGGGGGGAACTCATCAAGCAGCATGGCCTCCACCCTGCTCTCCAACTCCTCATCAGCCTCCACCTCTTCCAGGTCCTCATCGCTGTGGTTTTCATCATCCATCTGGGTACCACAGATTGAAACCTTGTTTTCCCACCCCAGTGATTGCATCTCAAGCAATATATTTTGCAAATTATAATATTTAAGAAAACTATGCATCTAGTTATAACTGTACCTTGGCTGCCAGCTGTCCTGCCTCACGTTCTGCTATAATCTCTGTGCGTCTTCTGGCCATGGCCTCTTCCTATGTCAAGATGATTGTTTGGTGTCATTGGCAGCAGGCCCACACACCTTTGCCTTCAGATGAGCTTCCTGATGATAAAGCGGCACCAGTCTCACCCGAGCCCTGAGCCTCAGCTCCGTGGCCTTCCTTTGCTGCCCCAGCTTCCTCGTCCTCCTCTCCCTCCACCTGTCCAGCCTCTGGGGCAGAAGTCGACGCAGTACGTCAGCTGTCTCTACCTCCATGACTACCGTGGCATCTGGGAGCAGGCAGCGGTCCATGAGATACTGCACATCTTCTAGGCTTTGGGGAAAGCCCTCCAGGATGAAACCCGTCGACCTGTTGGGGGAGGAGCCCATCTGTTAGGGTAAGTGTGTGTGTCTGTGTTTTAGAATTTGGGGTGGGAAGAGACACTTTTAGCTACTGTAGATTCTACTGCACAATCATGGGGCAGCCGGAACAGCAATTTGTGGAAAATCTAGAAGAGTCTTTCACTTCAGGGTCTCACAAAGTCAAAGAGGGAGTTACTTGTATGGTTCCTGCTCCCACCACTGAGGGAGAATCGTGTCCAGTATCTCTGCAGGTAAGGGTACGCCGTCAGACAAGCAGCGTCTGATGGCTTCCTCTTCTTCGGTGAGCACAACCTGCCAGCAGAGAGAAGACCTTCACATCATCACCAAGGTGAGATGGCCAAGCTCACAATGCTTATAAAGTGCTCATACATTCTCAAAGCTCCAAGCTTCATATTCATCACATGCAGATCATATGCAGCTCAGAAGTCTATACTGCGAGCCAGGCTGCTTCCAGGTTCAGCAGTACGGCAAAACAAGGTGAAGCAGGAGGCACTGGGAATGACCAGAAACCAGGCAGAAGGCAGAAGCAACTTTCTAATGTGAGAGATGTCCGTCAACTTATCTGGCCAAGCCTCATAGATTGGAGGATGACCTCAAGTGACCTTCAAAAAGATTGGGAAACAGTAAGTGGTGTGAAGTGCACTGCTAGGACAGTTCATAACAGGCTCCTAGAAGCAGGACTGAAGACCCATAAAGCAAAGAAGAAGCCCTTCATCAATGAGAAGCAGGGAAGAGCCAGGCTGGAGTTTGCAAAACTGAGAAGTGAGTTAAACTGAAAATTTAGCTGTGCTTATTTTTTCCAGAGCTGTATTTATATATGAATTATATTAATGATCTTTTATATTAATGACCTGTGCACGGTTCTTGCTGTTCTCCACTTGACCGTGGAACTCCCCGGTTCCTTGCGCAGCCTCCAATTCGAGGTCCGTCACCCATTCGTCTGCTGGCTCCATTTCATCAGCATAGGGGACCTTCTCCCCGGTCTTGCCTACAATCAGCTCCTGGAGCCGTTCACGGAACTGAATGTGGAAGATACTGAGGCGCTTGGCTAGCCACTTGGTCTGGCTGGTTTTGCCGGAGCCACGGACGCCAAGCAGGAAAATCCTAAGTGCCGGGGCCTAAGAAACATGACGTCACTACTAAGAGACAATAATTCACACAGCAACAGAGGTGGAAAGTTCAAGTCCAGAAAGTACTAATCCAGATCATGCTTTTGCTTCAACCAACCAGTTGAGTACTATGTGACTGTGACTCTTTATACTCAGTTGGTGGGTTGAAACAAAACCTTGGTCTGGATTTGTATTTTCTGGACTTGAATTTTCTACCTGTGCACAGCAACATGCAATGAGAAAAAGCTGGTGTTTTTACCTGCATACGATGGTGTTGGGAGACATACAGTTCAGGACTTTGCAGAAACTTGTCTTTTGCATCTGTGCTGGAAAAGTAATAGGTCTTCTCCCTGTACTTCACAGCATGATCATCGGCACATGGGAAGAGGGTGCCTCTCTCTTTAAGGACAACTGGACAGAAGTGCAAGGTGTCTCCCATAATCCTCTTGGGGGAAGAGGTACCCTCCTTATCACAGCAGAATGGGAAGAGTATGAATGAATGATTTTGTCAGGAGGCATTACAAAAGGGGCTTTTGGGTAGTAAAGAATGGGGCAATAAATAGGTCTAGGTACCAGGATGAAACCTGGCTTAAAGTCGCCGTGGAAGGATTCTGTCTTAGAGAATGTCTAAATGTAAAAATCATCTGTAATGTTCTGTGTTGTTTGCTGGTCTGATTATATAATAAACCCCATGAAGTTTGAACTGAAAGACTATTACAGTAGGACACGAAAACCGAAATGTGTGTTTAATGGTACGAGGTCAGCTGGTCTCACCTCCGTCTCTGGCTCCCCCTCCATGACGTCCATGTTCCTCGCGTCTGCCATGGCCTGGGCATCCTCTTCCTCCTCCTCCAGGTCCACGCTCGTCACCTCCCAGGCCACGTACTGGAACGGCCCTAAACACACAAAAGTCGCAATGCGAGAGCTGAGGTTGCTCACGGATGTCGGGGCCGAATCAAAGGATCAGACAAAGACACAGAGTGTCAGACTCACTCTCCATAACGGCCACTGCCTCCCTCAGCGAGTCCTCCGGGGTCTTTTCACGGATGTCCAGAACAGCACAGCTCCCCATGACTGACGGCTCCATTGCTGCCCATTCCAGCATGAACTGCTTCACCCCCACTCTGAAACTGTCCATCTCGGGGCTGTCTGGGTAACCGTTCTCCCAAACCTGTGGCAGCTTGAGCTCTAAGAGAAAACGACAGGTCAACGAACTGCATGTTTCCATTTAAAATACACGAGTGCATTAGAATATCCTCCGCGTGGTTAAAAGGTAATTGTGAGATGAGCATTCCAATTTCTTTCTAAAGAAAACCTTAATGAAAAAGCAGTTCACATCAGACCCTCTATTTATTGACAGTAAACTGCTGAAATAACACATTATTATTGTACTGAGAATCATTTAAAGTACAGACACAATAATATAACAGAATCATACTGCTGGGTCCTGACCCACACCTTGAGACTCCTCAGGAACCGACTCCAACCTCGAGTGACTGTCTGTGAGCTGCAGCTCCTCCTCTGACCCGTCTCTGCGCTGCCTGCGGAAGCGGAACAGAGTTGCATATGTGAAACCTCCATTGCACCTTTTACAAAGACACATAGCAGCCATTAAAATGGTACTAGGCTGTGTAGAGGAGGTCATTTCTACTCATATTTCTGTTAAATGCACCAAGACACTTGATAGACAAAAGCATGTAAGGCTATTGAAAGTAATGGCCGAGTTCGATTCCATCTGGTGCATGACTTCACATGGCCTCACGTGACCACAACACGCACGTTGCTTCCCGGGCTTCCTGCTCCTCGAGTCTCTGCTTCTCCTCCATCCTCCTCAGGATCGCGGCGTCGACCTCATCCCTGTGGGCCTCGTAGATCCTCCGCAGGATTCTCCCAACTTCAAACAGTCAACAACGGCCTGTTACAACCCCATACGGGTCTGACAGGACCATACAGGAGTCACACAGAGCCTCGGTTCTTCACTGGGAAATGTTCTCCTCTCTCTCCGAGCTTCCACTGAATACACCTCAGGGCTTCATCTCTAGCCTTTCTATCACCTGCATGTTTTATAAAATTCCGAGCGTCATCACTGTATGCTTTTCCTCCGGCTCCCTGATGGTGAAATGAGCTGCCCAACCACATCCAGTCATCAGACACCTTCTCCACCTTCAAGAAACACCGCAAGACCCAGCGGTTACAGAAATTCCTCTACTAACCTGATGCCTCTTTATGTTCCTTAAATGCTCTTACGTTACACTCCTGGCCCTTGGCAGCCTTATCAAATCTTGCTTTGTTAGAAACTGCTGTGTAGCTCCTGCTCCAGTACTGCTTACATTTGCACCTGGACGTTCAACCACAAGCTCAGCCTGGCCACACTTATGCTGGTTGACTTCTTGACAGCGTGAATGTTTGTAATGTGATATTTGCTTCGCCTGTATTCCACTTTGGACAAAAGCATCTGCCAAATATGTTAAACGAAATGTAAACGTATTTAAATCTAAATAAAGTCACCAATATATCACCATAGGTATACATGCTACAGCAGGTAGGACATTGTGTGTCTCCTTTCAGATGTGAGTAGTTCACTTATTCCCAGCCCCTTCCTCACACTGTTGACTACAGCAATCTCGGCTTCAGCTGTTGGCTGGAGATTCTGTGGCCTAAGGTAGCCCTACCATCCTCTGAACCGTCTCTGAGGCAGATAATCGTATCAGGTCTGATGTCCAGGTCCTGCAATGCCGCCAGCTGGTTCTGGTTCCTTGGATAGTTATCCAGCACCCATCCTTTTTTAATCTGCCCTTCTGAATTAGTGGACTGGATCTGGGACAAAATAATAATAAAAAAAATAATCACCAGATGGTATGCCTTAAGATGTCCCAGCTGTGCTGCCTTGGCAAACGTCCTGTGATGTTTTTCCAGAAGTGTCATGCTACCTTATGCCAGAATAAGCAGTTGAGGTACTCAGAGGACCACTAGGTATCAGTTTGGGTCCTCAGGGGCCACTGAGGAAGCTTAACTCTCTCAGAAGCAATTCTAGGGACTCTGGGGGCCTCCATAGGGCCCCCCCAACTCCCCCTCCCCCACCATGGTAAAATTTATTACCTTTATTTTACTGTGAAGTGTAAATTAATATCAACAACAAGAATTTAATAAACACAAGACATTTGTGAAAAACAGTATACACAGATAAAACAGATTTGTCGTAATGTGCTATGTAATCGGTCGCCCTTGGGGGCCCTTCCCAGCTCAGGGCCCCAGGCCGATGCCTGCCCCGCCTGTCCTGTCGCTGTGCCTCTGATCTCTGTTTAAGCTGAGTCTTTATATTGCCGATACCCCATGCAGTTGATGTTTGTGAGTCAGTCTCCAGTCAAAAAGTATAACTGCTAGCCCACTCCTCCACCCATCCTCACCGAAGGACCTTTTCGTAGGGAAGGACACCCTGGCTCGCTCACCTCTTTAATGTGCTCCGTCAGTATCTCCCCGTAGACGTCCAAGCGAGGAGAGCTAGCGTCCCGCTCTGCCTCCTTCAGAGCCTCCATCACCAAGGCCTCCACCTCCGGGTGTTGCTCCGTCACTTCCACCCCTGCCAGTGGAGACCTTCCGGATTACTTCCTCCACACGGACCACCACGTGCTACCATCTCCAGCCAAGCGGTACCACAAATTGGCATCTTGTCGGGTATCGGTTCTTTCATTCAAAGCGACTCATCCAAATGAGAAATTCACGCATTTATACAGCAGGATAATTTGGCAGAGAGCTTCTGGATTAATTACAGTTAATCACATTGCATACAAGTCATTATGACAGCTGTGCACCTCCTGCCTCTACATCAAATTAGAAAATTTGATCACTGAGAACTTAGATGGTACAAATGCTACACACTGAAATTATGGCAGAATGCAAATAATATGGCTGCAATGAAGACATGAGTGTGTAAATGCAGACCGAAGCTACCGCAGCCTGTCAGTCATTCGACCGCAGGACCTAAATCTGCATTTACAAATTCTCCCCATTGCTGTTACTGCAGTCAAATCAGAACTTACCACAGCTTTCCATCGTTTCAGTAAGATCAGCCTCGTTCTCACCCAACTCATCCTCTTCACCTGTCTTCCATCTCGCTTTATCTGCAGTAAACAAGCCTGTGAAATTGCATTGTTTTGTCTCTACACACGTTCGAGGTAGAGTGGGATTCCGCTTACCCGCCACGTGGGTGATTTCGGTCTTCAGTCTGGCCTTCACCCTCTCGATGGCGATGGGCGTGGCCTCTGCCCGCACCTTCTCCAGCATGGTGTCCCGCGCCCGGCTGAGCGCGGGCCTCACTAGGGCTTCCACATCCACCACGGCGGCACCATAGCGGCTGGCTATCAGGCCGCAGAGTGTGCTTTTCCCCACCAACGGGGGCCCTATCACCGCCACCTTGCAGGGCGGCCGTGGCATCGGCGGGAGGAGGTAGGGCCGGGGGTTCACCAGAAACTTCTGCAGAGCCTCCGATGATGACAGTACATACATCTTATCCAGGAACCTGGGAGAGACAGACAGGGCAGGTCCTGCGTTACTACAGTACAGTTTGGCAGGACGTAATGTCAAGATCAGTCCCTGCCCCCTCATTTCCCTGCCTGGCCAGTAGGTGTCGCTGGTCACCCCTATCCTATTATTTAAGTCTTTCATGATTATGACCCACACCTGAGTCTTGTTAGTCCTACCCCTAGGGCGAGCCTTTGGCAAGACTGGTCTTGCTAACTTCCCTTCCAAGAATGAACTTGAGGCGGAATGAATCAAGCGATTGGTCTCCTTTGGCGAGGATGCAACCGATGTACTGTATCCTTGATATATGGGGCGGAGCAAGACCAACATCCGGGTATTTTTACCGTCCTCTGTACTTGTGTTCTTAGTATTGGAACTTGTCTTCGTTAATGGGAGATGATGTAAAGCAGGTTCACGAGAACACAAGTACAGTCAAGTACGTATATTGAGATTCACCCGTAGTATTTGCACTTAGCACTTAGTATTTATTAATGTCCCTCAACTATGTTTTGTTGTTCCCAGTCCCAGCGTTTGGTTGATTAGTTATAGCCTGCACCTTACTGCACCTTTGGTATGTGTATTTAAGTGCCTATCCTTACTGTTCCCCAGTCAGTCTTTGTGTTTGCTACTATTTAGATGCATGTGTTGCTTTGTGATCGGCTCTCTGTTTTGCTATGTTTGTTCCTGTGCTGCTCCCTGCTTTAGTTCCTGTGTTCTTCCAGCCTTTGTTAGATTCCCATGTCTTTATCGCCATGACCTGCCATAACATGCAAACACATTACATTTCCCAGGACTTCCACTTTTCTTCTGTATTCTACGGTTCTCCTACTTAAAACCGAAAGCATTTACAACAGACTGTTACCAACAGGTTTCTTTTTAAGCCTCTCTAATGGGGCACACAATCGATTGACAGACAGCAACCCCGCAGAAGTCATAAGTTCGGCAGCGACCATCGCCTCACCCGACGGCGAACTTGGGATTTCCCTGGAGGATTGTGCCCTCCCTGAGGGCCACGGGACAGAAGCATCCCCAGCGGCTCCGCCTCCACCGGAGCCCCGGGGCCACGGGTTTGCAGGCTGACAGATCCCTCAGCAGCTTGTCCTATGGGAGACACGATTCCGGGGCTGTGTATATACCGCAGTCCCTCAATCACCGCTACACTGTCAAACACCACCTATTTGATTATTAACATACGCCAGCAGGCATGCTAAAAGTTCACCTTTAAGATTTACTTAGATTTCGAGAATTTCAGAGGATGCATTATGTATCATGGACACAGTATACAGCCCTAGGCTTTGGCAACTGCAGGACATGCTGAGATTAACTCCAACTGTAATCTTAGGCCTGTCACTTTTTGTGCATCAGTCAATCCTGGAATTAAACATGGAATTTAATCCCAGATCAAATGTACAATGAACATTGTCCTTTGTGACGGCAATGCCGCGCTAAATGTATATATCTTTGTGTCTTTCTCCTAATTTGTATTTTCTTGGTGGTGCTGTGACGCAATAAAAATTTCAGACCTGACTCATCATCATCATCATCATCATCATCAAAAAAACTGCGTGAGAATTAATCCTGAAGAGAAAGGTGTCTGGATCCTGCTGGACTGTCATCCTCCTGTTGGTTAACAATATGCTCAGCACATTTTAAGCACATTATTCTTTCTTTGTTGCCTTAAACAGCTGGATACTCTATGGAGGTAGTGAAGGATAAATGGAGAACAGCACTGATTTGGATCCCACAATGGTCTCCAGTTCTGTCCCTTCAGCTCTTCTCTCTCTGCAGCCCCTGTCCCATCACCATTCACCCACAGGCTCTGGCTCTCAGGAAGGGTTGCATCTGACGGTGGCTCACGGTGTCCATGCTGGTCTGCGGTACCTCCTCCTCATCCTCCTCCTGCAGGAGCTGCACGGGTGCGGGCGCTCGTCTGGCCGCCATCGACTCCAGGCGTGACATCACCGACTGCACATGTGCAAGCCGTCGTAGAAAGCATCAGTGCTTGTTTCCACATTTATTTTCATTTTAAGGTGCGGATCAAGTAATATGCGATAAAATGGAGACTGCCCCCCCAGGAGTGACCCACAATTCACCAGAAATAAGTCCTCTGAACTGTTGTTACCATCGAGCTCAAACAGGAAGAGGGGATCATGGTTGACCATGTAAGCCTGGAAAAAAATGTACAATATACTTTTTAATCTGAGATGCATTCAGGGATAGGGGAAAAATTAAATTTCATAACAGATAACCCCAAAATTGGTAATAAATGGCCCATGAATATAATTGACAGTTACTGTATGTGGTTCTCCTAAAAAACAAGACATACGTTTATGGAATTAAATAATTCTTTTCACATAAGTTTTTTTTTTTTTTACATTTCTAAACTCTCACTTCTAAAGGTCTTAGCACAGTGTCTTTGTATAGACGGATTTTTTTGTAAACATCTTCTGGGAAATCTTCCACCAGCTGAACGAGCTGTGTAATTACATCCTCTGGAAGGTCTTGTTTCTCCATCTGCAAACAAGAATTAAATCACAATCGAGAAACCTCTTCAAAGGGAACGTGCCTTAATTATAAAAAATTGCTACGTTTCAAAGTCTCAGATGCACATAGAATATTATCACACAAACAAGTGCACACGCATGTACACAGACATGCAGCTCACTACAGCACCTCTGTACACAGACATGCAGCTCACTACAGCACCTCTGTACACAGACATGCAGCTCACTACAGCACTTCTGTACACAGACATGCAGCTCACTACAGCACCTCTGTACACAGACATGCAGCTCACTACAGCACCTCTGTACACAGACATGCAGCTCACTACAGCACCTCTGTACACAGAC
>JAODJU010000110.1:964431-981787 GCA_026776725.1 Gnathonemus echidnorhynchus
ACAGCACCTCTGTACACAGACATGCAGCTCACTACAGCACCTCTGTACACAGACATGCAGCTCACTACAGCACCTCTTCCCCATCCTTCTCTGCCAGATTGTCCTCCTCCTCCTCTTCCCCCAGGTCCTCCTCTTGTCTCCTGCCTGTCTCCTTCTTGACCACATCCCACAGCTCCCTGGGATAGATGGCTCCAGTCTCTGGGTGCTGGCGCTGGCCACTGAGCCGCTGGATCAGGTCCCTGTCGGCACACTGGCACCAAGCCATCACGCTCTCTCACTGCAGTCTGTCCTCACGCTAACTGTAAAGCCTCCCTATGGAAGATCAACTGCAAATTCTGCTTTATTTACATCTGGCTGCCTTTCTCTGAAGTGTCCTGAATTCAGTGCCATCTACACAGATTAATATTTCTCTTTGAATTTCCCTTCTATGGATGCTAACCTCCAGTCGATGCTGCTATCTTACAGCTGTCACTACATGTTTTTTAGTCCTTTCAAATCATCCAATCTCAAAATTAACCTTAGTGCAGCAATGCATCAGCACAAAGCTTCAAACAAGCATGCCTCTTACAACCCTGCAGAGGTGGACATTTCAGGTCCAGAAAGTAAAAATCCAAACCAGGATTTTGTTTCAACCAAACACTTGAGTACTCTGTGACTGTGACTCTTTATGCTCAACTAGTTGGTTGAAACAAAATCCATCTCTGCAACCCTGCTCCACTATTAATGTATCTTGAGGACGTTTGTGGTTATTGTCCTGTTGCACTGAAGTGATTACAGACCTGGACCTAAATGTAGCCAGAACGGTCCTGCAGTGTGTACTTAAATTCCATAAAAATGTTAAGCTACACAAATCATCCACCCAGGGCTCCAATCCAAGTGCAGCATGGGGCATGAGACGGGGGTGTATCCTCTGACAAGGCACAGACATGCCTATATTTACACACACAAAGGGCAATTTAGAAACACCAAACTGGTGGATGGTCTTGGCCTGCAGAAAGGACCTGGAGCACCTGGAGGAAACCTAAGCGATACAGAAGGGGCTGGGGTCTGTGGCCTCCTTAAGAGAGATCTGCTCTGATCTGCTAAGCATGCTGTCTCTGCCAGCATCACCACCGAGTGGTTTGGATGGATGGGGGGATGGATGGATGGATGGATGGGGGGATGGATGGACGGATGCATTAATGAAAATAAATGACAGACCATTTATATATAAATAAGAAAACACTCACCTTAATGTTTATGATAAAATCCGGTGGGAATTTAATATTTTTAATCATCTCTATCTGTTCTGGTATTTTCAGATAGTCTTCTGATATGGAGGGTAAGCAGCTCAGTACATAGCCTGTTAAAAAGATTCTCGGTGAGTTCAAACTTCGTTTCTTTATCCGCTTTACACTTTAGCGATGTTCGGACAATTAGCCCAGTTTCAGTACTTTCGGAAAATTTGATGAGCTAATGTTGAACAAAAAAATCTGTGCCGAAAGGGAATTGCACTCCGCAGTGTAACTCAACATCTGTCGCTTTCATAATCTAACACACAGTCATAGAACATCGCAACATGGCTATAATGAGTAAACATAATATAGGCTATATGAAATATGCACAAACGTGTTGTAGATCGATACCATGATGCTCCACCTCCGGCGACCTCAGCCTCTCCTTAATCAGCTGAAAGACTGTTTCCTCTGGAATGAGGCCCCCGGTACTGAGAATGTCTCTAAGCTAAAGACACAAGCAGTCAGAAATATGCAAACGACGTTTTAAGTAGCAGCTCCGCAGGGTAGATATACATTAAAATTACCTTTAAACCTTGCTCGGTAAAATTGTTGATGTGATAAGTAAGCAGTTCCGTGTCTGTAAGATTAAAGAGACATTTAAGACATAATTATACGTATCACATATACCTATAATAAAAACTATATGATTTAATGTAGTTCAGTAGTCATGTATAAGACCCGCTGGGTGGTAATTACCGTCAATTAGAACACAGTTCCAAGCCTGGGCTATTTTTCTGGCAAGAGTAGACTTTCCTATTCCCTAAGAAAGAGGGTTGCAAGTCAGTTTTACAGACCTTGTGTATATTGTTTGCTTTCTAAGCAGAGAAGGAAATTATCGAACCGATTCTCACAAATAACTGGCAATAATGGCAGAAAAAAAACTGCTGACAGGAGGTGATTTGTTCCATAATGGAAAGGTCACAGTAAAATGATTTATGCTGTTAAACCGTTTTTGAAAAAAAAATTGAAAAGAAGAATCTCAGGAAAGAGGTCAGCTATGCATGCCCCCCGAGACAGCTTACCGGGCTGCCGACAATGATGAAGCAGGCGGGTTTGGAGCGTAGCAGATCGCGCTCGGCCTCGTCCTCCATGAGGCTGTCAGTGAACGGGGCTGCATCTCGGCCATCCGCATGCACGGACGAACACATATTCTTCTATATATAGTTAAGAAATAATGCAAATATTTAATACTCCAATAAATTAATTATTCCATTCCGATTAACTTTAGTTAGTTAGATAGATAGATAGATAGATAGATAGATAGATAGATAGATTCTTTATTGAAATTGTATGCACACCGATAAACGCATTAATAACCAATACTAACCTACTATAACCATTACAGTAACCAGCCATAGCTGTCTTTAGAATAACCAAACTTACGTCTATACCTACCAAACGGTGCTTTTAGATAATGTACCATTCCAATTAGTATTAACAGGTTATTAGTAAATTAGAAAAGTAGTAATACTGCACCATTTAGTTCAAGATGACTAGATAGACTTCACTTAAGCTAAACTACAAAGATTTGACAAATACAATCTAAGCTGATTTTAATACCAACACGAAAAAGTAGTTTTATTTACCACGACTACGGCGCTTATAAATTGAAGATATGGTTTGCTATCGCCTTTGCTTCTACTTTTGCTTCAGTTGTGTAGCTTAGTTACCATAGCAGCACTACTGTACTGTCGGACTCACCTTACTTTAAGTATATATGAATCACATATATATTATAATCTAATAATACAATGGACATTTACTCGATGTTTTTACGCTACAGTTTTGATTATGACAGAAATTATATAAGCTATTTATATGTTAAACACGTTAGCTATTTTAAATCGCTTTTTCCTTTAGTTAGGTCACTCGTTCTGTTTGATCTGTGAGACTCTCCGTCTCAGCTGGACCCTCCCATGACTGTCACCTGATCGGAAGAAATACACACTGGTACAGTAATGTTTTGGCGGTGTGTTTTTAATAGTTATATCTGCACATTTATTTTACGTTGACTACGTTGTTCATTAATGCTCTTAATTGTGCGGTTGCATAAGTTCAGTTCAGGACGCGCGTCTTTCTCCTGATTCATAAAATAAACACAATAGAATGCTTTTCTTGTAATGCAGTGGTAGCTAATTTTTAACACGGTTTGTGTTCCTCATCTGAAACGCTGGCGTTATATATATTTATGCAAATCCTTCATGCTGCTGACCTTCATTCAAAATTTTTTTATCAACTCTTTCCCGTGATGTGAATGCTGTTTGTTTACACCGATAATTCTTCATCATGCCTCTGTCGGCAGCAGTCATCAGTGATGTGCAGAAGCTGGTTCTGTACGAAACTAGAGCAGTAAGTGAAATAAATTATTTTAAAAAAATAACATTTACAGGAAGGGAACCGATGACTGGTTATTGTGTAAGGTTAGCTGCGTTGCCATTTACTAATATTCATTTACAGTCATATGCATGTTTTTCATTGTAGGTTTTAAATGGTTTGGGTACAACTCTAAAATAATAAGTCATTTAATCGTTTCTGAATGCGATCGTTTTGAAAATTACTGCGTCAGATTTACAACAAAATACTGTACTTAAAGTTGTACGCAGTGCTAATTTAACGTAACACCAGAGTTCGAGCGTTTTTAAAAGAAGTGCATAAGAACATCCAGATTGCAATGGTTTCATGTAATATATTTTAATTAGAACATTTCCGTGAGCTGTTATATATCTGACAAATTTGTCACACACAAAACTTGATGAATACCATACAGTTTAGATGTACGCTGCGTCGCTGTTAAATCACTGACGCAGCCAAGCGTTTCCCCCTTTGAAGCACCAGGGGGCAGTAAAGCACAAGCATTCACGTGAAAATTTTATCGGTTTTGGTGCGATTCCTCATGTTACGTCCTTGGCTACGGATCATTGCGGTTACAGTGCAAGTTTGCAGTTGGGTCTCTAAAGTGTTACAGTACTCTGACCAAGAAAAGTACCGTACGTCGTTTTAGCTGCTTAATTGAACTTTACAAAAGCTGTGCAAGACACATTTCTTTATAAGATTGTGGAGTTGTGGTCCGATATGCCTCCGAAACCACAAAGAAGTTACGTGTCTGTATCCCATGGATGTTTAGAAAATATTAAGCAGGGGATATTACGAATAATTAGATCTATACTACATCTATATCAGCTATATGTAAATGATACATTGTAACACTATATAACTGGTGGTATAACAACTGTATATCACATTATTATAGTATTGTATATTGCATTATTTTTATGTAGCTTCGGCACTGTTTTTAAGCCGTTAGAGAAGCCTTTAATATTTTAAAATCATTGTCAGGTAGTATGCTGTAAAATTAAGTAATTACAGTAATGCTGCACTTATGTACGTGCAGGCTTACAGACTGCAAATAGGCACTCTTTAAAGAAAATCTTGCTTTGTGATATACAGTGTGATCTGTCATTTTGTTTTTCAGAGGTACTTTCTTGTCGGGAGTAATCAAGCGCAGACTAAGCACCGCGTTTTGAAAATTGACCGCACAGAACCTAAAGACTTGGTGATTATTGATGATAAGGTAGGTGCCCAGTGACCGGAATTCATTTGGCGAGTGGCTCTTATGTAATACACTACTAGCAGTAATATTACAATACTGCACTGCATTTCACCTTTGCACGAATAGGAAGCAGACAGCAGAGTTTATTACATTATAAGTGTGATTACCATCATAGGTGGAGGTGACAGACATTTGTCATTATTAATATTTTTGCTTTGATGCCGTGTGTGACCAGTCTCTTCGAATTCAGCTCTGGGTGCCCGCTTTGTGTTGTACTTCTCCCAGACCTTAATGAACAGAGTGTGCCAAATTTCCCCACAATGGTCATTTATTTGAAATGTAGGACATGTGGCTCCAGCAGGACAAATATGCCTTTATTTCACAGTTTTATGTAATCTTCACCCTGTACTGGCTGTTCATCCCACTTGTTGTACTTGTACGCTGCTTGTGTTGTACAGGTTCTAGTAAAACTTTTGTACTATAAGGCTGTATTATGTGTTATTACACTTGTGGTTGTACTTTTGGATTATGGGCTGTACTGCTTATCCATCTGTCCATCCATCCATCCATTCATCCATCCATCCATCCATCCGCTAGCTGCTTCTCCTGGTCCGGTTTGCAGGGGGAGACTGGATCCTCTATACTGCTTGTGTTAGAGAGTTTTGTTCTGCCAAATAAATTACAAGCTTTGGGGAGTCAGTGCAGCTGTTCCACATCATCGACCGAACACAACCTGAAGAGAGCGTTATTGACCTGGGGGTGTTTCATTAACATTCATCTATTGGAAGCCGACTTTGCGTCACAGAGACCTTGCACCAATTAATGTGGCTAAGGCTGGAGGCTGGGTTATTAGGTTCTGATTTCAGGGTCAGCGAGGACATCTCCCTTCAACTGAAAAGGGTTTTCCACTCAATAAAATGAGCCTGTAAGCAGCATTCATGCCAGTCATAGCATTTAATATATTCATCCTTAAGGAAAATACGACAGTCTGGTCAGATTCAAATCAGAATTTTGTTACATGTGTAATTCCAGAAACATTATATGCTGAGGTTCTGTGATGACTTCATAAGTCCACTGATTGTGGTATTATTTTACATCTATCCGCGAAACATAACCAAAAAGTGTGCCAGATCTGGATAAAATCTATTGTTTTTAAAATACAGCATAGTGGAAATCTTTTTTATATATATGCATATAAAAGTTTGCTTAATATCTTCTGATCTGTACTTCTGCAGTTCAATGGCCCCATCCATCTGAGTGTGAAGGTTTGAGTCTGTGCTGTTAACATGGGGTTGTTCACACTCTGCACCTGGTGATCTGTCCCTGGCGCTTTGGGGGCCCCTGTCAAGCCGATGAAACAGTCAGGCAATGTTTCCTCTGTTTCCCCAGCATGTTTACAACCAGCAGGAACTGCGTGAGCTGTTGGGCCGTCTGGAACTGGGGAACCGGACCAAAATTGGCCAGAAGGGGTCCTCTGGTCTGTCCCGGGCGGTGTCAGCCTGCGGCATCGTCGGTGAGGGTCAACTCCATCATTTATTCATCTTTTTACTCAACAGGCAATATACCCGATGGTCGATGTATCGATAAAATGTCATATTGTGCTTATGAACATTCACATCACCATCAGTCTGAATATCGTGAGCATCGTGGTATAGCTGAAACATTTACTTTCTTGCATAATTAACAACTATAATGCACTATTTCTACACAGATTTCATCAAGGTATGTTCCATGTTCTCTGGAGCAAACAGTAAGACAGAGAAAAAAAAACCCGACAACGAAATGTACTGTTGGCATTTTCTAGTGAGAATCCCTACAACAACAAAAACAAGTATATTTTCATATAATTTATTTATTAAAATTAGATTTCAGTTTACAATCTATTCAGTTGGTCACCTTTTCCATTGTTCTGAATTTATTTAAGGGCAATTCGAAGGGCATTTTAAGCAAAAATGGAGCTTTGAGGCAAAGAAATAATTACTTAAATTATATTGTGATACTCATTAATATTGTTTGATATGAAAAAAATTATCATGATAAAATATTTTGCTGTATCGCCCAGCCCTCCACCTGGTTGTTTTGCTTTAGGTACAGTATGATCTTGGTATTTCCCCAAGCTGTTTTATACATTTTTCAGGAGAATAATAATAGTTTTCCCTCCTTGCATTTAACCCAGCTATTTGACTATTCTGAGCTTACATAATTCTGAGGGCTATGGTAACATAATCGGGGCTGCAGGATGTTGTCATCATGCATGACAATGTGGAGTTTTGGAGTTTTTTTAGCCTGCAGGTTTTTGATCTTGGGCCCAGAGAGGTCTGAGTGTCTCACAGTTCTTAAATATTTGTTTCATTGCATTCCAGCCTCATCCTTTGTAGACCAAGGAAATCTAATTGCCCAGGATTGTCATAGATTGTTGACTGAGGTGGGTGATTTACTTACACAAAATGTTCTGAGGGCAGAAGGAAAAATAATTGGTTCAGAGATCAAATTATAGAGGAGGTGGGTCCAAGTAAGTAGAGGAGGCAGGACCAAGACATCTGGTTGCTTGGACCCACCACCTCTACAATTTGATCTGATTAATTATCTCTCTGAATCAATAATTTTTTCTTCTGCCCTCAGAACATTTTTGTGTAAGTCAAACTCCCATGGCCGAATCAGGCCTGCAGTATTGTGAAGATACTGTCTTTCAGCGTCCTAGCTGATGTTGGTAATTCAAGGAGGTCCTGAGATCTACCTTGTGTGTTTCCCCCAAAAGTTCCCGGCCTGGGGTTTAGCTGTCGCCATGTGTCGTCCGAAGAGGGCTGATCGCACGTCTGTGTCCCGTTTGCGGTTTCCACCCTCCTTCCTGCTAAGATGTCCTTCGTCCCCCTGACCCAGCAGTAGCGAGCTACGTGTGTGGTGTTGGCTGATGGGTGTGGGGTAGTCGTTTCCTCTCCGGAATAAGCATAATTGTTGAAATTGCATTATGAAGTCAGTTTGTTACAAGCATTGTCTGTGACCTACATACAGTGACGTTTGTATGTAGGCCTGAAATGGCCTTGGGTCAGTCACGCAGTTCTGGTTTGGTGTCACACCCTCTTGGTGATGATGTCAGTGTCATTGTCATTTTATTCTGCTTTGGGCCCACCAATGGGATACAGGTAGAAGGCGGAGCCTGTGTTAAGTTCACCTGGGTTCAGAGTCTGTTTGATCGGTGCTGGAAAGCATTACAGCCTTGTCCTGCATCCACGAGCAGCTGTGCTCTTTCTTGGTGGTTATGAAACTGGCCCAGCTATTGGTTGAAAACAGCGGGAGGCCGCCACCTTTCTGAGAAGGTTTTAGTTGGGTGTTTAGAACTCATTCAGGCCTGCAAGTACTACCCAGCAAGAGAGCATCAGTCTGGCCTGGAAACAGATTTTTAACACGAGATGGGTAGTGCCATGTCAGTGATTTTATTGACATTTGTAGCTCTTATTGATCTTGCCAGGACCACTTTGTGTAACAGGGAAAACAATGAAAATGGAGAATGGATAAACCATTTTGGGATGAATATTAGACAACTCTGAGTATAAGACAACCCCCCCTACTTACGGATGATGCGTTACCCTCACAATCCGTGACCTCACAAGCGAAACTGAACTGGGGAAGCAAGAATTTTGACATTCAGTTAGGTACACAATAATGCCGTCTACAGGATAGTCAGCATAAGACGTAAGGAACAAATAACAGGGGAAAACAATGAAAAAGGAGAACAGACATATCATTTTGGGATGAATATTAGACAACTCTGACTATAAGACAACCCCCCCCCCCCACTTTTTCAGCAACTATTTTAGGAAAAAAAGGTTTTGCAATACCTAATCTTATCTTTATAAAGAAAAGCATTTTTATTTGACAAGAACACATCAGTTCATCACTGCAACAAGCATGTCAAACAGAAAACTTCACATAAAACAAATGTATTTTGGTAATAAATTAATTAAAACTACTTCACACTGCACTTCTGCTGTGTCCATTTCTAAATTTTAGACAGTCTCACAAAACAAACTTAATAAGCAAGGAGTCGAGTTCTGCAAGTTCCTGTCCAGGTGGTCTCCTGATCCCTCTGTCAGTAATTAAAAGACCACAATCATTTTAACACTTATTCATTTCAAAGGCTACAAAAACTTAAGCAGTTGGACCTCTCAGAAGCCTATTGTTCAGGGTAACGGAAGATACCTGGACCAGCTAGACTTATACCTGCCTTTTCTCCCCCTGAGTGGACAGCTGGGCCTACTTACTGCTTTTGGGATAATAAGCCAAAATCACACCTTTTAATAAATAAATAATCATTCTTTATGGGAATACACACCCAGCACATTCTAGGTTTCCTCCATTTCTTGTTGCTTTATGTAATATCACATGTGGCACAGCAGGTGGCGCTGTGATCAAGAAACAGGACTCGTCTATAATCATATGCCATAGTGTACTAGTCATGGGTGCATTACATGTCATGGTATAGGTTTGGTTTCAGCATTGGTATGGACCAAATCAACCCGAGCCCCCTGCCCCCCGCCCCCCTAAACAATTGTTTAGCCTTGTTCAGCCTTTGGTCCACCAGGCAGGATGCTCCAGTCTGTTTCTGGTCTTAAAAGCGAGGTCTTTATCAGCCAAGATTTTATTGCCTCTGTGTTATGTCATGTTCTGTTAGCATGATTCCACGATTGGCTCCTGCCATCTAAAGCTCATGTACACGGTGAACATGTCGCTCTCTGCAGGCTTTGTGCGGTTCTTGGAGGGATACTACGTCGTCCTCATCACCAAAAAGAGGAAGATGGCGGACATCGGGGGCCACTCCATATACAAGATCGAGGACACAAACATGATCTACATTCCCAACGACTCCGTGCGGATCACGCACCCAGACGAGGCGAGGTGAGCCCAACCTGGGTGCAGAACAACTCGCAGGTGCCAGGGAATTGGAGCCAATGGGGGGGGGGGGGCACAGAGGAATAAAGGTAATTAATTCACCAGATAATTAGAGGATTCCGTCTTGTCCGGGGGCTTAACGATCACCCTGGTGACACTGAAACAATACATTCTAAATGTCCCCTGTCCCCACCCCCCCCACCACAAACAGACAAACACCGCATCACGTAACTTGATCCTAATTACCGAGCCGCGAGGATCAGCACGGGCCCCAGTCGGCATAACCCAGCAGGACGTGGCAGCCCCCGGTTACGGCGACCTTGGCGTGTCGCGGAGGCCTCCTGGGTTGCCAGGCTTTTGTGCTCGTATTTCCACGAGGAGCAGGGCGGCAGCCTAGCGAGCGTCTCCAGCATGACCAGGGAACTGAAGGGACTCATTTTCATCACCACCAGCCATTGCAGGGAGCCACTGGTCCCTGGTCATGCAATAAAGGGACCAAATCCACTGTTTTCCAACCCAGACGTTTACATGTAGCATGGGCACCCACCCAAGCATCGCGTATAAACCTTGATGTTCTTCGACGGATTTAAAAAAGAATAACAGCTATTTTGGTCAATCCACCATTCCATTATTATAGCCGGAATGGTTTTTACATTTATAGTTTTTCATCCACCTGACATTGGCTGAGAGAGATATATTTAAGTCCTCTGCTTCTGAGCTGCGCTATCTGCATAATTTCATAGTTTCTCACCAGTAAAAATTGATCTATGTATTTTTACCTTACCACCTTACTCATTTTTATATGATTGACCAAAATTGCTTTAAACTGCATGAACTTCTGACTGCTTACAGCTTTAAAGTAAAACTTTAAAAGTTAGAGAAATCTGCATATTCCATGCAGGCGTGTGGACAGATAGTAAAATTACAGGTTTGAACCCCTTTAGTTGGCAAAGTCTACTAAGGGGGGGCACTCCATGACCCCCGCAACCCTGAACAGGACAAGCGGTTTCAGAAAATGGATGGATTTGGGGTTAATAATATCTTTTATTTTAGCTACCTTCAAAATTCAATAATATCGCAACTTGGTTTGTTTTGGAAAAAATTGTATATTAGCTCTAATAGAAAGTCATGGTCACCTTTAGAACCCAGCAAGGGCTTCTGTAAATTGTAGATGCAGTTTTTGAAAATTGTAACCATCGTTCCATCGGCTCTTTCAGCAGCTGTTTCACCCTTTTTTCAGATACGTGAGGATCTTCCAGAATGTGGACCTCTCCAGCAACTTCTACTTCAGGTAAATGCGTGTTGATGTGTCTCACGTCGCTCTGAGGTCTGCTACCTTTTGGTGACGTTCTGCTTCCAGAGGATGATCCAAGTGATCTGAGTCCGATTCCGGCCGTCATTTATCATCATGCCCGCTTGCAATCCGTAAATGTGTGTCGTTGGACGCGTGTCAGATATGGGCCATTGAGTCAGTCCCTTTGTGTGCCATCCCAGCGACTGGGAAAGAGGAGGAGGGTATTTTTGGAGTTCAGAAGCACGCTGCCCTTTTTAGCATCGAATTAGGGCTGATTGCCGTGTGTTTTCTGGGGAGATATGAAGTGGCTGATGTTGAGCGGAGTGCGTATTCGGAGCCGACTTAAGACAAAAATAATGACTTGGTCCTTGCCGAGGCCGAGTAACAAGTAGCTGAATAAAATCTGTTTGTCGTCTAGACCCACAGCTATGGACTTAAGGGCCCACAATTTGACAAACAGTGGGGGACTGAGGGGGGGGGGTCGAAAATGACATAACGCTGAAAAGAAAAACATGGTGGGATCATAAAAAATAAAGTATTTTTTTTTCTTTTTGTTTCTGCTCCAGCTACAGTTACGACCTGAGTCACTCCTTGCAGTACAACCTCACCCTCCTGAGGACGATGTACGACCTCAGCAGGACAGAGGAGGTGCAGCCTGCAAGCCGGCAGGACAGCTTTGACATTTTTGAGGACGAGGGTCTACCGACGCAAGGTATCACCGTGTTTGTGCCGCACGTTCATTCCGCACAAACTCTCTCGCCTTCCTCCCTTTGTTCACCACGGTATGTGCCACTGCTTCCCCCCCCCCCCCCCCGCACACAGTCGTTCACGGGATCAGGAATGAGCCGTATGCAAAGTACATTTGGAACGGCAAGCTCCTCGAGAAGATCAAGGACTCGGTGCACCCCAATTGGCTCCTGCACATCATCCACGGCTTCTGTGGCCAGTCAAGTATCCTTCACATGGGGGGGAGAACAAGGGCCTGGCCTGGGGGGGGGGGGGGGCTCCTTTATTTCGTGAGCGGGCGCCTGGGGAGTCGGTGTGGAAGGTTGACGTCGCTGTGGGAACAGATTGAGCTGTTTGGCTGTATCTGCCCAAGCTTGTAACCACAGCAGTCTGTCAGGACGGGCTTGGAAACAAGGCCACCAGGTACTTGACACTTGCGACTTGAGGACAGTGACACAATGACCCAAATACCCGGGCGAACTCTGGACTTCTGCTGGGTGTTTCTCAACATGCACACTTGACCGTACTTGTGTTCTTGTGAACCCGTTTTACGTCATCTTCCATTGCCGAAGACCAGTTCCAATACTAAAAGTACAGAGGACGGTAAAAATCCCCGGATGTCGTTCTTGCCTGACCCCAAATATCAAGGACACGTCGGTTACATCCTTGCCAAATGAGACCAATCACATTGGTCTGATTCAAAGCACTAAAAGTTTGTTCTTGGGAGGCAGTTCAGCAAGAAGGATTTTGTTTTGCATTAAAATTGAGTGGCAGTGATTGGCAGGAAATTGGTTCTGACTAATGCAGTAGTGGACAGTACTTCTATATGGTTACTGAGCTGTACGCAGCATGATGATTGGCTTGCAGGTGTCATGTGCATCTGCAGACCATCTGGGGGGACAGGTAGCCTTATGGCTGCCAGGGGTGACTGGTTTCTTTACTGGTCTGCGTTTAGTGTATGGGGGTTCAGAGTGTGAATGGTAAAACTTCGGGGAACGGTTGACTCCTTATTGGTGTGGAATCCTTGCAGACAGGCAAATGGAGGACTTGGATAAGAGTGGGAGAAAGTAAAGGAAACTTAGAGGCAAACATCAGTGTGTTTGAGACCAAACCCAAGGCTTGTACTCCTTGAAAAATGACCACGCGCCTTTCTGAAATCTGGTCCTCCTTCACGTAAAGCCTCTTCTTTTGTTTTTACTTAATTACTCTTTTCTTTGTCTATTTTCCATGTCGGCCCATAACCTTGGCACACATGTTGGGCGTCTCTCACGGCAACGTGATTTTCCTGGCGGCCCGTCGCTCCGGCGCCTCCCATTGTGCCCGTACGCGGTGCTGTTACGCGCCTCACACCACAGAATGCCTCCTTTTGTTGCCGGTAAAAAAAAGATGCTTTTACACGGGAGTTTACCATCCACCTTGGGAGTTACGGCCAATAATGAGCTGTTGTGAAGTCGTGAATGTATTATCTTTGCTCTTTCTGTTGCTTAATAATTATCCATGCTTACATGTTCAGCTGCAGCATCATCATCTAATTAGCGGGACCGGAGCATTTTTGTGGACATTTATGAGATTAAAAAGCAAGTCGATCAATAGAGTCGTTATCCTGGTTTGCCCGTATGTGTGGGGTGTGGAGGCGTAGGTGGGTGGTGGAGAATGGCTTCTGGGGAAGAGGTCTTCTGAGGCTAGCAGACTTTAGTGGATTACCAAGCCTGGACGTTCCTACCTTAACCCCTGTTCCTTTAAGAGCTGTTGATCTACGGCCGGCCGGTTTACGTGACCCTCATCGCCCGGAGGTCCAGCCGATTTGCCGGAACCCGCTTCCTCAAGAGAGGAGCCAACTGCGAGGTCTCGCCTACATCATTTCCCTGTTTCTATAGCTCTGGAGATGGTCTATTGTGCTCTTTGGGGTCTTTAAGTTCTGAGCTAGCATCAGTTGAGGACTGTAGCGTACACCTCTCACCCATGTTTTGGTTTGTCCCATTTCTGCTTGATCTGGCCCCCTACATATCAGTCGTAGTCTCAGCTTACGGATCATGCTGTTGTCCTCACCCTCCAAGGGCGACGTGGCCAACGAGGTCGAGACGGAGCAGATCGTCCACGATGCCTCGGTGATGTCTTTTACGGCAGGGAGCTACTCCTCGTATGTGCAGGTGCGAGGTTCCGTCCCCCTCTACTGGTCCCAGGACATCTCCACCATGATGCCCAAGCCACCAATCCGCTGTGAGTTTGCCTGCCGTGCTGCATGTTGCCGCCGTTTTTTCCACGAATCACTATTACGTTCATCTCCAGTGTGAATAGTTGATACCGTGTTTTGCCGTGGGACGTTTCGGCATCCTGAGGCTCAGTTTAATAAGGACCAGGCCGTAGGAGATGGGATGAGCGGAGGGTCGCTTCGGGCGAAAGCGAGGAGATGAAAGACAGCAGCAGTAATCCACTGATCCACTTCTGAGCGGATGAGTGTCACGCACTATATGAGATCTCTCAGGCTAGCACTGCAGAAAGCCAGGTGCCCCACAGGCTGCGTTTCCATCCGCGTCCTGCCACGGCTTCCAGCAGTGTGGACCTCATGCACCTCTCTTGGTTCATGTCCTCAGAGAATGGTCTATCCCGAGTCCACCCCGTGTCCTCAGAGAATGGTCTATCCCAAGTCCACCCCGTGTCCTCAGAGAATGGTCTATCCCGAGTCCACCCCATGTCCTCAGAGAATGGTCTATCCCGAGTCCACCCCGTGTTCTCAGAGAATGGTCTATCCCGAGTCCACCCCATGTCCTCACATCCACCCGCTGAACATGCTGCTTCTGTTTCAGTCTTACATTTTCCCTACATTCACCCTCATCTTCATCCCCAGACCCTCTCTACATCCACCCACATCTTCATCTCCAGGCTGTCTCTACATCCACCCACATCTTCATCTCCAGGCTGTCTCTACATCCACCCTCTCCTTCATCCAAACACCCTCTCTACATCCACCCACATCTTCATCCCCAGGCCCTCTCTACATCCACCCACATCTTCATCCCCTGGCTGTCTCTACATCCACCCTCATCTTCACCCTCAGACTTTCAACCAAACACCCTCTCTACATCCACTCTCTCTCCCACTCCTCCATCTCTCCACCCTTTGTACACACTCCTTCTCTTCTCCACTACTGCACCCTAGAGCCTTTATACATTCAGCCACACTCTCACACTCTTGCCTTCCTTTCCTGCAGTCCACATGTACTCTCTCTCTCCAATCCTTCACCCAATAGTAGTTACAATGTTTCCCTGGAAAGAATTCCATCCAGAACTCACTTAATTCCATGCAGTTCAGTTTGTTTTTGATGTTTAGCATAAATTTCAGAACGGGTGGCTCAGAGCACCTTGCATATGACACAAAAACAATTTTACAAATACATTTAAAACAGTTTGCCCACCTCTTAACAAATAGAAATCAGTTAAAACCTGGATGGAGGCTTTAGCGTGGAATGTGAAAATCAAGCCTTTTGGGGTCATTTTCTCCTCCCCCTTCTGATTTTTTTACCTGCATGAAATACAATTTAAACCTTGCCTTTATATTTCAGCATCATTTGTTTGTCGCCATTAGCTGATAGCATAAATGGTTTTTGAAATAATGTTTCATCAAGCCGCCCACTTGTTCTCTATAAAGACATGGGGTACTTTCTGCCGTTAAGTTACCATGTTACTGTGTCATTATCTCCATGTCTGAGTTTTTAAAATGTAGAGATTGAAACAGTTTGGGTGCATCATTGACAATTAACGTCTATTTCCGTGTTTGGTTCGTTTTAATGTGATGCTAAATGCCCTATGCTTGAGATTACGCCGAAATATTAATTCAGGCTTCAGATTCTTATCTGGCTGTTAACTTAATAAACTCACTTAGATGGTTTTCAGAGAATCAGTTAGCTGTTTGCAGTTTCAGTGTTTGTTTTACTATGAAAATTGTTTTCACTGAAAGCAACTAACATACAAATAATTTATTACTGTAGAGATAAGTAGGTCAGTGTTATTATGTTTATCAGCAGTCTGGACCACACGGCCATTTGTCATTGCTTATGCTACATTATACGCACACAAATGGGCTCGTTATACAAGATGATTGAGTTTTATGCGTGGGATTTAGCCGTAATAACTATATGAATAAGTTAGTTAAGATCCCGAAGGGGAGTGCTGCTTGGATGCGGTCCTTTGTGCTTTCAAACAAGCTGTGGTCCAATTACCTACGGTCCTCATTTGGCTTTTGAATAGTGGCATCATTGATGCTTTGAAAATGTTAACAAGTTCCTTCCTTTGAACACAAGGGAGCAACACGACCTATATTTTTACATCTTTAGTGTTAAAATCTTGTGAAAAGCAAACAAAATGTTTTTAAAACTATATCTATAGCATATTTTATTAATGAAACAAAATATTTTGTTTAATCTTTTGGGGAGATAGTAAAAGTTTTAGATGTTACATTTGCTTACTTTCTGGGAACTTTTGTTGACGCTGATAAAACCAATATTTTTTGTTATTACTGCCAATCTAGAACTGTATCGTTAAACTGCTTGTATTATTATTATCTAAGACCAAGCTACGGCCACATTTGGGATGGTGGGCAAGTGGTTAATGAACTGCTGATCCGATGTGCTCTGCGTGTGTGGGTTTGAATCCCGTTTTCTCTGGGGGGTGGTTTGTCCCTCAGTAGGTTAGGCCTCTGTGCCTTTGATCATACTTGTACAAGTGGCAAATAAAACTCAATTTAATTTCTAATCCCCTAAAACTGGACCTTTACCATCTCTGATATCAGAGCAGGTTTGGACCTGCAGCCCTCCGGTCCAAGTAAGTCTCGGCTGCTCACCGGGGGGGCACCCTGCGTGTGCTGTGTTGGGATTCCAGGGTTTTTCTCAGCAACTGTTTTTCTGCCCTTCCAGTGGACCAAGCAGATCCCTACGCTACTGTGGCGGCACTGCACTTCGACCAGATGCTGAAGAGGTTCGGCTCGCCCATCATCATCCTCAACCTAGTCAAGGTAGCTTTTGTGGCCGGGTGTCTGTAATCGACTCTGTTGGAAATTAGGGGCTAAGCATTTCACACGCTCTGAAAGTGCTGGGTTTGATATAGAGCTTTAGTTGGTTGAAAATTTAAAGGAAGCTTAGCTACCTACTTAGCTTTTGGTGTGATTAGGTTTCTGGTCACTATGTAAGGCTGGACCCTAGCAATGGTTTCATCAGCAGCCGCCTCTACAAACGGCCTGAATGCCACCAGTGTTCTTAATACTACTTATAAAAACTTGCTTCACACCAGTCCCAAGAGCTAAGAAGGGTCTGACATGAGCGATAGGATCTGATTTTCTTAATTATAACACGGCAAGCCGGGGTGGCAATTTCAGCTTCAGGGAAAGTCCAAACATTTAGTCTACCATGCTGATGAACAGTTGCTGTGTTTTAATCAGATGGGGTCAGAGACAGCTGGAGTCTCCTCTAATTATTTACAGTCCAACTGCAATTCATCAGCTCTTAGTGCATTTTGTGGGCATCTGGATCTCTGGGCTTTAAAAAGTCAATGTTGGTTTTTTAAAGGGAGGAATCTTGTTGGCCCTTAAATGGTTATAAGTTAATAAATCTCTACAGCTGTCGTC
>JAODJU010000110.1:1053032-1063764 GCA_026776725.1 Gnathonemus echidnorhynchus
AAAGCGGGGCCCTTATGGTAGGTTTGGGGCCGCTATAAAGCGAGCCCCTTATGGTAGGTTTGGGGCCCCTATAAAGCGAGCCCCTTATGGTAGGTTTGGGGCCCCTATAAAGCGAGCCCCTTATGGTACGTTTGGGGCCCCTATAAAGCAGGCCATTTATGATACGTTTGGGGCCTCTATAAAGCATTGGGTCCCCTGAATGTCCCCGGTTTATATGTGTGTGGTGGGGTTTCAAGGGAAGTGGGCTGAAGACCACAATGTACAAGCTGCTCTGAAGTTTTCTGGCTTCCAGAGCTGACTGGCGCGCTGCACCTATCGCCCTCCTTAATGGAGGGGGTCACCGCCGGCCTGCCCACCCGCAGTTAAAAAGGTGCTTAATGACTAAGTGCAAAGGGGTTTCTCTTGCTCAGGCTGCATTAAGAGGCCCTTAGAAACGCCCATTTGGTCAAGCAACCGCCACACGCTGGCTAACAGACTGAGGAGTCGGTGAAAACTGAAAGTAAATGTCAGCAGCACATAATAACCAGCAGGGCGATGCACTGAGTTACAGAGGAATCTGATAGGCCATCTGGGAAGGATCACATGACTTGGGCAACCCCTGGTACACCTATAAGCAGCAGCCCTGCCCACTGATTGGTTCCACAGCCTCTAGCATGGTCACCTAGGACTCTGTCATCTAGAGCTACCATAGTTACATCACTACAAGGAGGACAGCCTCAGCTAGAAGTCCATCCATGGTATCTCAGTCATCCAAGGATCAGTCAATTCAAAGAAAGACCTTCCTGTTGGACTCTGTCTGTTCCAGACAGGGCCATGTTACATTTAATTCATTGATTTGACTCCTTTATCCAAAGCAACTTATAGTAAAGGCTAGGGCTACAATTTTTGTGTGCTCCCTGGGATTAGAACCCACAACCTTTGCAATGTTTGCACAATGCACCACCTGTAGAGCTACAGGGACGCATTACACTCATCACGTAAACACTATGGTCATGGGTCATGGTGATGGCGGATGGGGGTATTTCAAATGTAGAAAGACAGGACGAGGATGCGGGAAAAAGCAGACCCCGCCGTACTGACTCGCACCACACCCCCCGCGGCTCTCTGAAAAAGCAGAAAGGTCAGGCCCCGTACTTTCTGAACCCCCCTGGAGGAGGTCCAGCGCAAACAGCTGGCCAGGTGAGTGTGCTGAATCAAACGCCCACAGCGCTGTACTCCTATATATCAACACCCCATTTATTCAAATCCCACTACTGAAGAGTAATGGGTTCGGCTCTTAGCAACGATGGCAAGCTAGCAAGATTTTTATTTGCACTTAATTATTTTGCATGCCTTCTCGCGGGAATTGGAGAATCGGCTTTCAAACAATAAGCCAGGTGCTCTATTTTTAAACAGCGCGAGTGCGAATGCGCCAGGTGCTCACGTGGGAGCCAAGTCACGGCGCTGCCTTCAGGTTTGCTGCTATAAAACTCTTTTCCTGGAGTTTTATTTTCATCATGCCATGTCATATGCCTTCACACGCGTCTGTTCTTGGCGTATGCCACTTCTCAGGATCGTGTGAGATTCCTGCTTATTATAGTTCCACTTGTTTTTCAAGAGACCCCCGGTACAGTACCACACAGCCCCCCAGAACTATCTCCCGGGTCCCGGGCTGGGGGGGGGTCTCAGTCTCAGGTTAAATGTAAGGTGAGACCAGTATTTTTGGGGATAGTGTGTCCCCATCAAGCTGGTCCAAGGAGGTCTTCCCTTCCCTCCCTCCTCTCTCCATTCCTTTAACCTGTCTCTCTCTCCTCATCTGCCTGTCTCTCATTGTGTCCTCCTCTCTCCGTCTGCCTCTCTCCTGTCTCTTTCCCTCCATTTCTCTCTCTCTCTCTCTCTCCCCCCATCTCTCTGTTTCCTGAGGCATTCCCTAAAGGCATTCACCTGCTTTGAGTGGCACAGCTGAATTCCCAAACAAATGCCCCCCACCCACACATGGAATGTCCACGAGAAGCCGCTCTGACCACCTATGCATCAATTTAATGCAAAAACAAAGTGTGATGTGCAAAACAAACTGGCAAATGGGGGACCGGATATGAGACAATAAAACAGAGGCTCAAATGCCCCCAGAGGCGGCCCAGATGCCCCCAGAGGCTCAGATGCCCCCAGAGGCGGCCCAGATGCCCCCAGAGGCAGCCCGGACAGCCCCAGAGATGCCTCGGAACGGAGCTCTAACCTTGACAGGCCGCATCTGCAATGTTCAAATTGCTTTTGCTTCACCTCGCACCCCCCGAACATTTTTCAGGGCCCACCCCCCCAGGGGCAACACTGAACCCCTGACCTCACCCAGTGGTGCCCAGATGTGACGTGAAGCGTTCCAGTCCAGTAAAAAAAGGACCAGTTCCATATTTTAGTGAAAAAACAGCTATGACTTTTTTTCATTAAAAAAGCGCATTCCGGCCCATCTGTTATCACAATCTTTTGTTATTTCTTTTTAAAATGAATTTGCTTCACGGATTTCAGCAGCTTTGCGTGCTGGAAAGCACTGAGTCAGCCGGCAGCCTGACAGCCGGCAAACACGGAAAAAACGGGGGAGAAAAACCAAACCCGAAACCCCCAGGGCAGAACTGGATCTGGGCCAACGATCCGAAAGGCCTTTGAGAAAGAGCTTCACTGCGCAACTCCACCCCAGCCTCCCCAGGTGGCGCTGTTGGGATCTCCGGGTCGTTGGGCGGTGAAACGACAGAACAAGGAAACCGATTGGCGGACCTGCAGTTTCACAATCCCCCTAATTCTTAACAGCTGTCCGTGGCTAAATGGAAAAATCGCTTCGTAGTTAAACATCACCGCACCGGGGCAAGGGCTGCAGTTTAATTAAAAAGGACCTTTGGGGTCTTTGCTGGTGACATCAAGCATTATTTTTACAGTGGAGGACCGAGGCGATATAATATGGAGATTAAATGTGGGATATGGGCCATTAGGTCATGTGGGGAGACGGATATCGCATCCTGATAGGACAGGAGCGCTGGAAACGGCGTTTGGCGGGGAGGGAGAGAATGGAGCCATCCATCAGATGGAAGGGTGGCTTTAAAAGTCTCAAAAAATACCCCGGGCCGACAGACGAACCCAGCAGACAAAGACACCAGGCTCTGCCCCATAACTTAAAGCCATACGGCGGCAAGGTGACTGTCTGAGGGAGGGGGTGCTGTCCTGCCTGTCGCGTTTCATCACAGCACTGCGCACGTCCCCCCCCACCGGTAGTTCCATCCTCTAGTTGCTTACTCCTGATCCAGGCTCACTGTGCTTTACTGCTGTTATAAACAGCCCCCCAAAGCCTAGTCCGGCGGAATCAGTGGAGCGGATCCCTGTCGATCCCGATCCGGCTATCCCCATATACGGGTCTCCAGTTCAGTCCTGTCACTGCTAAGAAAGGGGTCGACAAACTTTTACATGGAACAGAACCGGGACCAGTGCTTACTGGAACAGAACCGGGACCAGTGCTGACCAAGCACGTTTAAACCCCTCCCACCTGGAGGACACAGCAGCTTTTCATACCGGAACAGAAATCCTTCTGAGGAACATCCTTTACCTCCTTGTACATTAATTTTTTTCTTCACCCTGATCTTACGTCTGCTTCAGGGTTTTTATGAGTTGGGGGTCAGAGTGGGGAACCCCCCCCCCCCCAGCCACCTTAAGGCAGGTTACTGACTCGAGTGATTCGCCATCTGTAAATCCGTGCAGTAAGAGCCCCGCCCCTTCACTGAAACATCATGTGGTCCAGCCGTGACAAATACCGAAGACATATCATGTGACCAAACCACAGGTGCTCTGTTCTAGAAAGCCCCCCGCCTCAAAGGTCCATATATTCATATCTTTATGGGGACTCTCCATTCATTTGTATGGGCAAAACCCTAATCCTAACTATGACAACCTTAACCCTACCCAGCCCTAACCTTAACCATAAGTCGAGACAAAGGTTTTGGTTGCAGTCACAGATTTTTATAAAACGTAAGTTATCCTAAATGTCCCCGCAAGGTATAAAATTACAGGTTTCTATCACATTGTGGGGAAATCTGGTCCCCCCCAATGTAATAATCACAAACACACACACACCCCAGTTCAAAAACACCCACTTTTTTACACTCAAATAAAATCACATCACCACCCGATTCAGGGCCAGCTTCCTGCCCCAGGCCATCAGCTCCCTAAACAATCGGTGACCTGCATCCCCCCCCTCCATTTCACTGTATTGCACATTGTTAAAATTTCACTTCTACATTTCACTGTGCATCCTTATCTGCTCTGCACATATTTGTTACTTAATCATTGTTTACCTGTTCTTACTGCACTGCTGTTTGTCCTGTCCTCTCCCCTGTGACCTTGGCATAAGGGTTCCACCGTGTTCCCTCGGGGCGTACAGCACACGCTGGAGGCCGGGCCTCGGCTGAACCCCAGGGACCCCAATTCCAGCCAAACACGGTGACCCGCAAACCCGGTACTGTTGGCACGCCGTGGTACGTGATACGACAGGTGGTCACCCGTCACAGGAAACCCAGTCAGTCTCATTCACAGGCCCTTTCAGACCTTTCAATTACCAGACAGGACAGAGATAAGCTATTAGCACGAGAATGACCAATGAAAATGGCAGCTTCTTAATCCCCTGCCAGTGGGGGCCTCCTGTCAGTGTTATCGCCCCCGAGGAAAGGTACAGTATCGGTCCCCCACCCTTCCTCTGGCGATGAAACAAAAAGCCATTCGAACCAGGCTATTAAATCAATGACTCCCCTAAACTCCCACTCGCTATAATAGCTGTGCTGGCAACAAAAAAAAAATCCCAGATTGAAAAGCAGGCAGGTAAATGAAGAGCGACAAGCTCCTCACGGCGCTGCCTCACCGAGCGGGACTCACTTTTATGCACTGCTGCCGTTTCAGAACAAAATGGAGCCTACAGATTGACGAGGCACTCAACAACTCCTCAGCCTGGTAAACCAGGAGGAGCTGCCACCCAGATTAAAGAGGAATTCTACCCTGAGAGTAATGAAAATGATGCTTTATTCGCCATATGTACAAGTGCAACTGCATTGGAATGTGTTTTTTCACATATCCCATCATGCTCTGCTATTTTAAGACAGACACACATAGAGGTGAGAGCAAAGCTTGGGGTCGGTCTGCAGGGTCAGCTGTCCATCCAGCACCCCAGAGACATTTTTTGAGTAGTTAAGGACCATGCTGAAGGGGTCAGTGGAAATTTGGCTACTGAGCCAAGCACGGGACTCAAACCAACGACCTTCCGATCACAGGCACAGAGGCATAACACACCAACCCCCAAAGTTGGTTAGCAGTGACCTGAAGTAGGTGGCAATGCCTTAACCACATGTGTTGAAGGTCACTAGGACCCCTTCCATCCTTGTGGTCCTTCAAGTAAAGTCATGCTTCTGTTCTTCATCCATCTATCTTCCAAGCGTCTACCGGCTGGTGTCCGGGGTGTTCCCTTGTCCCCTGTCCTGTGCTGCCTGGAATAGGCTCCAGTCCCCCCCTCCCCCCAAAGTCGAAACCCCGTACACTCCTTTTCTTCATCACCACACAAACGTCCCACTTATCCAAGGAACACAGCACCACGAGATCCAGCTCTTTTGTTTTCCAAAAATAATCCCCCTTCCGACAGCGGGGGGAAAACACTCCTGCTAGGGTGTGAGCTGCAAGTCTGCTCTACAAATGCTCTACAAAACCGAAGCAGCTTTCTAAGGGGCTTCAACATCCACCACCTCTGCTTCTCACAGCCTTGTTGCAAATAAAGCGACTTTTACATTAAAAATTACACATTGTGATATTTATATTAACGGGAAGCATGTATGCTACCCATTCCGGAGTATGACTCTTCAGTGAGAGTTATTCAGTCTAGATTTCTACACGAGGTACAGTTTGATTTCCAGTGGATTTCCCAGCATGTTAAAGCAACTTCTCTTATTTCCAAAGTGTGATGGGTTTTTACAGGCCCAGCATGGTATAGTGGTTTCGGCATAGTGGTTGAGTGGTTGAGGTTCTGTAACTGGCTCAAACCAGCACAGGCAGACTCTTCATAGCCGTGGGAGGAGACCAGAAAAACCTCACTGCTTCAACAAACCCTTAGTATTCCTGGGTAATTTTTTAAAATATCTAACTGCCTCAGTATCTATTTGTAAATAAATAAAAGTGCATCATCAAAGTCACTCAACTGCTCACCCGCATTTAAATTTGAATGAATCAAATATTTAAAAATACTGAGTCTCACTGCAGCACTGCAAAGCCATATCAGAAATGAGCTTTACAAAACAATTTTGAATATCAAGACATAAATGCCTGATAGATGGTGGTATTTCTTATCAAATCTGACAACTTAACACAAAAATTTTATTCAGATTATTATCATTAATCTTCTGGCAGATCAAGAAATATCCGACTGGACAACCACGGTTATTGTGTGTTCGGGTAAAGGCCAGTATCTGTGGAAATAGAGTGATTCCATTCATTAAAAATGTGTTACTTTTATATATTGCGCCGGGTGGTATAATGAGTGCGATAACGGTCTAAATTATTGACCTTGCTTATGAACAAGAAGAAAAATCCAGAAGAGCAGCTGTTCGGGCGGCTGGTTTAAGTCTCAGGCCAACGTCTTTTCAGTGGAAGCATTCAGCTGCCGCTTCCTAAGGCGCGTATAGCTGTGACCCACTTTTGCCTCCAGAGTTGCTTCAAGGGTAGATGAGTTATGCATTCAGAAGAGTCACTCTGTCCATCGCCGCTGTACTGAGCTGTTATTTTTGCACTGATGGCCTTCCTGTTGGCTTTAACAAGTCTGGCTGTTCTCCTCTGACCTCTCTCATTAACTCGGCGGATCTGCATCCCGAGCTGCCCTCCGTCTGGTTGGATTTTATTTTTTTTATTTCACCATTCGCTGTAAACTCTAGACACTGCAGTGTGTGAAGATCCAGGGGAGGCGCCATTTCTGAGATTCTGGAACTGCCAGGTCTGGCATCCACGATGACGCCACGTTTAAAGTCACACACATTAGCCATTCTAATACTTAGCCAAACAGAAAGTGAACTTCGACCTTGTCTGCGTGTTCTTTGAATTCACCAGTCTGTCTGCATTATCAAGCAGGCATGCCTGTGTGTATATCCACCTACATCTGAGAGAAATTGTACATTTTTGAGAGTATAGTCTAAAACTGAACTGAGACCTACCCAGACCGATAAACACTTATCACAAACCTCTCATCTTCCTTAACCTCCTTAGGTTTTGGTCACATGGTCAAGGTCATGTGACATCTAATCTTCCAACTTTCAAAGGGTATTCTGGAATTTCCATTTAAAGAATTTAGAGTAGAGATGCACCGATGGTTAAAAAAGATCTGATATTTACTGCCACTAACTCCCTTTTAAATGGTGACCTATACTGCTCTGGACACCTGCAAACTAAACAGTTTGAAAAATGTCTGCTGTGTGGAATTATTTTAACATCGTTAGAAATGCATTTTGCAAACATTGCTCTGCTAAAAATTTCACGAGGAGGATCTGCTAATAAACTTTTCAACATAACAAATTTGATCGCTCACCATAAGGCAAAACCATGAAGAGTTTCTGGAAAAAAAAATCCGTTCCAGTAAAGGCTGCAGTAGTGCCGAATGACGCTAGTGTATGATGGCAAGCGTTTGATAGCAAAGGAAAACTCAGTGCAGACAGAGCAAAATCAAAAGATATTACTCCGAAAATTGAGTTTATCACACTTGTCAGGCGAACAGCCCTTCTCTGTTATAAAAAAAAAAACAGGGATGGACATAACTGGTACGCAAGTACACATTCACCTTTAAAAACGATGCGACAATTGATTGTTTGTAAAAGCGCAAATGCGTACTTATTTTGTGTGCATTCGCGCTGCTATGACAAGAAAATACCTTGCATTTTAACCTGTATACCGCAAATGAAGTAGAGTTAGCATATAAAGATTAAAATGCATTATGTTTTGTTTTCATATCAGTGCAAATGCACATAAAATAAGTACGCATTTACACTGTTACCACAATCGATTGTCGCACGTATCGTTTTTAAAGGTGAATGCGTACTTACGTACCAGTTATGTCCATCGCTAGTTATAAAGATATATACAGTTATAAAATATAGTGTTCTGGAACTGTCATTTTCTGCCAGAATTGGCGTTTTCTTACCAAAAATAAATCCTTTTTCATACTTTTGGAATGTAATTAATTTATTTTAAAATTTATTTGGGTGGAGTGTCCCTTTAAGTTTATTTAAGCAGAACCTCCCAAACAATCGGTATCGGTGTCAGTTTCCGAAATAATCGGTTATCGTATCGGCCAGAAATCAGTACAACAGTAATTTAAAGGAACTACAGAGGAGCCTAATATACGCAGGAGGGGGGTCTGAATGCCTAGAAATAGCATGTCAGTGGATATAGGGTGGGAGGGGGGCATCCATGGACACTCACACTCCTCCTCCTTCGGATCGAGCTGGGTGACACTGATGGACAGCCGGTCCACTCGCTCCTGGAGGGAGTTCACCCGGAACGAGAAGGAGTGTGCCTCATTGAACAGCTCCCCAAACAGATCCTCTGCATATTTACCTGTACAAAAAAAAAGCAGGAAGCAAACCTCGGGTCACTTCCCATCTGCTCCATGAAAAACTACACCTCAGTGTGAGTGCATCTCCAGGAGTACACCACACGCCTTTCAGGGCGATTACTGAAATCACAAACATCCGGAGAGAGCTGCACTTTAACACAATAGTCATTTTCCCCCACTAGAAAATGAATGCAAGAAATCCTCGTTTCTCTCTGTCGTTCTGATGAAAAATATCTCAACATCACTGAAAGAAATCTCATTTAGATTTAAAATTTAAAAAATTCAAATAAAAAGAAAGTAAAATAAGATCTGCACAGAGCGCTGGTGGGGATTTAACAGCCCACAGGCGGAAGACAGTCACTATCGCTGCCTCTTCCATGTAATTTATATTCTTATATTTCATATTTTTCTGATACTTTACATTCGTGTTTATTTCTTTATATAACTTAATCTAACACGCATTGAGTTTCATTGTGACTTGTTACAATGACGATAAAGGCATTCTATTCTATTCTATTCTATTCTATTCTATTCTATTCTACAGTTGTGATTGGATGAGGCTGAACATGTGACTGGGTGGCAGACTCTGTTTCCTGTAAACAGACACTGGCTTACTGAGGCTGCTGAGCTGGCGGATGACGTTGGCCAGGGACACGTTGGTCATGCACTCCAGCTCATTCTTGATGCCCCGGGGCAGTGCCGTGTGGCACAGGTACCGGGGCTCGATGTTCCTCTTTACCAGCGGCATTCTGGGTCACGTCGAGGGCGGAGGAACCTGTGGAAAAGATGAGCATGTTAAGCGAGGAGCAACTCACAGCCAACGACAGTCGTGTGTTAGCGGCCCGCCAGGACCCAGTGAAACCCCAGCCAGCCCGGGGCCCTCCACCCGTCCAGAGTAACACCTTCAGCACCATCTGGAGAAAGTTCATCATCTCTTCCAATCTTAAGTGCTCACAAACAGTCTAAACGGCTCCGGCCTTTACTGTCACGCTGCCCAAATTAAACCAGGACAACTGACAGATCAACATGCTAATCGCTATACACTAACAAAGAGAGGGTCAGGAAGCCCTAACCTGTCAGCCACCTTGGCATTCACAGTTTCCTGGCGCTTTGTAAATTGCTGCATGGTTGACAGTGTAGCCGCCAGGCCCTGGGGGGAGTGGCATAGTATTGCTGTTTACCAAGGCTCGCGTTTCTGTACAGACTCTTACACGCCATCACCCTGACAGCCTCACACAAAGCTCATTCTGTCCTCGCCTGTCCTGAAAGTCGACGGATTTGTGCATCCAGATTTAAATCTAGATCGATGCGGCACCAGCTAGTAAAACAGGTCTGGTCACTGGGAGATGACCTTGAGCAAGTCAGTAATGTACAGTACTGTGCAAAAGAAAATGTTTAAATGGCCTTCATGGTATAATATTATGTCTGTCAAAGTGTATCGGCATAGCCATTTCAAAACCTCTTCTAAACTCAGCCCAGCATTTGCAGCTATCATCCAATATATTCATGCATTTTTGACTCAACCACTAGTGCACTTTGTATGGCCTATCAATTTGTCATTGACTTTTTAGACTAATTTAATTAAGTGAGCTGGCTGTGAAATTTAACAAATACAAAGAATAGTTGAACCTGTTTGTTTTTATTGTTCTCCTAATTTGCATATGTTGTGTTTTTTTGAGCACACTTATTATTCAGATAAATAGCCTTAAACATTCCCTTTGACTGCTTAAGACTACAACATTACACACTGTATTGTCTGCAGAAACGGTCAATTTCAATCAGGCAGACGAAGGACACCACCGGTGACAGGACCCTGATTGATGGAAACAGCTTAGTCTGAGGGGCCACTTGACCTATTTTGAGGTGTGTGTCTGGAAAAGATACCACAGGGGTCTGTACTGTGGAGCTTCACTGTCCAACCACAGAGCAACCAAGCGGGGGGGCTGACCAGGGCAGCCAGACACTCCATGGGGGGGCAGCGCCTGTCCTCTCCTAGCTAACTAATGCGCCATAACAAAAAAACTATCACTGCTACACTGGAACACATTTTTTTTTTAAACCCAGCTGTATTCTTAGATCCTGTCATATTTTCACCGGTTGGAGACAGGAGTGAAGAGCGGTAAATAAGTGTGTCGAGGC
>JAODJU010000110.1:1065485-1076198 GCA_026776725.1 Gnathonemus echidnorhynchus
CTGGCTGGGATGTAACGCTGTCGGAGTGTGCGGTCACTGGCTGGGATGTAACGCTGTCGGAGTGTGCGGTCACTGGCTGGGATGTAACGCTGTCGGAGTGTGCGGTCACTGGCCCCAGCCACATTTTGGCCACAGCTCCTGCATTGGAGTGATGATTCATCCCTGCGCCGGTCAGATCAAAGGGAAAGCCGCCATTCTGTGACAGGTCTGTCACGCACTGTGGCAAAATGTGTTCAACCAGGAATAGAGAAAAACCAAAATGGTGGGAGCAGCCTGTACACTGATCGTTAGGTGGAAATCGATTTGACGCCGGTGCTGGGCCTTGTGGTCACTGACAGACCACTGGCTGCCCCTTTAACCTTTGCTATTATATTATTCCTTCCATAATCCACTTACAGCACACTTTCATCCATGGGAACTTACTTAGTTTATGACTTTACTCACTCATCTGGCTGAAGAAATCCCCCTTTCAAGGGAAAAACAGCAGCTAGAACCTTCAAAAGATTCTGCTCACAAGCTGTCCCCCCTCCCCCCAGAACCGGCTCCCCGCTGTCCGTGATAGTCCGCACGGTCATAAAGATGCCTCAGACCTCCACGCCGAGCTGGGAGCGGGACAGAATGTGCAGACATGCGATACTGCTGGAACTGGGGAAATTAAATAAAGACCACACTGCCACCTCCAATGCCGGGTAAGGTTTGACGGATGGCAAAGCAAGCCATTTACCTGGATTCACCCCCTACATAGCTACAGTGTTGGAAAAGCATCAATCAAGAGGGCCCATAAACCACATGGGCACCTGCTACCATAAAGACACCCAGTGGACAGCCAATGAGGAGAGATCAAATGTGGGGGCGGGACAAAGGACCTGTGATATTCTTGGTGCAGTCTGAACTCACTAGATCTCAGATGAGCATAGCAGTGTTCAGGAATGGAAGGCAAGCAGAAGATGGATGTCTGTACAAGTGATGGAGCCTGCGGTTACACTAATCTGCTCTCCCAGCCCTGTAAGTGCTATTCTTCGCACACTGAGTCCTGTTCAAGGTCATAATGACTGTGAAGAGGGAAAAGGGTGCAAACAAACCAGAGATCCATGAAGGCTAGGCACTGTGACAGCCTCAGGAAGCAAGTGTAAAAGAAACTGTGCTAAAAACACCGAATCAAAGAAGCTAACTGTGCTAAAAATACTGAATCAAAGAAGCTAACTGTGCTAAAAACACTGAATCAAAGAAGCTAACTGTGCTAAAAACACTGAATCAAAGAAGCTAACTGTGCTAAAAACACTGAATCAAGGAAGCTAACTGTGCTAAAAACACTGAATCAAGGAAGCTAACTGTGCTAAAAACACTGAATCAAAGAAGCTAACTGTGCTAAAAACACTGAATCAAGGAAGCTAACTGTGCTAAAAACACTGAATCAAGGAAGCTAACTGTGCTAAAAACACTGAATCAAGGAAGCTAACTCTGCTTAAAACACTGAATCAAAGAAGCTAACTGTGCTTAAAACACTGAATCAAAGAAGCTAAATGCTCAAACACTGAGTCAAAGACACTGAGTCAAAGATGCTAACTACGCTAAAAGCACTGAGTCAAAGAAGCTAACTGTTAAAATCACTGAGCCAAAGACAATGAGTCAAGGAAGCTAACTGTGCTAAAAACACTGAGTCAAAGACAGTGTGAATGTGTTTCATTTGTGTATGTCAGAGAAGCTGGCCATCACTGCACGCTGTTTGGGTCAAGGTCAAGGAACAGTGGAGATAAGACTTGTTAGCATTATCTGCTGATGGAAGCGCTGTGTGTTTAAGCACTTCAAAAGCAGGCATCAAACTCTAAAACGATTCCTTTATTATCAAATGTTGGTGATTCTATCAGTTTCGAAGCCAGCAGATCACACAGTAAGGTACCAGGCTTGTCGTATATTACAGCCCTGGGAGAGAATTTTCATTGTATCTTGAGTGAGGTATTAAATATGAATTTCAGCAGTACAGTATCCAGCAGGATGCATTTAATTTAATCGCTGTTTAACGGGATAATTTAAGCGGAGAAGCAATTCTCATTTACAACCCTGCCGTAAGGAGCCTGTGTTAGGGTTATAGAGGGACAGAAGACCGTGAGGAGGCCTGGGCAAGAGGCCCAGCCTAAACTCACTGTGCGACACCATTGCCTACATACTATTATAAACCTGAAAGTCTCCGTCAGTATATCCTTCCATCTCCCAGAAAAGCTTAGCAAACACAAACACACACACTGAGTTTTGGGTGGGACTGTAACCGGTAAACCCTGAGGTGACAAAGTAAGGACAAACAAACAGGCAGGCTAACCAGGCTTGCTGGATTCCCACAGATGACGACCTTTAATCCTTCTCCTGCTTGGGTGAGTCAGGATGGAGGTACACCAAAGGCTCCTGAAGGAGACGGCTCTCCGTAGAGGCACTCGGGCGGACATTAATCTTTGCTAATTCCCTCTGATCCGACGTCAATGTTCCGCTCCCGTGGACCGCACTGAAGCAGCGCCCAGAACATGGCCATCTAATTAAGCGGCGGGGAGGTAGTGACGCCACGGCCAATTCTGTCGGCCCCCAAAATCGTGACATAAGGGGGCAGAGGGCGGGGCATAGGAAGGCGAGCCCACTCGCTCCCACTCCGAGTCGCCAGGCCCATAATGAGGAGCACTGGTGGCACACGCCTGGAACACATGACCACACGCAAGCGACACGCCCTAGCAGGCGGCGGGCTGCCCACACAGCCCGTGGGCTCCTCTCTCGTTTCCACAGAAACGTCAGAATATAGATGCGCTGAGAAAACACCCCTCACCCATAACCATGATCTCAACCGCATCCCAAAACTCCCAATGTTGGGGACAAAATAAAACCAGGTTCCCATTACAAGCTGAGCAGTAGCTACAATACCACCGGGGGGCAGTATAAGAGGATCTGGTTTTGTGCGGAGTCCCTGCCAATGGCAAAGCCCGGTGCTGGACGCAGACGTGGTCACATGACGGCACAATCTGGGCCGCTAACATGCTAACAATGGCATCAAGCCGTGGCGTCAGATCCCCGAACCGGGCCAGGACCTGCCGGGGTCCTCAGTCCCAGGGCCCTGGTGCCGGTTCTGAGATTTAAAAACAACACGAGGAGTAAAGAACGCCATAATTAAAGGCAGGATGAGGAGTCCGCAGTCAGCTTGGGTCCCCCGCTCACATGATCAGAGCGGGAGGCTGAAAAGGAACCAGATGGCGCCGTGGGAGCTGGAGAGGACGGCGAGGCGCGGGGCTCCCTGAGGGGGGATTCGGACATCGCCGGCGCCGCCCAGCCGTAGCCACGAGATGCCAAGCCTGGCTTTTCCATGCACGTTTCCCCGAAGGCCATGGGATCGCTTGGCTGCTGCATCCGAGTCCCCCAATTCCCAGAGCCCCACAAACAAATGCATACGACCCCTTATGTTTGTGTACGTATAAGAAAGCCAGGACAGCTAGTCTGGGGCTGTCAAAGAAAAGCTTTAGCTATAGATCTACAAAGCGATCGCATGAAAGACGCCTTCTAAGGTCTTTATCGTGAGAGATGCTATGTTTACTCGTGTAAAAGCACAAATGTGTGGGGGGCTAATTTAAAAACAGCCTCATTAGTGTCACCGGCTGTTGTGGTATTTCAGTGTGGATCACGGTGGACATTTGGGTGCTGACAGTACCTGGCGTCAAAGACGGGGGGGGGGGGGAGCTTGTCCTTGGAACTGGCAGGCGTGACTTTGGTGGGGGCTGTAACCTTGCAAGTAGAGAATCCAGGGAGTATGGGGGATGGGGTAACAGCCTTCCTTAGAGCCTGTCCCCCCCCCCCCATCACTGGCTTCATCTGGCCCCCACATACTCATGGCCCTACTTCTCCATCTCATCTCTGCTCATCTTTGAAATATTCAATAACCCACCGCCATTCACGGTGGATCACTGACCCAGGTGGCGCCACCCTGTGGGCCCAAGTGAGACTGTATGTGTCTATCTCACAGCTCATATTCCTAAATCTCCCTCCCATCGGTGTCAGTTCAACATTCTCAGTTCCTCCACAGAATGCAATCAATGGGTTTTTACAAATTTAAGCCATGGCAGTTTGAGCACTGCAAAAATAAACATAAATAAGTCCATTCCTGTCCAGTAGCAGGAAGTCTGCTTTGACCAATCAGAGCTCTCGTGGATGAACACACACACACACACACACACACGCGCATGGCAGATGACAAGTGGGCACGCTAGGCGGACGTCAGCGCGTCGGAGGACAGCCTACATTATCGCCTGTGCCTGCGACTCATTCCCGGCAGCCGAGCCAAGGCGCTAACGCTAATTACACTCTTGAATATCTCCCAAGCGATAAAACCATTATATAAAGACATTGTGATGATAGGGCTCGTTAAAGCAGGCCTCTTCCTCTCGCTGCTGCGGCAACCTGTCAGTTCAGTTCAGCCGACCTTTGACCTCTCAGGTATAGTCCGTTCAGCACGTTAGCTAAATTAACGGGGCCACCAGTGGTCCCGATGGTTTGTCTATAGCCTTAGCGAGCCGCAAGGCTGGATAGCTGTACTGGGTTCAAGCTCTCTGCTAGTGTCTCTAAGAACCGACACTGAGCTCTCGGGTCAAATTCGGGCCTGTCTGCCAGAGTGGCTCCCGTCCACCCCGCTCCCCCAGGACACCTGAGAGGAGTAGCCCCACCCCCGGTGAGATGGTGCCTGTAGGAATCCACCGGTCCTGCCGCCCCGCTCCCCAGGACACCTGAGAGGAGTAGCCCCACCCCCGGTGAGATGGTGCCTGTAGGAATCCACCGGTCCAGCCGCCCCACTCCCATTACCCAGCGCCGGCACCTGAAATCCCAGGCAAGACGAGAACTTCACAGAACACCAGGTGCCCCAGAAACGTCAACATCTCCGTGTCTCGCTCCTGCTCCCGTCACGATTTCCTGACAGCGCCCCTCATTTCAGCGCTTTGAACTCCCCGTGCCGCCAGGCGCTTCTGATTTACCACTTTCCCCATTCCGGTGGCGTTTCCCGAAGCCCCCATGAACATAATTCTGCAACATGTGGATGGACACCTCCCCAAAAAAGGGGAGAAACAGAACCGAAAACCTTCAATCTTCCCCTGGCTCACCGACTGAACGGCAACAAACCTGTGTGACGCCAAACCAAACTCCAACAGCAATGTCCCTCAACCAGGTCTGAATGCCATGTATGAAACGTCGGCTATAAATGTGTTCTGTCTTCTTCGACACACATGGTTTTTAAAGACAGAACATCCAATAGGGGGGAAGCAGGTACCACAGAAGCCTGCTGATGTTTCATTGCTGGCTTTGGAAGGTTATGACCTTATGAACGGCTTGCTGCAAGGGCGCCCCCTAGGTACACACAAAAGTGAGGAAATAGGCCTCCGAATTAAAACACAGTCCACCATCATGAACATACTACACATATTGGTTATATATCAGTTCAGGTCGACAAAAAGGATGGAGCTCCCCCAACACAACATGTGGGGGGGGGGGGACAGTGTTTTTTTTTTTTTTTTAAGCCTCTTTCTCTGAGCGACACCACAGGATTTCATCCTGCGCTGCCCAAAGGAAAACATCCAGTCCCCCGGAGATGGATGTCCATCCCGTAAGCAGCGGGGTCCTTCCAGATGCGTGTGGATTTGTGCGGGTGCCAGGAATGCTGACTGAGTTTCAGATTGCGGATCTACTAATGACACCCTTCCAGTGCGTGCAAGCCCAGCGGCTCCTCAGATGGGGGCGCTCTGTCTCCCTCTGACAGGGACTGCCATCATGGCACCAATACTCCGCCAGGACGGGGCCTTTCTTGTGCTTCGAAATTCACAAATAACATGGCCCGTTTCAGAAGGGGGTGATAGGGCTTCGGCGTCAGGGGTACAGATGCGGGACTCGCTCACACCGCTTTTCCCCCCAGTGGCCATTAGAGGTCATTACTCACGCCGGTGGAGGGATGCAGATCCATACGCAGTGGGCCGGAGACTTGGCGTATGCCGGAGCGACCTCATGCCGTGGAAGGGCACACTCCCAAAAGGAGTGCACAATGAGGGAACACATGGAACATCCGGGGGGTAGCCAGCAAGGGGGGGCGGTGTTCTCATCTCCCTCCTCTCTCTCTCTGTCCGCCTTCTCTTCTTCCCTCCTCTCCCCTGCTCTATTTTTCCTTCCCACGATTGGCCGGGGCCCCACGGACGAAACACCCCGCAGACGAAAAAGAAACAAAAACAAGATCAGCGCGGTCCGGTGCTCCGGCTCCTCCTACTGACGGAGACGTGATGTGTCCGTCAGCCTCCAACGCGCCAAACCGTGGCCCACTCACCATCACCCGACACATGAGCCAGCGGGAGGCGCTGTGATCTACCTAACGCACACAATGCTGCCCCCAGAGGACCCGCTGGGTCATTCAAACACCCCCACCTTGAACGGACCTCAAAATACGGGCCCGAGCTGGGGGGTGGGGTACCTTTATCTTGTCAAAACAAGCCTGAAGAAAGCAGCTGCAGCATGATTATGGGCAAGGTATGTTTTTCAGAGTGTTACCCATAAATGCTACCTCTCCCAGTTGGGGTGGATCCACTGTTGCCAGCAGACATATCTGGCGTGCCAGTGGCACGTCGTGTGCCCGGAGTGCCGCGTCCCTCGCCCCCCGGGAGCCGGCCGGTGCTGCCAGCCCCCGGAACCTCACTGTTCATTCACGCGGGCAGGAGCAGCCGGGCCCCTCCCGCTTTCATTGGGGGAGGGAGATGTGTGGCTGTCAGGCACAGCTGCACGTCTCACAATGCGCAAACTGTCCCCCCGCCTGCCCCCCCCCCCAAGAGCCCGGAGACAAAGGGCGCACGTGGCGGTGCAGCGCAGTGCATTCTGGGATACGCCATGGCCTTCCAACAACGCCGATATTCATCAGTATGCACGACCCCATCTAGAGCGCAGGAAATCCTGCTAGGCGCATTAACCCCTGCAGCATGCGACGCGGCTGGATGCTACACTGCGGCATCTCACCCCCCCACCCCCCAACCAATGGACCAATCAGGCGAAGCCGTGAGCGTGGACAGAGTTAAAGCCGTTAAATGGAGATCGAAGGCTGCAGCTCCGTACAGTCCACTGCATGTGGGGGTGTCTCTTGCCCGTGCCGTGTGATGCTCTGGACGTGCCGCAGAGCCAATGCCTAATTAAGGGCAGAAGCTGCTTTGACGCCCCCCCCCCCACGTCTCTCCCGCTGGGTGGAGGCGCAGACCCGCTGAGGTGTAACCTACATTAGTCGGCCTCCATCTGCCCACGTCCAGCCCGCCGCGGAATACCTCACCGCCTCCACACGGGATTACTCACCCTCCACCAGCGCTGGACGGCCCCTCGTACCGTGGCCCACCCGTGTGACGCAGACACTGCCCCGGGAATCGGGAGACACACGGTGGGGGTTACGGACCAGGATATACATCAAAGCGACCCTGAGACACGGGGCGCGGCAGGTCCGTCTGCGCCGACCCACCAACCTCCACTGTTCAACATGCGGATCTCAGATCAGATCAGACACAGAAAACCTGCCTTAAAATGAGAAGATCCTTTCTTAAAAGAGGATGGCTTTGCTCACAAATACCATGCTGTAAACCTCCATGTACGCTTAGGCAGTATACTGTGGTATTGTGGATGGTATTCTGGCAAATTGGTGGCATGATTACACTCAATGAATTTTGTCACCAAGAATTAATAACACTGTGGTATAAAGTTTGGATGGTATGACAAAAAAATTAGATTTCGCCCGTAATGCCCTGCCCTGCCTGATCCTTGTGTTTGCCCTCGGGCGTGGCCCTAACAAGCCACACCTCCTGCTCGTTCATCTTACGTTTTTCCAGCCCTCAAGTGAAGTAGTCCGCCTTCCTCTCATTAAGTTCTCTTCGTATTTAAGTGCCTCCTTGTCTTGTGAACCCCAGTTCCATCATTAAAGTTGTGCTTCTCTGTTTCCCATTCCTTAGCCTTCCCCTTTTTTGATCCCCTGTGATCTTGCTTGTTTACCCATTCTGTCTCTTGTAATAAACCTTCCTTTGCTGCCCCGACTCTCGCTTCCATGTCCTCCATCGCGCCTCAAACCGCGACACTGCCTACCTGCACATTCATACAGAGTTTTTGCTTCAAATATAGATTTAACAAACTATTTAAGGATTTTCCAGCTCAATGACAAAAAAATGTAATAGAGTAAAGACCCTGTGCTTCCACAGCAACGGAGCATTAAACTAACACCCAGCGGCAGCACCAGGAATACGACCACACACCCCTGGCCAGTGGCAAAGAGTTCTGCGGGGGGGTGTGGTGTGAAGGAAACACCTTCCAAGCCTCCATGCTGAGCAATTTCATTACATTTTTTCATCAAACTGAATAGCAGACATTTTAATCAGAGACTCTACACTTGGAGCCAAACCACCCCCCCACCCCCCAGCTGCTGAATGGTGACTCCCCATATTGCTCAACCTCAGATGCAACCCTGTCGTCAGATACGTTCATTCAAATTTAATCCCACCCGATTAATATTTCTGTGGAGTAACATTCCCTCTCCATACAGATTAATTATCTTTAAGTATTACTCTGTTACTCTCTACGGAGTAGCATCCCATATTCCTTGCGAGTAACACTCTGCCACGGGACACCGGACTGGACCGAGTCCTTGGTGCACTCGGTGAGGTCGTCATGTAAACGATATTTGACTATGAAAATGTGACTGAGATGAGGAACCTCCTTCAGAGGCATGACCTGGCAAAGGGCAGAAATGATATGCAAAGCACACAGAGCACAGAAACAGCATCACAAAGGAACCACCGTGAAGCAGATTTCAAATGACTGCAATTCCGTGGAATAAAGGCAATGACTCGCTCAAATTCGCAAGATACCAACCAATCACACAATACACAGGTTATGAAAAGAGATGGTCCTAGCCTGTATCTGAACTGTACTGTAATATACTGTACCACAGCAGAGTATTACAACAGTGTTATGCCAGATCAACCTGTAAATGAATGACAGTCAAACCTGTAAATAACACCACCACAGTTCAACCGGGACTAAAGCAGACCAGTTTCCGGGTATGTACATTTAAATTTTTTACACATAAGAACATGGAATTAAAAGCTACTTCAGAGGCTATAAATATGTACGTACTTTTAATATACTTACTGCAGTATGACCAGTAATGACGATGCCTGAGACTAAGTAATGCAAGTTGTAAAAAATTCAGACTGCACTGAGAGAGCTTAACAGCATCAAAAAATTATTTTTAAGAGTATTAAACAGAAATTAACCTTGACGTAAAGGAATTACCAACTGGATTCCAAACTAGAGCCTGATGCAGCAGAATAGCAAGAGCAATAACCAGAACAACCATTAAGTTGCCTGTCAGCACACCTGTGCACAGGAGTACAGCCTTCTCATTTAAATAAGCCGGCCTCCTTTTTCAGGTGGCTCTGAGGCTAGGGATCTGTGCTGGCAATCGGAAGGTTGCCGGTTTGAATCCTGTGAATGCCAGGAATTGAGCAAGGTCCTTAACCTTCAATTGCTTCGTCTTGGGTACGACGTTAACCTACATCCAGCCCTATAAGGAGGTTCTCCAGCTTACAGGTAATAACTTGGGGGTTGGTGGCAGGATCCGCACTCCAGCCACTGGAAAAAGACTAACTAATGTGGTGCTGAGGTATCACCGGCTGCAGTTGGGCTCTCATCTCACCGCAGTGTGTGCTCCTCCTTCTTCAGTGAAGCAGAATTGTGTATTTTGTTTCACTTTCAAGCATGTTTGCAATAAGGCCTGCATGCACACGTATTTAAGTCCACAAAGAATTTAGGCATTTTTCTCCTCATGCAAATTCTAACAGGGGACGTTCAGATTATTCTGTAATGCAGTTTGATTTCCATGTTTAAAAATGAAAGTGTATTTAATCAAAACAGAAAGTAAATAAAAGATCTGCAGGCAGCGATATCTGTCCCCTCTCAGACGAGAGCGAGTCGCCGATCCGGTTCTGTAGTGGATCACAGAGAAAACCGGTTCCAGCAAAACAAGACGTTCTACACCTTTCAGAAGGGAGACTGTCTCTCTCAGCCTTTTATATTTTAATCGCGCTGCCTTTGAAATACGATGCAGCCCAGGAGGCTAAAATAATGGCCGTGATATCTGAGCAAACGCCACAAAATCCAGCAAAACCCACCTGCTGTACCCCAGTTTAATGAAACTGCATAACGTGCACCTCTGTTCCCAAGTAGGCCGCTGTATCTGTGTACACACGCACACACGCATGCACACACACACACAAACACACACACACATACCATGGCAAAAAATGCCTTCTCTAGACAGACACACACAAAAGCTGGATGTTCATCTGACCCCTAGGTGTTTGTGTGTCCTGAGGTCACAGCAGCACAATCACACCACTTTAGAGGGCACATTGTCCGTATGCCCTGGCAGAGATGGTGGGGGGCACACCTCAGCCCCAGGCCGGTGCTGGGGCCACCAGGAACCCCCGCATGGAGATGTCCTACCCCCCCACCCCTCAGGCACAGAGGCCCCATTATTCACCCACTCCCTCCGAGGAGGGAGGGCCATAAAACAAAGACCCCCACTATGCCGACACGGCCCAGAGATAAAACGGCCCATACATCTTCGAATGGCCACCAGGACATTCCTCCGGTTGCTACATTTTGGCAGAGTGACCTCCACCCCCA
>JAODJU010000110.1:1080435-1090694 GCA_026776725.1 Gnathonemus echidnorhynchus
GGCCCATGGGGATGAATTAGGGGGGGGGGGGGGGTTGTAACCCCCCCAATAATCAAAACCAGCCAGTACAACCCCCTGGACCCCCTTAAAAGGGTGGAGACCTCAACCCCCCCCTCAGTTCTCAACCCAAAGTTATGCCCTAGCTCTGGCCCCAAGTCGACATTTTCTCAGGAGAATTCGCAGGATTGTCCCAGAATTTCTGCATCAGAGTGATGAAGCTAAACCATCTTTATACTGTGAAATACTGCTTCATTCACATTTTGCCCTAAATACATGCTGTGAATGCTGATCTGATGAGAGTTAATGCTGAATCACTAACCCTACCCGTCACTACTTAACAAGCCTTTAAGTGCCCAGTATAGGTATGAAATGGCAAAGCAATCTAATGAGTCTGGAGGCTCATTTATTTGTGCCAACGCAACGATTCTCCGGCCCTCCTTCTGCTGCCAGGTCACAGAGCTCTCTGCTACCTTTAAGCCTCCAACAGCCCTGGTACTAAGAGAGAGGCTAAATTGGCTCAACTGGCGTGATAATTAGTTCAATCGGGTGAATAAGCACTCCGGCGGACTGAAAGCACACATACACACCATGACCAAACAGGACTGTGGTTTATGGGAGAGGCAGGGAATTCCTTTGCTCCTGCAAATTAATGTGTCAGACTTAACTAAAGGTGTATGCTAAAACTATAGGTTTTATTTGTTTCAAACCAAACTTGTGATTCAAGAATACATGTAATGATACAAGGTTCAATAAAGATACAAATGTGGAGGTTTATGTATATTCTTTGCTTTTCTAAAGAATACTGTGTATTTTCGTTTATCTTCCAACCACTTATAACAGTCAGGGTTACAAGGACTACAATGTATTTATTCCATTAAATTACGAACGACTCATTTATGCCTTTTATCTCATTAAAAAATTAGGCTAATTCCAAAGCAAATGTATTTCACTCCGTTTAGTTTTCACTAGGAAGGAAGAATAAGAAAAATATTTTAATAGGACACATAAAACTGTGGCAGGCCATTTAAAAAGACCTACAGACGGCTATTTTTTCCAAATTGAAAAAAAAATCTTCCATAATATATTTGGTTTCTGCATAATTTATGCAAATATGTTCAGGCATCAACTCCATCAGAGCTAGTGAATTTAGACCTTAGCAGGTACCATAAGGTTCACGCCCTCTAACCCGAGGGCCGTGATGCACACCGTCCCCCTGCAGCAGGCATCTATCGATCCCTCTCCTACTCCACACATCCATGTAAGTGAACGGAGTAGTAATGGCCTAATTTAATGCAAATGAAATCACACGTAATATCCTTGCTCATTTATCTTTTTCCTGTCAGTGAATCTTTTTTTTTGCAACGAAACAAGTACGAATTAACCATTTCCAAGTACCGCCCGTAACGTACCGGCAAATCGGTCCAGCCATCCGTGTGACCTGCGGGTAACAGGAAAAATATTAACTATTTAAAAATTTAAAAAGAGCAAATTGGGGCGATTCCTCAATGTCACGTGTGTTGTAATGAAGGTGAGAAGCAACAGCCGACCCCATTGTCGTTTAAAGTGTAAAGACAATCAAGCCGATTTCTGGTTCCTTTTTTTTAATTTGCCAATTTATAGAAAGTGAACGGACGTGAAAAGCACAGCATATTTTTCTTTTCTGCCGTAGCCCTTTTAAATCTGACGTTCAGATGAATAACCTAATATACCGCGAAAGGCACTGACACTATCGTGTTTTTTAAATAAACCATTCATATTATGTGTTGCTTCGTAGGTCAATAACATTTGACAATAAAGTAATTGTTCTCCATACAGTTTTTAAAACAGGTTATGTCAATTATAATTGAATGTACTTGCTTAAACGATCCAGTAAGGTATATACACACGAAAAGGTATATTTCATATTCACATTTAATACGAACCGTGCTTCTGCAGCGATCGTGTCTCAATTTGTATTTTTGCTACCGCGGCATAATAGACCTTTGTCTTTTGTAAGAAAATAAAAACCTTCATTAGATGGGATTACAGCGCAGTCACATTGCATTAATGTACATATTCCGGCTTTACCAAGAAATCAGGTCAATTTCATTGCCGCGTACTGAACGAGAAAAATAAGTACTGACTCCTGATGCATGGATAAAATAAAAGGCATAGTATATCCAGCGAACTCAAGAATAAATATTTCAGTGTCATATTTCTTGTAAAGAATTTGAAAAAGACTCCGCCAACTATGATTAAGTGGATAATTTCGCAAAGCAAGTAACCTAAGCTTATTGTATATTTTACTAACCTGCGATGACCAGTTCAATTAATGGATCTCCGCGTCCACGTACAAAGTACTGTAGCAGAAGCGCCGTGAACGCGCACGCCTCCTTCTCCGCTAGTAGAGGTTTTTACAATACACATTGTATCGGTAATACATTTCGGATTTTCAAACGTTTCCCCAAAATACTTACACAACCATCTACTTTTGCCTTTAACTATTTGCATCCGCTCGTTCTAACTGGACAACCCGCTGCGCAAGTTCTATCCTTTGATTTTAAAAATGTGCCCATCGAACGACTACACACAAGAGTACTCAAAAAAGACTGAAAATTGGTTGTTGCTACATAGTTCATCTATCAAATGTGCCAATGCGAGCTATTATATAACTTGGTAGTTGCAAAAAACAATGGCTTAAATGTGATAAATGCGATACAAAACACGGCGTGTCTGGTAATGGCACTGAAATATGAACTGAAACTGAAAAATGAAAAGGATGCTTTGTTTTCTTCCATTGCATTAAAGAACACGCCATCCAGGTTTCAGATTTCACAAAGCCATCTTCCAAAATGTTTTTTTCTTTGCTGTTGGATAATTCTACCTCCTGCTCCCCTTTCACTAGTTCGCTAGCAACTGTAAAAATAACATGAAAGAACACAGTCGCATACTGAGGCTTGGTTGGTGCTGCTGTATGCATACATTTAATTGTGTTGTCATATATAAATTTTCTTGCACTGTTTGCACTTTTGTCATTAACAATGATTATCGCTAAATCTAACGTTATGTCAGCATTATTGCAGAAACGTCTTGTACTAAACAGTACTAAATACACTTATCATAGCCCCAAAGCGATGCGGTACGCTTTCTTACTGGCTAGATAGCTTCGTTAGCAACTACGGGCTAATCATAATTAGGAGGCGCTAAACCTAGAATACAGATGTGAGGAACCCCTTCCCCCGCAAATACGTACGATCATTCTGAACGTGAAAAGGTACGTAAGTGGGTACTTTTCGATGAGGGGAAATTGCTAGTTGCTAAGCTTGCAGCTTGCTAAACAAGAAAAAAAACTTCATCAAATAATTAGTTCTGCGACAAAGAGAGAACCGCGCTAATACCATAATTTCTCGCTCGGCGCCCGGGGCACATTCAATCTATACATTAAATCATGGTTTGTATTCCCGCGTATATTTCCAGGTATGTGTCCAAAATTCCTAGGTAATTAAATCCACCAAGGACATAAAACTTCATTCGACAGAAAAAGAGGGACAACTTCGCTCCTATTTCGCCGCTATTTACAATAATATATTACTAGAGACAGTGGATCGCTTCGCAGAAGGCTGTACCTGAGACTTTCTCTTTTCTCTTGGTGCTTTTATATTCTTGCCATCTCGCACAACTTGAAAAAAAAACCTCGATCGCCGTTGTCCTCTCCCGTCCTCTCCCGTTCAGATATCCAACCCCATCCCACACCGTTGTATTGTCAATACTAGAATAATATGAACCTCGTTCGGGATAACAGAAATGGATCAAGTCACAATCCCCGTCTAAGAAGGGACCAAAAAGGTGTAAGGTGAAAGAAAAAACATTAAAGTGATAATGTTGCTCATTGACTTGCAGCTAGGAATTTGAGATTATATTGATACAATACAGGCTTCGTAAAGGAAATATTACTTTTTTCACGGTTGCAAAATATTTGTCGTTTTTGTTTATGTATTAACCTCTCATTCTTCATGATGGTACATACCACGCTTTATTGTTGGAGAACTGCCCAGCACAACCCAACCAAAACCAGACGCATCGCCCCCTAATTGCATAACGCGTTCTGATTGGACAATTTCTGGATACAGACGCCCATGTAGACATGCTTATCCAATCCCAGGTGAAGAGGCGGTGAACACTAGAGGTTGTAGGTGTATATTGTGATTATTGTTATTAACAGAATTAAATTAAAATTAAATAAATAAAAAACAAACCCATGGAACTTTGATTGATCCAATCGCAATACATAGGAACAATACCCAAATTTGTGGTGGTACATATATTGTCTGACAAGTACTTTTCGTGTGTATATACATCCGTTTTCGCATGCATTGCTTACAGTATCGCTATGGTACACTATATATAGCACATTATTCACGGTAACGTACTATTTGTAATACAGCATTCTATTAGTGCCTAATTTATAAAAAAATATTTTCTATTTAGTGTCAATATCCGAGTTATAATTATAACGTCTGTTAATTGTTCTCATTGCACACTCGCGCATTTTGCAGAATTGTTTATTTATTTGTATAATGTTAGTTTCTTTGTATTAGACTTAGACTTGACTTTATTGAAAACCTTATCAGCACGTATACAGATATAAGAGGGGAAAAAACAGTTACAGTAAGGAAAGAGGTACATGCAAAATGCATGGAATAAAATAAATAACTACTAAAAAAGAATATTGACAATTTAGGGTAGCTATATACAATAAATTTCAATATTGTGCAATTTTGACAAAGTAATTGTAAAACGAAAAAGGACAGTGCTATGATGGTGTAGGCCTAAATGCTATATTGTATGCCCATATTAAACAGTGGGCATTATGAATATTAAGTTGATCAAGTACATTGGACATATTTATATGTACATATAACAGAAGTGCAGGACAATATGTGCAAAAAGGCATAAAGTGCAGACAGTGTATTACATATTGATACTACATACTATACCAAGCCCTAGTGTTTGAGATGTTAAACAGGAGACTAGCAGTTGGTATGAAGAACCCCCCCCCAAGCACTCAGTGTTGCATTTGGGGAACAAGAAACACAGCTGTGAGTACTTCTCCTCCTTGTTAGAATTTAGTGATCAGTGGTTATTGTTGACACACAACAGCAAAATGTGTCCTTTGCATTTAACCCATATGTGACATCGTGACATAGCAGGGGACAGCTAATTCAGCCCCCGGGGAGCAGTGCTTGGGGGCGGTACCTTGCTCAGGGTATCTCAGTGGTGCTTTGCTGGTCAGGGATTCAAACCTACAATCTTTCAATTTCAAGTGTTCTTCCCTAACCACTAAGCCACCACTGCCACAAATTCCTCTTCTACATACTCTCACAGTGGAATCACCCCCTTAACTGAGGTCTGCTCCCCCACTCCACTGTTTGCGACTCTCCCCTACCGAGAGGATGAGCCTCGTTTTCCACGATGAAGAGCAATTTGTCCCCCCTTCCTCTGAATCACAACCTTCAGCGATTCCAGTGGAAGACCAGAGATGGGACTGACCTTCTTTATTATCCTATTCAGCCAAGTTTCCTCTTTTTTATGTCGACTCCCCAGCAAGAAACAGCACATGTCAGGATGCTGGACACTGGTTTAACATGTATAGCGGTTTGCTAAGTGAATTTTATGCAGAGTATCAGGTATGGCTGAAAGTCTTAGCACTGAAATGCACTTGTTGAACATGTGCAATAAAATATTTGAACCTTGAATAATATACATACACATATACCTTACGTAACATGATGCACTTGCCTGGTATTTTAGGTTTATATTTATTCATTATTTTTATGATGGACATTTAAGATGGTTTGCGAAACGAATAACTGCCAGTCTCTGTGAATATACAACGATGATCGATAAGAATAACGATTTTACGAGTTAACCACCTGGAAAAGAGAGAACATTGTATTTTCTCTTCGCGCTAAATGGCTTGTATGTCCTCGGTGAGCTGTTCAGGTCAATCACAGTTGAGTGCGCGTTGTGGGCCAAGTCAAAAGTATTTTCCGCCAACAATGTCCTAAAAGGTACATATAAATTTCCGAGATACAGCCTAAGCGTTTATTTAACTGAACACATATAATTTAAATTATATATAGATGATACTTAATTTTATAATATTGACTACTCTGGGAAAACTTTTATATTAGCATTGATATTTGTAGGATACTATTTAACTTCATCGTCAACTGTTAGGACTTTCCTTGCCGGATATTTACTCAATTCAAGATGTCGGCCGTCGTGGGTTCGCTTGTGTCTTATGAGACTGATTCTGATTCGGATAATGAGACGCCGTCTAACACCAGTCCTGAAAAATCAGATCCCGATGCAATAGCTCATCTTCTTCCTTTAAAATGTGGGAAAAGTACTTCGTTAGCCCTCCTAAATGCAGCACCCGAGGTCGCAGTAAAGGTAAGATGCTACGCAGACCTCGCTTAGATTGTTATGAAACCGGCTAACGTTAACCAATTATCGTCGAAGTTAAAATATTACTAGGGCTGCCGACAGTATCACAGAAGCGTTTAACCAATATGTTTGTTGAAGTGGCATCTGAATTTATCGGAGTGTTTCTGTAATTGTTTGTATGCTGTCTTATGTCTACGCCGATATAGGCTTGTTAGACGCATGTGGGTAACTGCGTGATGTGGTCGGGATGCGTTTGTTTTGTTACTTATGTAGTTTTCCTACAAATTATGATTAAATACGCGATTCTATCATTAAAACGCCAAATGAACGACTGTTTATCAGTTTTAACTAGCTAAACGTTATTATCTTAAGTAGTTACCAGACCTTAAAACAATTGTGCTTATCCACAAACTACTAGCTGTAAGCAGTCAGGTTTTTACGTCACACGTTTCCCTCGATGAATCAAGAGATATGTCGAAGTAAGTACTTTTGTTTTTAATCACGCCCTGATAACTTTACTTTTATTACAGGAGGATGTTTTGACAGGAACTCATCTGGATCCTTCCCTTAAGGAGGTCAACTATAACCCGACATACGAAACCATGTTTGCCCCAGAAGTAAGCATCTTTGTAGTCCACAAAGGTCCGTTATTCACCTCTCTAGAGAGGGGAGATTGACATCACGTTGCAATCCCAGCACTTCAAGTATGTTTTAATAGTTGTGTAAGACTGTTTTTTGTTAAAAGAACTGTGTTGCATGTCCATTACACTGGTACTGGCAGTGTGGTTAAGCAAACTTTATTTTTATTCCAGTTTGGTCCAGTCAACCCATTTAAAACTCAGCAGATGGCAGCCCCCAGGAACATGTTGTCTGGGTATGCAGAACCAGCACACGTTAATGACTTCATGTTTGAGCAGCAAAGGAGAACCTTCTCCACCTTCGGTATGTCATTTGAACGACATATCCTTTTTGACTGTCAGAGAACGTCGTCTTTATAGCGCCGGTTGCTCATTGGTTTAATTTGATTAAATCCTTTTGCTTTGGGGATTCATGTGGATGAATGTGCCGAACCACATAGGAATACACTTGTTACTTGCTTTGTTTTAGAAGAGCTAATCTTCACAAAGTCTACCTCACTGATCTAAAAAGTACACTCATGAAATTTGAGCTAGATATGTGTGGGTCGGTTATTATTGTTTTTTTTTATTTTATTTTTTTCTATGTAATGCAAGGTTTTATGGGAGCATACCTGTGGAATTATAGCAGAAAAGAAAATAGCCCCAGTGTGCTTAAAGGTTTCTGTTGGTGGAACTCAATGTGCAGAAAATCTGAAGTATTCTGAATAAGAGGCATGTTTCGTGTCCAAGGGTACGCGCTCGATCCATCTGTGGACAACAGCCAAGCTTCATCCAGCAGTTACATTGGTGCTGTCGAGGAAGCTGAGAAAAACAAAGGTACTGCATTCCAGCAGGAAAAGCAACGTTTCTCCAGTAGATGTATTCAACATTAATGCTCATACTTTAAGTAACAGTACTGTACTGCACTGGAAGCTTCTCACCTTTCGGCCAGCAGGGGGCATCATATAAGTTTTCGATCCTTTGTGATGTCACGCACACATTCTCTCTTCCCCAGGCATAACAGTATTTGAGTCAGGTGCTAAAAAGGGAGAAAAGAGGAGGAAAATCAAAGGTGGTGATGCGTCCGAAATCGATGGTTTCCTTGGGCCGTGGGCAAAATACGTGGACGAGAAGGACGTGGCCAAGCCATCAGAGGTGAGTGCCTTGTCCTGTAAGCTCCGCCCTTTCCTTTTGTGGCTCCTACTCCTTCTCCAGCACTCTCTCGTTCATTCTCTCGGGATAACTTTTCGGATGAAAGGAATGAGGAGGCAGGAAATGGACGTCCAATTAGAGAGGTGTTCGCTATGAAGGATTCTAAAATACGAGGCAGTCGGGTTAGGCTTTATTGATTGCTTGTTTGAAGTCATTTATGAAAAATGACAACTTGCCTGTATCTTACATTAAAACAGGGCATTGCTGGTTGCCACCAAAGCAGCATATTTTACACTATAGTTTTCAGTCTAGGCTGCATCAAATGGGTGTTTGTTATAAGTATATGAATGACCACGCAGTGCTGCATTCCGGATTATGTTGTGACCATGGTGTGTTGAATAAGTGTCTGGGCCTTTGTTGAGCATTCCTGCTCCATTACATGAGTAGGTGTACAGGCAGTGATCTATTATTTCCTATGTTGCCAGCTGCTACTGTCTGGTCGCACGTTAGATCTTCAGGCAAAGGCTTTTGTTCTTTTTAAATGATTTCTGTAAGGATTTGTAACCCAGTCTAACCGAGTCTTTTAACAGGCAGCCGTGATCCATAATCGCCTTTTAAAATGTGTCGCCGCTTCTCGTAGCTTGAGCGTGTCGTTCTGAAAGGTCCTCGTTAATTTGCAGGTTCCTGGAGTGCCGAGTGACATTTATGTTGGCCCAACGGGTTCATCAGCAGGGGTGCAGCTCGCTGGTCATTTACAGTGTGCCCTTGTTCTCCCAACAGGAGGAGCAGAAGGAGCTGGATGAAATCACCGCTAAGAGGCAGAAGAAGGGGAAGAATGAGGAGGAAGCTCCTGCAGAGGAGAAGACCATCCTTCATGGTAAATGGGGGTGTACATTGAGGTGGCGTTCAGAGGTGGGTAGTTTGTCTGTAGCTGAACTTTGTCTATGGCACCTTTCCTGGAGTCAAGGCACCCTGGTAACCTCTCGGAGTGGAGTTTTGTGGGTCAAGCTTTTGTGATTTCTTAGTGGCTGGATCCATGGGAGCTCACATGGCACTGAAATGCGTAGGGATGGTGATGGGGCCAGGGCTGCACGTGGCACTGAAATATAGGTGGAGGGCGTCACACCTGCATGAGCACGGGGGGGATTTTCTAGTTCTCTTTGTGTGCGTGAAAGCCTCCTCATCAGACCGCCTGGCTGCTCAGTCCTTTCTGCTATGTAATCTCACGCATGCTCTGTCCCCCCCCCCAGTCAAAGACGCGTACGACTACCAAGGGCGCTCCTACCTGCACATCCCCCAGGACGTCGGCCTCAACTTGCGCTCCGCAGACATTCCTGACAAGTGTTACCTGCCTAAAAAGCAGATCCACGTGTGGACCGGACACACAAAGGTTAGTGTGCGTCGTCCCACCCCCCCCTCCCCGCCTCCGTGGTTTGCTCTACCTGCGTTGAGTACAGAAATTCACCCTGCCATTGTGCTGGGGGTGCATCACGACCCTACACCCAAAGGAGTCTCTTCTCAAGTTTATTTTTCCTGTTCAAGTTGCTCTTTACTGGAATACCAGGAATGTGCTTTTCGTCTGCGTTCCATGCGCTAGGATGCGCGAGCATGCCGTTTTGTTTTTATTTTTCATTTGTGAAGTGAAAAGAGGAACTTCGCTTCCGTTGGTGCTTCAAAGTAATGGTGTTCGAAGGTTAAGAAATTTCCAGCAAATTGACCCATTAAAAGGCCTTCAGGATCAGTGGTGCTGGCATGGGAGACGGCAGCTAGCTGGCTGTACGCCCAGTGCAGCCTCAGCCAATCAGAGGAGGGCATGCTTTCGTGCACTAACCGCTGCTGTTGGCACAGTACTGGGTTTGGTGGAGCAGGTTTTAAGCTGCGTGCAGCCTGAACGTGGTACCTCGTCTGTCTTCTGAACCCCTGACACGCCTCTGCGTCTAGTCACCTCTGTGGGACAGGAGGGCTGGGACCCTGGGGCCGAATTATCCATCCCGCAGGGTGGACAGAATCACAGGCTGGGGCTGCTTGACACTCCCCCCCCCCCCCCCCCCCCCCCCCCCC
>JAODJU010000110.1:1098504-1125666 GCA_026776725.1 Gnathonemus echidnorhynchus
AGTGCGTCCTCCGCAAATAGCCACGGCGCAGATATTTTTAGAAGCATTTTCCCAGCGTTTCGGGATGGCCAAACGCTGCTTTTCATTCTTGGGACAGGACCCCCCCCCCCCCACACAGTATGGCGGTGTGGTTTGGGAGGGTCTAACGCTTGTCCGGCAGCCTTGCAATCTCTGCAGGGTTTTCAGGGTAGATTACTGCGGGAAAGGGAGAGCCTGTGTGCATGTTGATTTGCCGGAGTCCTACCCCCATACCCCCCCGACAGCTGTTCCCCTCCTTGGGCCCCTTGGCCAGCTTTGCCCCCCACCCGCCTCACCTTACGTGTTTCTTAACAAGCAGCCAGTCTCTCGAGCACCTTTGATAAAGGGCGCTGGCCGCCGTTTCCGCTGGCAGGCAGGAAGGGGGCGCTGTGGGAATCCGCCCTCCCTAGTGCGAAGTCGCGCCGATCTCTTAACTTTGAAGAATGCGATGTCATGGCACAGAATGCTAGGGTGTGTGGATCCTTTGGGGGTGGGGGGGTGGCTTATTGCGGGAGGTATAAGATGTTTGGAGACTAAGTTCTGCTGCAGTAAGAGTGTAACACCCTGAACGAGATACCACCTTAAAATTCCGCCCCCCCCCTCCCCCGCACCTGCACCGCCTGACCCCTAGAGGGCCGTCTGAAGGAGAGCGGGAGCATTATTGATCTGCAGCGAGCCTTGCATCCTAGTATGGGCAACAGAACCGATTGGCTGTCAGCTGAGGACTCTGATCTTCCTGAGGGTCGAATGAGCGTGATGTATGACTCGCGCGGGTCACGCTTCGGGGTCCGTGGATCAGTCAGTGTGGATGCCGTTAGCCCCGCCCCCCAGCCTGCCACGCCCACACGCTCTCTGTGTCATAGGGACATCCCAGTGGACTTCAAGTACATCGCAGAGCCCAGCATGCATTCCATGCCGGCCGTGACGCTGTCGCCCAATGGTAAGAGTGCGGCCTACCGCCCCCCCCCTCGGCCCCCACACCCGTTCCACTGCTTTTATGCTCCTTCCCACCCTCTTGCTTTCCCCATGTGATCAATTTGGCAACGTACAGACTTCTGTTTACTGGACAAAAAATAGCTGCATGCGATCGGATTGTTCAAAATATTTAGATTATTTGCTCTGTCCTGTTTATGTGCCTGGAATTATCCTCCTTTTTTGAGGATCATCTCCAGATTCATACGGATTATATGTTAGTCCTGCAAACAAATTTGTCTGCAAGTGCTGTTAGATCGTGATCCCCTGAGGGTTTCGGCTGTCGGACCCTTTAATCTTGATTTCTTCAGCAGCCACTTGAACAGGTAGAGCTTGTGTGGGATCAAAGTATCTTTGGAGACTGACTGACTGTTCTGTTCGGACTGCAGGCAAGTGGCTGGCCTGCCAGTCCATGGACAACCAGATCCTCATCTTCGGAGCACAGAACCGGTTTCGCCTGAACAAGAAGAAGATCTTCAAGGGTCACATGGTGGCCGGCTATGCGTGCCAGGTGGATTTCTCTCCAGATATGAGGTACGACATACTCAATCTCCCTCCCACCCTCCCTCCTGCTCTCTCTCTCCCTCTCCATGCAGTATCCAGGACATTCGCTGCATGGATGTGTGGTGGGCCGGTTTAAACCGGTTTCATGAAACCACTTCTGGTTCCTTCAAATGAGGGCTGCTGCAGAATCATGCATTAAATAAACCCTGCAAAATCCTTAACATGAATGGAAGTGTTTGCCTCAGGACTGGGTAGAAATCAGCACTAAAGTTTAAAAAAAAAAAAAAAAAAAAGCTATTTATCTTTGGAAATTAAACTCAGATCTGCTCCTTTACATTTTTGTAGAAAATGTGATTATGTGTAACTTCCAGAAGGATCCAGTCTCCTCCTCCTTTATTCCTTCATACTTCTGCATACTTCTGTTACCTGTGCGGTTATTCACGTTTATTTAGCAGCCCCTCTCGTCGAAAGTGATGCATGACCATGGTTATGGTGATCGTGACAGTGGTCCACCATGCTTGGCCCCCAGGGTGGTCTGCAGCAGCTCCCATGTGCTGTTTTCTTTACGGGGGGTTGTGTTTGCAGTTGAGATGCCCCCACTTTGTCCACACATGTACTCATGCTCGTGGAGCCCCTGAGAATCACTCAGGGCAACGTCAAAAACACCTCAACACTGGCTAACTGGAAAAGAGGTCCAGCAGGGGTAGTGAATTGGAACGTGGCGTTGATGTCCCTCCTGACCTGATCCTTTCCCTCTGCCCCATACCCCCCCCCCGCCCCCCAGCTATGTAGTGTCGGGGGACGCTGACGGTAAGCTGAACATCTGGGACTGGAAGACCACCAAGCTTTACCACCGTATTAAGGCGCACGACAAGGTGTGCATCAGCGCCCTCTGGCATCCCCACGAGACCTCCAAGGTCGTCACCTGCGGTTGGGACGGCCAGATCAAGCTGTGGGATTAGGACTGTGGGGCTGGGCCCGGACAGCGGGGCGTCTCCTCCGTGCTGCGTCCCGTCTCCCGCGTTCCGCTGCGCGTGGGACTGGCATCCAGTCCTGCCGTCGCTCGCTTGTACCTCTGGCTTCTGGGCGTGGTGGTGGTCGGGGACACGATCTCCCTGTGTGACCTGCAGCTCGCTTTCTTTTTCTGGCCGATGTTGCTCTTTGGGTTTTAACATGCCATCCATGCCGTGACGACAATAAAATTTTTGTACATTTCCATTAAGTGATTTCCACAAACGTCTCCTGCATTTGTACCCTGCAGGGTGCGCTTTATTTGGTCTGACAGTATTGATACCAGCCTGTCACTCCTGTTTTAATTCACTTTCGCTACCAGCGAGAGGTGCTATTTCAGCTTGACTTGAGCTTTAGCTGATGATGGTGCCCTCTGGTATCTGTGTATGTGTGTGGTGTCTGTAAGGTTGTAAACATTCCTGCGGCTGTGGTTTCGACTGGGGTTGTTACGGTCTGTTAGCGCTCATATAGCCGTTTGACTTAGTGTTTCACTTTGAACATTGGAATTTTATTTAAGAATCTTACTTTAACATCCATTAAATCAGCTTAATAGGGCTGTCAGAATCCCCGTTTTCTTATAGAATTTTTTTCACCCATCAAAAAAAAATATTGAATAGGTGTTTGGCTGTCGACTGTGGCCTTTAAACCCCGTTCTAGCAAAAGAAAATGCACTTTTCATTATTTCAGAATTAGCAACAAAGGAGTAAATGAAGTGGGGGCGTTGGAAATGAGCTAATGCTGTCAGCGGCCGGCTTGACATTTTAATATTCAAAGGCATAATAATTTGGCCGTGGCCATTTTCTCTCCCCCGACCTAGGACCATGCTGAGATGCCTTTTCCCTTGCCTGTAATTTTACCGCTGCCTGCTTTGCATTTCGCTTTTGCCGTGGTCTTTATTCTAGAAGGCCGGCTGGCAGCCCGGGCTGGGCGTAGGCGTCCTGCAAGAGCTTCTATACACCTGATCACAAGGTCCGACGTTGGTCACCCCATTTATCTGGCACCTGGATGCCCTGCAGGAGAAAGGGCCTGACCTCCCAAACCTGAAATCTGCATAGCAATTAAAACACTTTTTGACAAAGCGAATTTCAAACAAAAAGTCTGCAATTTCAGAAAGTTCCTGTAATGCTGATGCCAGCCGTGTCACGGTTCAGAGGCAGCAGAAATGTTTTCATGGACCCCCCCGACACGGTGGAAATCTTTGATGCGGAAAAGTGGGAGTGGGTCATTTTTCTATGCCAGACAGCAGAGGTTGCAGGGTCAACACAAGTAAATTCTTTTTTTTTTTCTTCATCTGCCCTTTAAAGTTCAAGCAATCAAAAGAACTCAAAAACATTTTTTTTTTTTAAAAAAGTATCAAGTTAGGTAAGAACTCCGTAGCACTGAATTTTCTTTGGTCGCCCTTGAGTTGTGCATTCCCAGCAGGCTTCAGGCCCGTTTCAGCTCACTGGCTCCCCCATTGGCCATGATTAGAAGAGCAACTGCGGCAGCTAAGTTGCGCCAATCCCATGGAGGCACTGAGACATCTAGAGTTTTATTTAAATGGGCCACACAGACAGACCACAGCGCCCTTGGCAGCTTAGGGAAAATGGCCCAGCTTCTGTTTTTGTTTTTTTTTTTGGGGGGGTGGTGGACACCAGAAGGTGATGTGAAGTCATGGAGGCACCATATGTCAGAGGTTGCAGGGAGTGGCTGAAAGCTGCCACGGCATGTTCTCGCACGACGTGGATGTTCCATAAAGACAGATTGATTGCGTTGTCAGGTGCCTTTGTGGAGCTTCAGCGTGGCCTCCATCTGGAGTTCACCCAGCCCAGGATGTAGACGCTGCTGCTGTTGAACATGTCCTGGCGCAGGAAGAGGCGTGGCCTCCTGCTGTCACTCTGGCTGTAGAAGAGCTGGAAGTGGCTGCACTCCAGCTCCTTCAACAGGCTGAACCAATAGCGTACCACGGTGGCGTCGTCCCCGCCCACCTCGAAGCCAGGCCAGTGCAGGTGCACCTCCAGCAGGAGCTGCCCGATCTCCGGGAGGACATCATCCAGAATCAGGTTCTCCAGGATCTTCCACTCCGCGCTTTCCATGTCGGCCTTCAGCACGTCGATCTGCACGCGGGGAGATGAGCAGATGTTTGTTGTTACACCATATGCTGCTTTCATTCGGTTTGATGCACAAACAAGCGGCTCTTTTATCCATAGCAAGTCGCGGAGTGTGACATTTAATACCCTTTTCCCCCACATTAATATAGATTTATTTTTTCATGGAAGCAATTTAGTTTAAGCACTGTAATTACACAAGGGGGCTCTTGAGAGAGCACAGAGCAATAGTTTGCCAAACACAGGCCCATAATTGATCTACATCAGTATGGTGCAGTGTTCTAATCTTGTCAGGAATATCTAGAATGGCAACATTGAATATTTAATGTGTTGATGCTTCGTTAATTTAGGTTTTAGTATAGGCATGATAGTTTTGTTTACTTGCACATTTCCTGCAGAATTGCTCTTCTGGGAAATAATTTTTAGCTATAGTGAGGCTGTTACGGTGCTTGGGCAATGAATTTCGAGATTTTCAAGAGAGCAGAATGCATGCACCTCCGGCCCTGTAACTGAACGGGAACATTTTGCATACCGTTGGCTCACTTTTTGACAGTTTCATCTCCTGACACCAACCAGCTCCAAATCTTTGTCAGAGAGAGAGAGGTTCCCCCGGTGCAGCCCGTTCAGGTCATTATAAGAATATAAGTGCTTCTATGATTGACTCCAAGCAGTGCAGGTGTTCCTGACAAAGATCAGCCTGTCACCCACCTGGGAGTCAGAGGATATACAACCCTCACTGCGGCCGTGCAGAAACAGTCTTGGCCACGGCATATACCAAACCACTATTGGTTAAAACTGAAAATTCATTCTCCCTGTAAGCTGAAGGCCAGATCTACCTTCACATGACCTGCCCAGGAGGAAAATGTGTTACTCTGAACAACACTCGGTGTGTTTACAGGCAGATGAATTCTCCAAAGTCACCTTTGATCCTTTCCGTGGCCAGGAAACTTGGCCTGGTGGAGGACACCAAAACGCTATTTGGATAGAGATGTGTCAAGACCCATGTAGATCAAACGGCAGATAATCACCTCTGCAGAAATATTAAATCCTACTAGAACCTTCCATAACACCTCCCATCTTTCAATGGAGCGTCAACAAATTTCCATCTCTAGTTAGATGGCTAATTATACAGTAACGATGTTTATTATATCAAGAAACAACAAAGCATTTCAAAACAAACAGAAAGCGAACTGTTTAGCTATACATTTAGCTGGTAAATCAGCACATATATACAAACCTTTCACCCTCAAGCTTAAGGTAAAGTAAAATCATACAATTGAAAACTCTGAAGGGTTTTTTAAAAATATTTTTTATATATATACACACACTTCACTACTAGCACAAGGCAATTTGCAGTGTCTTACATTTATGCAGTTGGCTGATGCTATTCATGTCAAGAACCTTCAACGGGGATGACTTGACTCAAAAATAATACCAGGGTAAGCTTAAGCCATAATTTAAGCATGACTGGCATTATAAAAAGCGGAACAATGCTTTATGTTCTTCTGTTGAAATGATGACTTACTGGGCTTAGGCTGACGTTTCTCATACCCCATGACCACAAATAGCCTTGGTGGGGGGTGGGGGGTGGGGGGGGTGTTAAGGGCACATTCATGACTATATATTAAACACACACGTGGAAATTTGCGTAATAAAAACACGCAAGTAGCAGGGATAGATCAGGTGGCTGGGAAAGCGAGCTGACAGACAGGCTCTCCATCACACACCATCCTCAAAGGGTCCCTACAGCCCCGTGAAAGTCACCGGTTCGTCGGCTGCGACGCCCACTGCTGCTCTGCGACTCTCCAGAACACGAAGGGATTTCCTGCCTGATCCATTCATCATCCTGGCTCACAGAGACGGAACATCTGATAATTTAGAAGCCCTGCTCTGGGCAAATATTAATCAGTATGAAGTGACCCACGAATTCTCTGGTTCAGTTTCAATGCATCTACTATTTTTCTTTCATTACACTTTACAAGAATAAGACATGATAAGCAGTTCTTTCGGAATTTAATTTTAATTATGAGGTCATGCTTCTTGTAATTTTGCAACTGTGAGGAAAGATTTTCACGGGCACTTCATTGACCAGGAACATTGTGTTAATCATATTGTGTTACATCACAATAATTCCTGCCAAAATGAATGACAATGGATACGTACCAAACATGCAGAAATTATGTCAAAGAGAGCCTTCTGGAAAGAACAAAACCTAAAACCAGTGAGACACCCTCTGGAGTGAAGTCATGTTTGGTTGTAGTGTTGTTTCTTTGTGGAAGAGAATGAGGAATATGGACGGGTTGACATGAACATCAACACGGAAGACCAGCCTGTCGTCTATAGTCACAATCCAGGTTGCTTAATAAATCCCCATAACCTTTAACATTCAACTCAAGCAGAGACTGGGTTATCCCAGCAATGGGTTAACATTAAATAAACACTGTCAGATCTTTTAACAAAATCAAAATGGCTGTATATTAAACTCGACACACATTAGTTAATATTCTGAGAGCTGAACTCAAACACTATTCACCCCATAGAGCAGTGACTGTTTTTCAAGCTGATCTTTTGTTACTCGTTCTCTCAGAGCCACTCTGAATCACACCGAGGGGTAATATACAATAAAATGCTCGCCCCCCCAAGAGAAATGATTGATCACAAAAGCTATTTAAGTTGTGCGACACACAATTCCCAACCTAAGCCTTAAAATGTCAACAAGACATATAAATTCCAGCCAAAGTGCAGTCAGCATTCAAACAGAAGGTGATTGGGATGTGTGAGGTAACAGGGCTGCAGACAGCAGATATCACAGGCCTGGTCTCACATGGTCTCAGGATCATTTAAGATTAATCCTTGTTTAATGAACCAAGCGAAGCACCACAGCCTTCAGTGGGTGGACATATAGGGGCCTTTCATGCCAAATGAGAGATAAACGCACTGGGGCTGAGCCAGGCCCCAGGGACCACTGACATCAACCCTTTGGGGGGGGGGGGGGGGTTGTCATTTATCCACATTAAAATGTGTAAAAATTCAATTCTATGTATATTCTGTGGATTCTGAGCTTGGCCATCTCATTTTTCTGTATACTTGTATCTGGAAAGATGACAATAATGTTCACTTTGACTTTTGGGGGCTGCAAAGAAACTACTATAGCTACAGCACGTGAACTGAGGCGACAGCACCTTGATCAATGTAGTCGATCATTTACAGGACGGTTTACAGACTGTACAAATTAAAGGTGGAATATCAAAGGAATCGCTGAGCTACAAGCAAAAAGGTGTAGACTGTCCAGGACGGAGAGTTAAGGCTCATTAAACAGCTGAAGAAGATCACGCTTAACACAGGCCAGACAAAATGGCAGTTACCAAGTTAGAATGAACCTCTAAAATAAACAGCATTTCGGATACCTTCTTTGTGCCCCCAGTCTGAGGGTGAGGGTTTGGTTTCAATACCAGTAGGGATCAAATCAATTCTGAACCCCCCACCTCAAAAAACAAACACACTCTACTCCCACAATATTGGCAAGGATACGTCTCTACTGTCCATACCCAAGTCTGTGCCTTTATACCAGCCCCACCTGATGGAAAATGAAAAGAATGGTACATGAAATAATGGTATATGAAATAATCAAGTAACAATAATAATAACCAATTCAGACTTTTTAAAATAAGTATGAACTAACCAGAAATTGCATGTGACACGGTAACACTGCATATGAAATTGAAGAAAACAGACAATTTATAAAACAACCCTAATTACTATGACTAACCGGGAAAAATGAACATTAATCAATATTAATTTCATTACCCTGGTACATTATTTGTGTTCTAATCAGGAACAGATCCACATTTACATTCATGAAATTAGTTTATTAAAATATTTGCTAAGATAATGTTTATAGTATAGATATAGAACAAACATCTGCAGATGTCCTTCAACTTACAGCTTTGGCACACTTAATTGATTTAGCTCACGCTTTTATCCAAAGAGATGTACATTTCTGAGAAAGCAGGGTAAAAAAAAATCCCTGGAGGATGAGGGGTTAAGAGCCTTGTGCATGGACCCAGCAGTGAAACCAACACCCCAGGCTTTGAGCCTGTGACCTTCAAACCACAAGAACAGCATCCCAACCCACTGAGCCATGAGTTTCCTTATAAGGTCATGGTTTACAGCTTCCCATTGGTCCAGAGCTGCAGAGAGGAATCAATAAGGAGATCTGTTCCCAGACATCCTTTTTATACAAAACTCTTACCTATATGGGGCCAGGCGCAGTGAGCTGGCCAGTGAGTACGGCCCGGGTCGAGGTCACTAGCCTCGCAGTTCATGCTCGGTTGATGCTTGCATTAAACGGCGCCAGGGGGCCTGTCAACCTGGCCATGCGCGGATAAGAGAGCGTCACTCGGGGATTGATGGGAGAGCACGCGCCGTACCTGCAGCGCTGATGTCACACCCTGTGCAGCTCTCTGCTGCTGTTACATGCTTGTTCAACATCATAGCATCATAAGCCAGGGGTTCACGATTGTTTAACTGGTCCAAAAGGTTCTATACTACAAACAGCACTGGCATTTATGACAACCAAGGTCGCCAACTCTCACGCATCTTATGTGACACTAACACGTTCAGACTCTCACTCTCAATCTATGTTATTCTATTATAAATCTAAAAGCATATCAAAAGCGTTTGGGCAGTTCACAAACCTTACAGACTATTTACTAGGTAATAAAAATGTTACATACATGTAAATGCATGTGCATGTGTGTGCAGACTTGTCTCCAAATGAAAATCTCACGCCAGCCTGCTGACCAACGTTGACAACCATGCATTTGAATGAGGCCCCCAAGGTTGTGGCCACAAACAGCCACTACACTAAATGATAAATGTGCTCTTTATTTAGGAGATCCAGAAGCAGCATGTTCTGCTAACCAGCTAGCTAGCTAAGATCTTCACACTTAACTTGCTAGCTATTTGATTTAGCTATTGGAACATCCAGGGAGGAGGGGGGGGGACTTTTTGAGTGGGTCTCCGAAACAACAACTGCATCCTGCCAACAAGATGAGTGTTCCTGCTACGTTTGTGTAGATTAGAAGTTGACTGTGTATAATATGTGACCTTAAAGTGATTTGGCTCATTAGTTTGCCAAAATTCCTCCTCAAGCTAAAAAACAAAGAGCAACAGCTCACCCGTGTTTAACTGTTTAGGGATTTGAGTAATTTGCAATATTTTCTTTTAGTCTTATCAGCTCAAATTCCTCCTGAAAACATCAACAAAGGCTGTGGGAATGTAAAACGGGTCGAGGCAGGGTGACGGTTTGACCGACGGCTCAGTCACATCCCAGTAAGCTGTTCAGTGGGAGTGGAAATCAGCCAGCTCGGCCCTGGAAGACAGCTTGATACCGCCGTCCAGATCCACGCAGATACCAGCCTCGCACCCACAGCCATTTCACGTTTTCAGGGTTTAAAGTCTAACTACAATGAAAACCTCAGTCACCATTGGCCCTAAAATCTGTTCATGTTCTCAGTGATAGCTATTCAGTCTATATGTTTTGACTAACACAAGGTCATTATATCCACAATACACTGTTTTGTATTGTTAGATTATATTATTAGATATCATTAGGTATATTTTACTAAAATCATTTTTAGAAAGTCCCAATGTATAGAGACCAATATATCTGTTTATATATGCAGTTCTTGTCGGTTAAGGCTGCCTGGCTTCCCTTCATTCCCACACAAAGCCCTTTAGTGAATGTTTATTTCCACAGGGCCTGTATTGCTTTTTATTCAGCGGGAGAAACGTTATTTGCAATATGAATTTATCAGACAAATGGATGGGCAGGAATGTCCCATCATGCCACGGGGGCACCAGAGGCCATGACAGCTTCCAAATAGGGGGGAGGGGTGGCGAATGTGAGCCGAGGCTCCGCGGGGTTACTCAGGCACGCCGTGGGTAGGCAGAGTCAGACAGGTGTGCGGTCACCTTTCTGGGGCATCTGGCCCCGTACCAGCACAGGCTCACACGCTTCATGGGCTCCTGCGAATGCAGATACTAATTGCAGCTGACGATCGCAATTAAGCACCCGCTTTCCTGCCACCTCAAATGAGTTCAGGAGTTCAATGTGCTGGTCCTACTATGTTATCTACAAAGACCTCCGGAGCAGTAAGACTGAACGCTGACCAACAGACATGAGTCACACAGAGCGCTGATAAGACACCAAAGGAAATGCGTACTTTCATTTCTGCGCAGGATTCTCAGTCCCTGTTTTACAGCCGAAACAAACCGCTAAGGAAGCCAGCTATTTCATTCCCCATCGATTTGCAAGTTATAAGCTTGCAAATTTTCCTGCTGCCAAAGCATAAGGGGAAACCTCAACAGGTGGAGATGGCAGAGGTACAACACTCCATCTTCCACTCCGGCCCTTTTTGTTTTGTACTTTCACTTTTGGCAGGTAGATGGCACTGTGGTTAAAGAACTAGACTCGGCAAAAGCAAGCAAACAGTCACATATTTGAGGTCTGCAAGCCGCTCTGGACCGGGGAGATGATTAAGTAGGTAATGTGATAATCGGCCTGCTTCTGAAAGGCTGCTATAAGCAGCAGTCCACTCCAACTCAATCTGCTACTCACACCAAGGCAGAAAGTGATGTGCAAGACCCACTACACACATGGGGAGTAAATGCATGGATAATAAAATGATGAAAGCACAGTACATATTTGTTTTCCCTCCCAGAAGTGCATTTGGGGAGCGCCCCCCCCCCCCCACCACATATTTCCCAAACGCTGAAATGCTAACATGCTCCCGTTAGGGACAGGTCTGTATGCAAACTCACAGAACTGTGACATTTTCATACATTCACCCTTCGTTTCTATGAGGCTCTGTTAGCGACATCACCGTCCTGTTACACAAAGGCCTTCCCCTAAAGACCACACAGCTACGTTTGCAGTTTATATTACACAAGTTGTCATGGTAATGAAATGACACCCACCAATCAATAAGAATCTAGCAGGATTTGATGCCATTTATAAGTTTAGATAATTGAGAGCAGATTTAAGGTAATATGTGAAACCCAGTGGATGGGGCAGATTAGAACCAGGGAAGGTATCCTTAGAATTACTCACGTTCCTTACAATCCCCTTCAGTACTTCCTGTGCCCATTTTTCACAAAGCCAACACACATCAGGACCTGTTTACAGCTATATCCAAGATTCCCTCGCATACATACCTACAGAGACCAGACAAAAAAACTCCCCTTTATAAATCCATGGGAAAAAATGCAGTGTCACAATTCGCAATTCACTCATAAAAATTCCAGTCTGGCTTCAAACAGACCAAAGACTGAAAATAGCTTAACCAGAGCTGCACTGGAAAAGTAAAAATAATAATACTATTTGAGATGGTGTATTAGGCCTGCCTTGGTAACACCTTCTGTTACAAGGGATAAAGTTATCAAGCTGAATCATAGAATCCTGCATGGACCAGTTCTGTTCTTTGGCTCTCATTCTCTGTATACAAACACATACACACACACACACACACACACACACACACACCTGTAATCATATCTTTGTGGGAACTGCATATTTCTATGGGAAAAATGCTAATGCTAACTATGACAACCTTAACAAGAAGTTTAAAATATGATTGAGAATTATTTGTATTTACACCTTATGGGAATAAATAGTGACAGCAGTAATTCTGAGGCTGGTCAGTCCTTAACTCAGAGGGCTTACGATCTGGAGCAAACTGTAACACGTGTTTTTCTTCATGAAGAGGATCTTAAACTGCCATTAAACACAAACACAGTAAAATATAAACTGGAATAAAAACAGTTATAACAAAATGAATGCGATAACACCATGTAACATTAAAATATCTTAATATATATTGAGATTTAAGCTCTTCATTTTGCATGTATGATAATCGGACATTAGCAGACATATTACGGCAATGTACTTTTTGGGTTAACGAAAATGATTGTTAAAAATGTGTCCAGCTCACTTCGCACTCCGAATGGGGAATGACCTACATGACTTTCCGAGAGCACAGATTCCCCCAACCCCCCCACCCCCCACTCTGCAGATGATGTGGGGGTTGGCAGCTTCAACCGGAAGGTACGCATCACATCACACAACACCGCTCGTCTTTTCGCTGGCCCCTCATTCCTGTTATTATAGATTTCCTCTCGAATACATGACAGTGATTAATGCACACAAACTGGAGGGTAGGCCGCCATGCCAGAATGTAGGTCTCCTCGGTTTATTTTTTAGAATAAAACTACTGCCTGTAAGCCTCCCTCACTAAATCACCTGCCAGCCTCACTGAGAGAATCTGCCCCTGCATTGATTTAAGCTGCATGACAACGATTCCCAATTATTAAGTATTTGCAGCAACCAAAGCAAGAAAATATATAGCTGTTTAAATATAATTTGAGCCGTGTTGTATGTGTTTGAGTGCCTTTGTTTAATAACTGTCTATTATTTGTCTCTTAAAAGGTAAGAAAAACGGGAAAGGAGAAGCGTTTGTAGGCTGTTTTTACGGCACCATTCATCTGGCAGGCCTCCTGCAGAGCTGTCACCGGCAAGCACCTGAGCGAAATCCTTCTGCAAAATCACCTTTCCGTAAAAAAAAATAACAGTTATAGCTGGAAAAACATCGTAAACTGAGCGAGCTGCCCTGCCTTGTGAATACTTCAAACGCAATGGAAAGTCGTTTATCCGCTCAAGACAAGCGGAGCCCCCGGAGAGGAGGGCCTGCTGTTTCTGCCCCACGGCAGGGGGTGGGGGTGGGGGTGGGGGGGTGCCACCCCAGGCCGCCTCACCGTCCTGTGCCCGAAGTCGCTGAGGATAGTGGCCAGCTTCTTGGCAGTGCCGCGCTGCTGTGAGGGGGGCACAGCGGGGTTGGGGTCCCGCCAGCCCACTGAGAGGCTGTGGTGCCACATGGCGGAGTCGTGCTGGTGCCCCCGGGGGCCGCTGGGGTCAAAGCGATGCACCTCACACCCGGATCGCGCCAGGGCCAGCTCCAGCTGACGGGCGTCTGCACCCAGCCTGAGGGGGGCAGCACACAGAATAAGTGAACACAAACAGACACAAACACACACACACAGACACACACACAGACTCACACAGATACAGACATACAGAAACAGACACACACATGCATGCATAGACACAAACACACACAGACACACGCAAACAGATACACAGACACACACACACAAACAGACACAAAAACACACACAGACTCACACACACACACAGATACAGACACATACAGAAACACACACACACATGCATGCATAGACACAAACACACACAGACACACGCAGACACACACACACACACCACACACGTACTCACACACCACAAAACTGCGACCTTTAGAAATTTTAAACATAATGTCAGCACATTACATGCCGGCATGCATTATATGATGTCAACAAATTAAAATAATTGATTTCCATTTATTTGTATTTAATATAGTGTTTATTCTGGGGTGGGGATCAGGACAAATATATCAACCCTGGGGGTCTATCAAAAAAAGCTGGAATACCTTTGTATTAATGCAAGAATTTTCTCTTTTCAAGGGACTAACAGCCATTTCCTGTTTACCCTATTTGGGGCTCCATGGCGCCCCCGGGGGGGGGGGGTGGTGGTGCTGTTTTTGTTTTTAACCTTCCCAATTACTTCCAGACAGTGGCCCTGTAAGGTGGGGACATGCTGGGACAGGCTAAGTGTCGGCAACACAGTCCACGCAGCCAGCCTGATAGATGACATTCAAAGGCACAACAGGACTCCCCCGAGACGACAATGAACCTGCGCGATAAGCCCAACATCAGGGAGGGGGGACAAAGCAGGTTTTTTTTGTCCCCTGTTTTTGAGTGAAATGTTTGCCGTCTTGTTTTAATTACAGGTCTGGGATGCGTCCCACACGGCGATTATCCATGGATGGCGTGTTCTCGTTCCCAACAGACGCACGTTACTGGGGCCGTCGTTAATTAATTCGTCGTCGCAGGACCAGTGCCAACTGCCAAACGGAAGAGAAAAAGCTGGACGAGATCGCAAGGCGAACAGAACCACGAAAGGAGGGGATAAAAGTTCTCGAAGTAGCTCTGATGGTTGGGGTAGGGTGGACAGAATGAGGGTAAGTTAATTAAAGTGGGGAAATTCATCCATCTTTGTATCAGGTACAAGACTGGCAGAGAGCCTGGTGCCTATGCCAGGCAAAGGAGATGACAATGCCCCCTGCAGGGCACACCTGCTATGGGCAATTTATAAAATTCATCCACTTGGTTTAACCGCGTCTTTAGACTCCGGGTGGAAATAGGTGGACTCTTGTAACATGGGAAGAACGTGCAGGGTTCACATACCTGTGAGGAGGTGGTGGATTCGAACCTGCAACCCTGGGGGGGGGGGGGTGTAAGGTGACGGTGCTACCAAACGAGCCATAACTACTCTGCGTCAGCTGGATGCAGGAGTAAGGGAGTAAAATGTCGGCACGACAACGCCACACAGAAAAGCAGCAAAACGTCTCCAAATGTGCAGGAAACATCATCCATCATTCCCCAGACTGATGATGGCGTCAATGCCGGCCTGTTCATTCTGTCAGGGAGCGTTTTAAATGAGGTGTAAGGTGGCCAACAGAAAACTGTCTGGGACGTCTGTGTTGAAAAAAGGGAAACTGCGAGCAAACCAGCTTCTGTGGGAGGGAATCACAGCATGCAGATCTCCAGCGGGCCAGGAGAAAAGCTCCTATTCTCCAAGTCGCTTTGTCTGAATTAATTCTCTGTTTTGATATGAATTATGCAATATGAGGGGGGGGCAGTCTCAAGAGGGAGAGTCCAGTGACAGGAGTTCAATGTGCTAATTAATTCCCCCCTCCCATGCTGTAATATGTGCAAATTGGTATGGTCTGTTTTTTCAGCCCTGACTGAGCAGCAGGAATTCCCTAAGCTGCAAGCCACATTGCCCTGCAAGCCACACCCCCCTCTCATCTGATTGGTTCTCTTCTCAGTCCCTGCCTCCATCAAGCACTGCCTCTGTACTAGAAAGAACGCTTTCCCAAAATCAGATCCCAGCTCCTGCCTAGGCCCCACATCACAAGGCCATTCCGACCGGAGACATATTTGACAGAAACTCAAAACAAGACAATCACGTGTGCAAATGAATTTGGTAGCATGACAGTAAAATCTTGTGAACATTCCTCTTATCCGCTTGACCTTTGCACCTGCCCACCCTTGCAGGCTGGCCTCACCCTGAAGCGGGACCTTGACATTTAGATTGATCTGAGCCACTGTGAACTGCAGCTTCTCGAGAGGGCGGGGTCACCACCTTCGAGGACAAACCGCTTTGATACAGCATCTGAAGGAGCGCAGGGAGATCTATTCACCATCAGAGAGGCCATGAGGACACTCTGCAGAACATCCAAATCCATGGGAAAGAGATTTTTACCCAGCTGGCGCCTTCACTAAAAGGCCTGACCCACCACCTGATTACTGCTTGCTTAATCCTCATTGGGTTACAGCATGCAGTGATTGACAGCTTATGGTTAATCCCGCCCCCCATGACTTTCAATCTTTCATTGTTACCGTACACAGCCAATGCACCTGTGCCATTTCCTAACATCTGCACCAGCCCATACTGCCCCGACCTGCCCCACCCAGGCCCGACGCCCCACAGCGGTCAGGGGGGGCATGAAATAACGGCATTTATGTAGTAATTTCCAAAATAATACCCAGTAAGGAGTGAAAACCAGACCACAGCAGGCTTTCTCATTACAATCAGGAATAATTACATACAGTGTAGCCAAAAATTATTTGTACGCTTTGAAAAAATGGTCAAAAATGCAAGTTGAGGATTTTGAAGAACAACATTTTTTTTTTAAATTAAATGTTACAATTATGTGTGAGTTATGTAAAGAAACAAGAAAAACTTTCATTCAAAACATATTCTGGAATTGTTTTCAAAATATGAAACGTATTGCCTTCAAACAATTGAGCACCTGGCCACTGGAGTTTTCTCAAAGTCCTGCTCAGTATTTGATTGATTAGCCTCCTTGACTTGCTTTGCTATTTGTTTAGCAAACAACTTTCGGTTTTTCATGGCAAGCTCATCGATGTACCTATCTGTCCTTGGACTGAACTTTTTTTTCTCTATCTTCCCTCCAGAGTAACGGTTACACCAGTCGTCTTGAATTTCAGAAAGATTTAGTGCACAGTTGTGTGCCTCATATCAAGTGTTGTGGCAATTTTTTTTATCAGAAAGACATTGATTGTGAAATATGATTCTTTCCCTCGGTGTATTGGGTATTTCTGCAGTTTTAGCCATGATGGGAAACTGAACTAACTCCACGAGTGCTTGTGTGGAGAATGACCGCCAAGTAGAAACTATGGGCCCCCAATTACCTGCCTGTTTGTAGCCCCTGCTGCTTTGTGTCGTGTTAAATGACCTCAATTATGACTGGGAACTCCTTCCGTTGTCACTTATTCATCCAACTCCATGAATGGCCTGGTGTACAAATAAGGATTTGAAGGCAATAAATGACATAATTTGCACACGATTCGGGCAGCATGGTGGTGCAGTGGTTAGTGCTGCCTCACAGTAAGACGGTCTGGGTCTGCTTCCGGGTCCTTTCTGTGTGGAGTTTCTCATGCTCTCCCCGTTTTCACCTGAGGCTCCAGTTTCCTCCCACAGTCCAAAAGCGTGCAGAGTAGGCTGACTGTACTTGTGTGGCTGTGTGTGCACCCTGCAGTGTGTTGGTTCCTGCCTGTGCCCATTGTTCCTGGGATAGGCTCCGGGCCCCCCGTGACCCCAGTGGGGATTAAGCCGTGATGATAATGAATGGATGAATACAATTTCAGAATGTTTTGCATAAAAGTTTTTCTTGTTTCTTTATATAGCGCACACATAATTATAACATTTTAGACAGTTTTTAAAGTTTGTTCTTGAGTTTCCTGAATTTTATTTCCATTTTTGACCATTTTTTCGTAGTGTACAAATAATTTTCTGGCTACACAGTACATAGATCAGAACAACGGGGTATTTAAAAACAGTCCAGCAGCACTGAGAAATCCTACAACGCTTTATCACGCCACCCAAAAAATAAAGAAGCTTGTTAAATCTTCAATGTGAAAAAGAAAAAAGAAAACAGCTGAATTTAAAGCAGGCCACTTACTTCTGTGTGACACAATGTCAAAATGGCAGCCTGAAGGTGGAGGTCTAAAATCTTTGTGGTTTGTTTCTGTCGTGTTGAACCCAGAAACTCTTCACAGGGCTACATTTGTTTCAGCTGAATATATTTAAGAAGACACCCCCCGCCCCCCCCGACCCATGACGGCTCTCTCACCCCAGGGAGTAGACACGGCACTGCCTGTCCCTGATTCGCTGTGCCAGCCTGTAACGTGCATCCAGACACACCCGCCAGGGCCCGCCCAGCTGCTCCAGATCTGCGGCTGGTCCGCCTCCAATCGGGGGGGCACAGGACACCTGAGTAGAGAGGGGGGAGTGGATATAAGGAGCTGAATCATTTGAGAGTGAAAGTGGAAATGCTATAGGCTGAATTATGTAATTTTTACTGGGCCAAAAGCCTGGGGTGGGGGTGTGGGGTTATAGTTAATGGGCACGGCTAAGAAGGGAGGCGGGTGGTTCTAGGACCCAGGGGATTCCACTCCCTGAGCTCCCAGCCAACACCAGCTATAAAAATTCCAGATAGTTTACGAAAATCTCAGTATTTCAGCGAGATGCTGTTGCTCGATCCTCGTTGATGGGACACTCCTGCTGGGGTGATTTACAATGGCCTGCATTTTCACTCTGCATTCCCAGCCCGATTTTTCGGGAACGTCAACCCCAAGGTCAGTCACCGCCCCGCACACCGGCCCTGAGGATGGCACCGGTCCAGCGGCCGTCCGGGACCCAAACTGGCTCTGCAGATGGCGCCGCAGAGCTGCGTGATCGTGGTGCGTTCCCCTGGCTGTGGGCGACGACTGACGACCAATGTTATGTGCCAGCTGTGGGGGGGGAAGGGGCAGAACTCCATGGCACTTCGCGGATGCAGTGGCACCGATGAAGGTAGGGGCACACAAACAGCTGTCTTGTCACAATATGATCATCCAGTGCAGCCTGGGGTAGGAATGAATATTTCACTTCCCCCATCTTTCTCTCTGCACAGTGCCCATCGTTCGATGGACACCATCTGGTAGGCGCTCGCATGGCTGTAGGCACCGCAGTAGAAACACGAGATACACAGGCAACGCAGCTGTCTAACCAACCTTACGGACCAAGATATTGCTCTGTCGTCTGGGCAGGCTTCTTGGACGGCATACACTGGTGTTCACTAGGGGGCGCCATTTGCTCAGATGGATGGATCCGTTAGGGAGATCCGAACTTGTTGCAAAATACTAAGCCAGGTCCTGCAGTCTTAGACGTGGCATCACTCTTGATTCTCCACTGAGCAGGAGCCCCAGGGAATGAATTTCTCAGAGGAAGCCCTACCAGACAGACATCAGCAGCATCTCCACCAGGACCATGCAGGACAGCTGGGTGAACGGCATCACTCCCAGAACAGAGCCGCCTTCCCGCTCTCAGGCATCTGGCCTCTGTCCCATAATCCTCGGGCTCCGTTCACACTCCTTCTGATGTGTTCCTGTAAAGCCGGATCCTGAGCCTGAATAACAAGATCAATATCTCCAGATCCTCTCTGAGCGGCCTGGCTCGCTCCTGCTCTGGCGCTCAGGCACCGCGGTGTAACAGACAAATACGTGGAGACTTCGCCGTTGCTACCAAACGGTGGATCGATCATGTCTGGGGGAAGAGCCAATCATCTGACAGAACTTCTCATCGACTGTTGGATATACAAGCATGTCAAACACCCTCCGCTTCCCCATCTCTGATTGCCACTGAACAAGAGACAAAACAAATCCATCCAACTTCAAACCACTTATCCTGATCCAGGCGGGAACTGGAGTCCATCCCAGGCAGCACAGGGCAGGAGTTCACCATGGACGGGATGCCATCCCATTGCAGGGCTTACACACACACTGCAGGTGTTTCAGAGATACCATTTAACCTAACTGCATGACTTGAGTGCGGGGAGGACAGTGGAGAACATTAAATCCCTGCAGGGGAGGGTTAGTGGTGCAGTGGTTAGCACTGTTGAGTGGTGCAGTGGTTAGCACTGTTGAGTGGTGCAGTGGTTAGCACTGTTGCCCCACAGCTCTGGGACCAACGTTCTGCCATGGCTCTATGTGTGTGGAGTTTGCATGTTCTTCCAGTGTCGTTGTGGGGGTTTTCTCCAGTTTCCCCCCACAGTCTAAAAACATGCTGAGGCTAGTTGAAGGTACCAAATTCTCTATAGGTATAAGTGTTTCTGCAATGGGTTGGTGCCCCATCCTGGGCTGCTCCCAGCCTCGCACCCGTAACTTCTGGGATAGGCTCAGGACCCCCTGTGACCATGAATGAGACAAGCGGGTATAGATAGTGGGTGCATCTGATGCTTGCCATGCGATTAAATTTCATTCTCTAATTTGGTAATAAATCTTTGGATCCTCCCCCAATGAAGCAGAAAACCACAAGACCTAAAAAAAAAACACCATCCAGACATGTGGAGAAGTGATTTTCAGCAGAACCAGGCCCAGGCGTGAGTTTGGGAGATCAACACTGAGGATTGCGGAGGCCACACACAGACTGTGGGTATCTGAAAAAAACGCACCAGGAGATACAAACGACGCAGGCAGTGTCATGGACGCCTCACAGCTGGACATGGTGACTCTGACTCACCTGCGAGGTCTTTATGTAGGTGAGGAATCGTAGGGCTTCCTCCCGAAATGTGTGCTGTGGAGAAGCCCATGGCTGCAGCTCGATATGCCAGCGTGGGATCTGTAGGCAGAGCAGAAGATCCAGGTCTTACCAAACAGCTTTCATCCTCCACTTGACCCTCATGCCACCCCAGCTCTGAACAAGCGCCAAGATGCGGCCGCCTTCAAAGCCTGAGCTCTCGTGGTTTTTATATAAAATGTAGATTCTTGACAGTTTTTTTATCTGTTTTCTTTTCTCCCCTCTGGGCATAACAAACACTCGGTAATTCTGGCAATAAAGGGTCGGCAGACTCTATGAACACCAGCGTTCTCTCTCTGCTGGAAGTCGAGGCATCGGCAGTTAAATGCTTCTGCCCGGGAGTATTTCCACGTTCTCTCCTTTTATAGAATTATGCAAATGACGTGGCTCGTCTCCAGGCCTCGCTGACACTCCAGATTAAACACAGAACCAGCTGGTGTTGCAGGCAATTAAACAGTACAGATCAGTAATCGATTAGAAGCATCAGCACGGACAGGGAGCAACTGCGGCTAACGCTGCTCACCTTCGGCTATTAAATATTGGTTAAACACTCAAACGCGCACCCGTCTGTTCCTGAAGTTCAGAATCACCAAACAAAGCCTCCAGCAGAACATCAATAAAACAAATGACCAAGCAGCGGAACCAGCCAAACAGAGCTATCCTTCTCAGTGGGGAGTTTAAGGGAGTTTGGCTGCAGCCCCCCTCCCACAGCAGACACTATACAGCCCCCCCCATTTCCCACAATCCTTAGCAAGAAAGATGAGGTCTTCCCCAGGGCAAATCGTAGGAATCTGCATTCAACAGCAGTAATGTGGTACACACACAGAGATTCTGGTGAGGCCTCGGATCCCCAAAGCTGGTCTGGGTCTGGCACGGGGACCACATGAATGCATTACGCCTTTGGCATGATTTCATTTCTAGCAGAAGGCCACAGGCTTACACTTTCTTAGGATCCTGGTCCATGCCAGTACTGGAACGCATTGATGTTGTTTTACGTCACTGAGTAGGCGGGCCGAGGGTCTGCTTCCCATCAAAGCCCCATTTTGAGTTTAAAGTTCAGGATTTGCACCATTTCTGCATACAATGCTTTTCAATGCCAGCTGACTCCTCCAGAACTTTGTAGAAAAATTCCAAATGGTTTCAAATCTGTTTTTGGACAACAGCTTCTCTACTTGCAGTTTCAATACCTTGAAAAAATGCTGGTAAGTAATTGCAGACCTTTTCATACCTATTGAAACCTCTGAAAGAATTCAACTTAGTTCAGAATAATAGCAGTTGACCAAAGTCTCCAACCTGACATGAACTCCAGGGGACGAGAGCGCCATTGCGGTGAGCTCGCACGCAGACTGAAGGAGCCGCACGACTCATCTTCATTCAGATAATCAATGTGTATTCATGTGATACCGTATGTTTGTTTTGTAGAAATCAACCCAGATCTCAAGGCGAGCAGGATTGGGGCCATTCTGGAATGCATTCGTCAATTCCAGTCCAAATCCAGTTCCATTTCCTGATTTGGATTGGAATTGACGAATGCATTCCAGAAAGGCCCCAACCCTGAAGGCGAAGTCAGAATTCTGCAGTAGTGCATTCAGGCCCCCCAACTCCTACCAAATGGACGTCACCAAAGGCATTAGTCGGTGATATTTTAATTGCACTCCAGCATATCAACTGTGCCTCATGACAAAGATCAGCCAGTGGCTCATAGCTACACGAGATTTTCACGAGTAATAATCCCAGTAACTGCCACCACTTCACAGTCAGTTCCCACAGAGCGAGCGCAGGTTTCCAACTCCCAATGTCTATGGCGGAGTGAGTAGTGTGACTCTCTCAATAGCGCCACCTGTTGTCCATCTTCCCTCCCCCCTTTAATCTGCATAGCAGTCTGAGCACGATAAAATAACTTCAGCAGTGTCCCCTGGGGCCTAGTGGCGCTCGCTCGCGATGATCCACCAGCCAGATCCCTGTGGATGTCAGAGCTTCACGTTTCACGCTGCTGCCGCACCTCCCTCCCGCTTAAACCCTTTTTTCCACCGCAGGAAAAGATCTGATCCTTAATTCAGAGGTCCGGACTTGAGCAGAATCTAAAATCACGGTACTAGGACCTTGCAACGGAGGCTCCGGAGCACGACTGGGAAGAGCTGTGGAAAAGGCAAGTGTCAGGTACGATTTCCGGCACAGGGCATCCAGGAGGGTCCGTACAGCAGACACAGACAGCGACCCTGGTGCACACAGCAACCTACTAGCAATTTGTTGCTTCACTGATGTTGCCGGCCAGAGAAAATGACTTTTTCCTCCAGCTGGATGCTTTGCTGGAGCTGAAGGAAGTTACTGGCGGGAACAGTGGCTTAGCACTCGCCAGGAGCCAAGACTGAACGCTGGACTGCAGGCCTGTATCCTGGCTGTCCCGTTACCTGCTGCGCTAAAGTCACAACCTATAACCAATGCAGATATATACATTTTATAAAAGTACTGAACACTCTGACTGCGGTGTATGGATCCAGTATTGGCTGAACCACTGACGGATCTCACCATGCACCACAACCTGACACAGAATACGATGAGCGGGGTCTGAGGACAGACAGAACTAAGGACATGAATCAAACAGGGTCAGCTGGAGGGAATGGGATGGTGCCTTTGGGGTGCTTAGCACCCTTTGCTACGCGATCTGAACAGGCACCAGAGTGGGGATGTTAAACAGGGCAGAAAAAAACAGGGTAACGGCCAGACTCAGGCAATGCCGAGGGGGGGGATTAGTCAGTGACACTACGGCATTGTGGGATATCAGTCAATGTCAAATAAAATACAGAGAATGACAGTGTGAGAGAATTAGACAGAGAAAGAGAGAGAGAGAGAAATGGCCTTTGAATTCCCTGCAGGATGGAAGGAGACGGCCCATCATGTCTCCCTTGGTACCAGAAAGGACCATGCCGCTCCATATGATGCCCATCTTTCTTTGACCTTGGACTGTCACTGTGAGAGACACATTTTGCACGCCGTATAAACACACCCACCAGCCCAACAGCAGAGTCCTGGCCTGCCACAGCCAGCCACCATTAGCTGCAGCCTGAGCCCAGCGGGGTGAAAGTGTCCTGGGTATCTGAGCGGCGGTGCTCAAAGTGATGAGTCAACAGGTTCTGCATCTCCGCGCCGCTCGTAACAGATGAGTGAGGAGGCAGAGGGCTCCGCACCAGGGGGAGGGAGAAGCCCCCGTAAATGTTTATGTTGCTAACCCGTTTCAGCCAATCGGCCGCAGCCCCAAGGATCCGGGCACACTCCCACTTAGCCAATCAGTAGCACGCTTCAGCCCAAATGGAATTCACTTCTTCCCCAAAGGCACTCAGCACAATCAGTGCTTTCATATCTTCGACAGGATGTCAAATAGCTATCATCCGCAGACTCAGACAGAGCTGGGTTCCCAGGAAACAGACGGCAACACAGTTAGCAGTACAGCTCAACAGTGTCAGTCAGCACATTGGCATAAACGGCCCCAAAAAAACAGGACTGTTAGCCAAAGAATCAGGAGCATCATTCAACAAACCAGTCAAGATGAATTTGACAGATCCTACTTTTTGCCAACATGTTAAAGGAAGGGGTGGGGCAATTGGTCACTATGGGAAATGCTGAAAATAATTCCCTAAAGCACTTGTGAACAATCTGCTGGGGACCATGAAAAAGCCCTGGTGATGCTGAGATGGAAGAGGACTGGCGAGAGACAGAGAGAGCGCCATGGTAACAGAGTCTGCTGTTCAGGGGACCATCTGGCATCGCTGTGTGATCTACTCAGCAATACCTGCCCTCGGCCAATGGGCACAGAGCTTGAGCAGTGACATCTGGGCTCCAGCCTGATTTGCCAGCTGGACTACTGCACTGCACTGGAATTCCCCCTGTTTGGATAGGTGGTTCCCCTCTGGCCCCAGGCCCACCTGGCTAGGCCCCTCCCCACATGAAACCACGTTTTCCCCACCCTGGAAACAAACGCAGGTTGTGTTGGGGTGAGCTGCTTCATCGTCTCTCTCTCAGTCACCTGTCTGACCACGTGACTCTTCGGTTGGGGGGTTCAATGCACGGTGGAGGTCACTGACTTGGGACGTTACACCAGAACATCCTCATGAAAGTCAGGACATCAGGACATTCCAACATGGGACAGAGGCTCAGAGACAGAAGTGAGACATTTACAGATTTTAGGAGCATTTCACAACGGCAACAAAGAACCAACAAGAAGCAAAAATCAAGATGAGCTACCAAACTTCAGACCAGACTGGTAGAAACATCCATCTACTGCATTAAATAAATCATACACTCCCAGCCCCAAGACAAACAAACAAACAATATTTCAAGTAATGCCACACAAATGATGGTTATTAGCTTACCAACACAAGGAGCAATTCTTCATGCTCCTAATTAAGGTTCATATGCAAGAGCTCTCACCAGATGGATATTACTGGAAGGTTATTGATTCATAACCATTAAACATTGTATAACCACACTGGTGAAAGCCTTCTGGTGCAAACCAAGCCTGCTGTAAATCCTAACCCTAACCCTAACCATAACCTTACCTGAGAACTTTTTCCATTTGGTAACACTTTCACAAGAGGGTGTTGTGCCTCGGTGCTGGCATCAAACACCTTCAGCGCTGGGGGGTTCGAATCCCAGTGTTACTATGTATGTGAAGATTGAATGTCCCCCCGGTGTTGTACGTTTCCTCCAGCCTTCCAAAGAAATGCATTTAGGCTGATTGGCGCCTCTTAAATCCCCCCCCCCATGTGCCCGAGAACAGACTGGCATCCTGTTTATGCTATACCCCCCAGCCCTGTGCCCCCCATAACCCTAACCAAGAAAAGCACTTAAAAGACTAATAATACTTGATAAAATCTGGTTTGATTTTTATCCTGTATATAAATAAAATATGAATCCTATGCTATCATACAGGTCCCGTGTAGCCGTAAGCCAACATTGCATGTTACAGAATTATACTTAAATAGCTCCATTAGATTTGGGGGTTACTTTATTACATTTAGAAGTGTCATAATCATAAGGTTATCCCCATTATTTTATATGAAGCCTACAGGGAAAAAAATGTCAGGCAATTAATTAGAGTGAACTGTTAAGTAAAAAGCCAACAATTAACTGGAGAAAAGGATGTTCACAGATAAACGTACTACCGCCTTCCAGACAGAGTCTCAAAAGGTCATGCAGACTCGCTCTCGGGGTCAGTGTTACAGAAAGCCATCCCAGGACTAGTGTGCTCTGATGGTGGAGGGTCGTAGCGTTTGAGGAAGTTCTTGGTCACATGAGAGTGGCGTGGCACCCCATTGGGTGATCTGCAAGGCTGACACAGGCAAAGCCACACCCCGATCATCACCCAGGAAGTGACATCAGGGTTATGAATGAATGAATGTTACATTTATATAGTGCTTTTCAAGACCCCCAAAGTGCTTTATAGGACCAATGAAGAGCCACTTCAACCACCACCACTGTGTAGCCCCCATCTGGATGATGCAACGGCAGCCATTCTGTGCCAATACACTCACCTAAACTAAGGTGATGAAGGGGATGATTAGGAGGCCAGATCTGATAGGGCCACAGTGGGCAATTTTAGCCAGGACATCAGGGTACTACCCCTACTCTTTCGAAAGACCTCAGACTCAGGACCTCGGTTTTACGTCTCATCTGAAGGAAGGCGCCATTTTTACAGCACAGTCAGATGGATTACCTGGTCTGAAGTGCAGACAGCATGGCTGCTGATTTAGCTATTCTCACTCAATGACGCCCCCTGCTGCCATGACAGGCCGATGGCACCATGTCCACGCTTCACGGCCCACGGCGGACGGCAGAGGAGCCACACCGTATATCATTAACCCAAATCTTTCAACTCACAGCATGCTGGTTGCCATAGAAACCACCCTTCACAAGTCAAATCACCCCCCTGACAGAAAGAAAGCACCTTCCCTGCTCTCATTTCACATTCCATAGGTTCCACATGACATCCCACGCTGGGAAACACGCACAGGGTTTTCACCTTCAGCTGAAACATGCCAGGAGTTCCTGACCACGAGGCCAGTTACGTATTTAAACTCCCGTTGTCATGCTGCGGTCTGGGGGGATTCTCAACATATTCAGATATTTCCATTTTTGGGGGGGGGGGGGTTCTTCGACGACCAGTTGATGAGGCCCAGCTGCAGGAAAATATCACTGCTGACAAACAAAAATGTTTCTCGGCAAATTAATTAGCCAAGTAGGCAGAGCGGCCGGAAGGAAGTAATGAGGAAGAGTGACAGTACAGTCTTCCTTGGAATGAAGGGCTGGGCTTTCGTGACTCCAAAGAGGTTTGGTGATAAAATGGAAGGTTAATATCAACACAGCACAGGGCTGAGGACAGGGTTGGTTCCTGTGGTGAGAAACCCCCCCCCGAGGCGTGAAAGGCAAGAGCTTTGAGGCTCCCTTCTATGTCAATGGGTGTGGGTGTGAGGGAGGAGAGGATGTAGCCCAATGCTGTTATTTCACACAAGCTGGAGTCTCAAACGATGAAGAGCAGGGCCCTCACAGTAACGAGCTTCATGGAAATGGGAGACCGGTGATTCACCCTGTACACAGCGGCCACCAACAGGCGCCAAGATGGCCGACCGGAATCGCATGATGCAGTTCAACATAGAGGTCAAACCCCGGAGACCATAAACTACACCCCCACATCTGACAGCCCACCCCAAAGCCACATGCCCCCTCCCATCCTGCCCTTTTGATGGAGTA
>JAODJU010000110.1:1134176-1155204 GCA_026776725.1 Gnathonemus echidnorhynchus
CCAGCTCCCAGCCAATCAGGAACACCGAATACCTGGTACAGGTGCACTGGGAGCTGAGAGGAAGCAAAAACATGGACAGTCCAAGGTTCCCTGAGGACTGGGTTGGGAAGCACTGCCCTAAACGCCCGAAGCATCCGAAAGATGCTAATACAACAACACGTGGGTGGGATTGCCAGCGATGCATCATCGTACGTGCTTAAAGATCGATATATTTAGCACTTTCAAGGAAGCTAACATTTTAATTAGTGAGCTGGCACTAAATCATTTGCCATATCCAATACAGGCATGGTGCCACTCCGTCTTTAACCTTTCTCAGAGTAAATAAGTCTGACGGAAACTGTAGCTTCCATTTGCCCACACTTACAAGCTCATTATGTATCTTAAACATCACCGTTATTTCACTGAAGAGGCACAGCGGCGATGTAGCCTAATTGGAACGAGCACAGTTTTTGGTTTACCCTCATCAACACCAGATTCAACTCCTTGTGCTAATTACCATAGAGCTCATAAGCTAAATCATTTGTGGTGGAACAGATAAAGAACTTAGCTACACAGGGCTCCGTCCCCCCAGGACTGGAGTTTCACACCCCTGGCGTAAGCAATGAGAGCACAGCTGTCGCGCAGACTGTTGGTGTCTTCACATAAACCACATGCTAAATGGGCGTGGCCCAGAAGCCATTCCCCCATTGACCCGATGCGTCATCATACCTTCATACAGACCTTCATACACACAACAGCGACACCTTTTTCATTTCAATATGGCAACGTCAAGTCTGTGCATGTTCTTACAAGATCACTGAATTAATTATTGAAACGCTCTCTCTTACGAAAATAACATAAAAGTGTAAATATATGGTGAATATCATCATCAGCATTTAATTGAAATTTAAGGGCAATCTGTAAGTATTAGGCCTAAAATAAACATATTACAGGCTGTCTCCAGGTTACGAATGAGATCTGTTACCTAACTGTCTTTAAGTTGAATTTGTTGGTAAATAGGAAAAATAATAATGCAGCCCATAATAATTATACAGTAATAATAACACAAACTATATATGGTACTGTACTGCACCTCGAACCGATGAACTGCTGAAGCTGCGCAATGTTTTCACGAGCGTCTCAAAGTAGAGTTCGTTATTACGAACCGTAGTTATTTATCCCAGCTAATGTAATTTAATGTAATAGGCTTTATGTCAGTCCATCGTATGTAGGCCTATGAGTTGTCCGTAAGTCGGATGTTCTTGACCCGGGGACTGCCTGTACTAACATTATATTATATAATAGCAAAGGGAGAGTGGTATAATATAATTCCCGACGTCTACTACAACATGCTGACCTGCGTTATGTCTTTCATGCTCAACGGGAAGCTGACTGGATTAGACAGAAACATTTTACGGATTACCGTATTCATTTAAACTGACTTAATGTGGGAACTGGAATTTGGTCCAGGGTTAATACCAGACAAGTGGCCTTTGCTGCATGGGACAGGCACGTCCGTGACCTGACCAGGATAAACCGTTTAGAAGATGGATGAACTGATGGATGCATGGATAGATGCGTCACTGTGAACTCATTGTCCAAACATGCAGAGAATTGTGTCTCACGCGATAGTCATACTCTCCTGCTGAGTTGTGATCTCGAGTGACAAAAGATAGCAAATTATTACTACTACTACGCCATCTACTGGCACTTACAAATATTTACTTCATATTATTAAAGTGATGAATTGAGAATGCAGAGTAAACCAGTTTCTGAACCAATTGGGGGTTGATGGCTTTGCTCAAATGCCCAAAACTGATATTCACTGCCAACTATGGAATTTAAACAAGCAACCTTCTGATCACAGGCAAAGGGTCCTGACCCACGGAGCCACACACCACCTCTCTTGATGGTGTTCCACATCTACACTAGATCAGGTTTCTGCTGGTGTCTAAGTTTCAGGTTAATCTCACCTGAAATGTGAACGGTCAGAGTGTTTGCTGCTCCATAACTCATCATCATTGGCTATCTGAACTTGTCAAGAGTGATCTGCCAGTTAACCCACCCACGTGAAAACCACTTTTCAAAAGATTAAGTTTTTACAAGATATAGCCTTTAGTACAGTACTGAGGTGATTCTAGGATTTGACAGCTCCCTGGTAGGCAGTGGTGGGCACTGGAGTCACTGACTCGCAACTCGACTTGGACTCGTCACAAATTTGATGACTTGTAACTCGACAGCAAAAATGATGGAAAGACTTGGACTCGAGGGCACATGACTTGAGACTTGACTCAGACCTGCAATGTTTTGACTCGTGACTTAGCTCGGGCTCTCAGTGTTTTGACTTGAGACTTGGCTCGGACTCGCAATGTTTTGACTCGAGACTTGGCTCGGACTCGCCAAGGAGTGACTTGTTCCCGTCCATGCCAGTAGGATTGCCACTTTCAATCTGTAGAAATAGGGTGTGCCCCCAACCTCCGTGTCCCCTATGATAAAAATGGATTTGAATCATTTTTCAGGAAGAGTGAGAAAAAAAATTGGTGGCTGAAACTCCATAAAAAGTGTCTACAATCACCTCTGGTACAGCAGCATGTTGAGCTACCTACAGTAAGATGGCAGTATAATGCTGTCATTCATTATTCTTGCAGGCCACAAACTGATTTAAAGCAGCTTAACCACTATGCATGCATGCTGATAATCCATAAAGACAAACTCAGGAATTCAGAAAATGGATTTGTGTGCTGGACCCTTAACTGGGACATTGTGCATGTGTAAACTGTAGCATGTTTTCTTTGACCTTGAGCACACAGAGAAGATTACCCCTGACCACCCGAAAGAGTGGCTGACAGGTTCTAAACAACCTTTCTGGACATCTGGACCAGGAGACTCTTTGACATGCTGTCCATTGACCATCCCGGCTATCTGAATGAGATGCCTTCCAGTCATCTGGTAAACTGGCATGCGTCATGTTATTTCTGCCCATGGAAAGTTTAGCCCTCACAGCCGTCTGAGAACTTGAGGAGGCATCGCAGCTATGGGATGACACCTATCTCCCTTAGAGGAAGTCAGTACAGCATAACTATTTGCAGGACTGTATTAGCAGAATGAATCTGAAGTATTTGTCCATCTGTTGCCTGCTGTTTTAGCAACTTTTGTTTACACTTGTTTACCTTGGGTGAAAGAGACTTGTAAGAGCGGAGAAATGGTGGATACGACTTTTGTGGGAAACAAAATGAAGTTCCGGTTGTTTATTTCAATTTGCATGTGTATATGTGTAAGATAAGTGAAGCTAAAGATGTTTCCATGAAGAAAATTTAGGTTCCCTGCTTTTCCCTGTTGTTGTGAATAGACGTAGTGAATTAAGTTCTCTGCCTTTAAGTAAGACATTCCTTAAGAAGACATACCTTTAAGTAGACAAATTTCGTACAGAACAAAAACAGTAGCTGTCCAAGGGTAACTTAAAGGCTTTCGAAACGCACGTAAAGGTGTAAGGGGTGATAAGTGTAACTCTTATTTGCGTGTGAAGTGGGACAGTGGAAATTTCCTGCACGCCTCGCTGCTCCTCCTACCCGGCGTGCGCTACTGATAACTAACTTAGAAAAGTCTGCCGGCGGTCCGCTGCTGAGCTCAGTGCCGCTCTCGGGGGACGCCGGCGAGGGCTTCTCCGGCGCCGGAAACCATGAAATATGTGGAGAGGATTTTCGATGAACTCGGACACTTCAAACGGTACCTACATTAACGTTACACTCGTTACTTTTTTTGTTCAAGAATAGCATGCAACTGATTTTTAGCGCAGATTACAGTTAAATTATTCCTGAGTTGTCCTGGACTAAATTTACATATACGGCGAAATGTTAATCAGTTATACGTATTAGCGTTGTGACTTAAGGACACGAGTAACATTAATTAAAATGTATATATTTCAGTTAGCCTACTTATCCGATTTAGTACTTTTCTTTTATGCAGTTTTGTCATTTTCATACTAAAACGGGCTATATCAAAATACATCTGAATTAGTTCCATCTATAAAATATAAATATATTGGGAGTTTCGTAAGTTGTGAACTTAGATGTTTTTCAACGAAAAAGATATATACGACTGATTTAGCACAAATCTAAAACTGTGATGTTAATTATATAATGCCCACAGATCACCGTTCGCTATTATGAAAATGCTCTCCATATATGAAAACTCCGCTTTGTGCCTCCAGGTTCCAGGCGTGCCTGTACTTCGCCGCTGTCTTCCAGGCTGTCGCCTGCGGGATCCACTACTTGGCCTCGGTGTTTCTGGTGGTCACGCCGAAGTTCCTCTGCGGCTCCCCGGACAATGTCACCGGGGTGCTGTTCGAGAACCACAGCGCCGGAGCCCTGGTGGACATCTGGCGCCACTTCGCTCCGGGCTCCGGCCCCGTCGTGGTGCGGACAGCCGCCGGGGAGCAGTGGGAGCTGAGCCAGTGCAGGAGGGCGCTGAGGATCAACCCCACCGATTTCACCTATCACTTTGCCGGCAACAAGAGCATGCAGTCGTGTGCCGGGAGGTTCAGCTATGACCTGAGCGAGATCCAGCAGAGCATCGTGACGGACTGGGACCTGGTGTGCGAGAAGGAGTGGCTGGCCAAGTTCTGCCAGCCCACTTTCATGCTGGGGGTGCTGATCGGCGCGGTCGTCTTCGGGGACATCGCCGACAGGTCAGGCTAGACAGCCGGACCCGAGTCCCATGCGAGTGGCGAGTGCATGGTTTCTACAGTTAAACGACGAAATTGTTAATTAATGCAGCCACTATATTTATCTACATTAACAACAACAATATTAATAACAATATTAATAACAATGATGATAATAATAATAATAATAATAATAATAATAATAATGCGCTTTATTGTTTATGTCATTATGCAATTGCTTAAGGGGGAGATTATTGTAGTGAAAAATATCCATCCATCTTCTCGAAGGTCAAGGTGCTCGACTGGAGGGGGGGGGTGTACACCTCGTTAAATCGTTCGGGCTAAAGCGGCAGACACACAGGCACCGCAGATCCGTAGCGCATCCCTGGTCTGGAGCCTGTCCCACAGGGCAGAACGCTTGGGTGCACCGTGGACGGGATACTAGCTAGGGCATCGCGTGCGCTACGGGAAACCGCATAGATGAGGGATTCGAACCCACAACCGTGAAGGCAGAAATGCTAAGCACGTTTAGTCACTGTTAGCAAAAAGAGGATAGTGGTGATGATTATTTATTGGCACACCGAGGCCGAGCTCAGACGGATTCTTAGATGATTATTTCTTGTGGCAGTTGTGCAACGTTTATCCTTTGAACCGTTGGTGTTTTTCAATCAGATTTGTCAGTGAACATTTTTAGCCCGGCAGCCGTGTCTGTCCGTCATGCCGTGTAACAGATTTTTAACCGATCTCCTTCTCACGTTTCCCCATCGGTGGTGTTACAGATTGTTATTTTAGTGTAACATTCACTTTTGCTCAGTTCGCGTTTTACATAGATGGCTGCGTTGTTTTTTTCGTTCATGGATTCAGTTCCTAAAGTGCTGTTCTCAATCACACTTTTTAAAAAATTAATCACTAAAGATCTTTTTTTTTTCCAGCAGTTGCGCTCCCAAAACCCCATGAGCCACTTGTCAGGCAAAATACTTGAATTTAAATAGACTAATTAAAAACTGAATGTAACTTAGGGGGGAAAGATGTTTGTTAAATGTTTATTGATCATTTTCTTCCTTAAGGATTTTTTTTCTTATGGTTGCAGATAAAATTCTGCGCTCTCACGGTATTGTAATTACATGTGGTGTGTTAACGTATAGCAGGTGAGTTAGCCTACCTGTCGTGCATTAACGAGTCATGGGAACACCCGTGGGGTAGCGTAGTCCTTCATAACCCAACCGCAGCTGAAACTGAATATTTACTCCCGTATCCGCTGCTGACACAGATTTGCTTTCCAAAGGGGCCGTTTAAAGGAGAAGCTTGTGTTTTTTCCATGGATAACTGCTTATCATTACAGCGTTAGCTCACAGCGGTGAATATCAGGTGCCCTTTTGAGGGGACAGACAGTGACCGAAATGTTTTCTTGTCTTTTTTTATCCTCCTGCCAGGCTTGGGCGGCGGCCAATCCTGATGCTGACCAGCCTGTGCCAATTCGCCTTCGGCGTGTGCGTGGCATTTACGGGCGACTACTACACCTTCGTCGTGATTCGATTCCTGCTGGCTATGGTGAGTGGCACACCTCAGCTTCTCCTCATCCTCCTCCTTTGCGTCATTCTTCAGACAGGGTGATGGCCTGTGGGTTTGTTTTCAGTCTGGCTGAAATCAACAGTAATAAATTATGGGATCAGAACCCACAACTCTCTCCCAAAGAATCGTCATATGCTGGCTGAAAGCCTCGTTTACAGTAAGGACAGGGTGACACTGTGGCACTGGCAGTGAGGGGGCTGTTTGTCCGGCCGCACTGGCATTGCCACGGTGTGATGTTAAGATTTAATCTCATTCAGCTCCTGTACATGAATCCAATGGCTTCTCATCCTGGGACCACTTCAGTGTTACTGTTACTGTCTCTGCAGATGTGAAGGGCACACCAGCGCCACCCCCAGGGAGTAGTGCAGCATGTATTAGGGGGGCAATAGAGGTCAAGATGTAAACAGTAAACAGATCAGTGGCACTGCATATTAGAGATTTAAGAAATTCAATGCCAAAACATTGGCACGGTCATTCTGCTGAGCTCTGGGCGTTGACTTAACAATATGGCAAAATAAGTGGGTGGATGTGTAAGAAGGGCTGGCTCAGCATGAGCTGTAGATAAACATGTCTAACTGGCACTCAGTCTCACATCAGCCTCACATGGAAACCTGAGACAGCTTTGGGGTCAAGTGGTGTCCAGGATGCTGGGGTATTAGGGGTATTATTGGGGCAAATAGGAGAGGACACAAGGAGAGGCAGTCATACTAAAAGGGCTTTTTACACGTGTCCAAAGTCCCAACGGGGGAAAACGCCAGCCGTGTATCAGAGAGGGTGGGGGATGGGGGATTGACGCATGCCTCTGTGGGTAAGATATCTCTGCTGTGCAGAAAGCAGAAGCTGGCTGAATGCACATAGACCTGTGTGGGGGGTGTTCTTGGGACTGAAGCAGGTATTCCACTGGCAGGTCTCAAGCGGGTACCTGGTGGTGGTGTTTGTCTACGTGACGGAGTTCACAGGGATCAAGGTGCGCACTTGGACCTCCATGCACGTGCACGCCGCCTTTGCCGTGGGTGTCATGGTGGTAGCGCTGGTGGGTCACCTCATCAGGGTGTGGTGGCTGTACCAGGTCGTCCTGTCCCTGAGCACCATCCCCTTCATCCTGGTCTGCTGGAAGCTCCCTGAGACTCCGTTCTACCTGCTGGCCAAGGGCCGCCTTAAGGAGGCCCAGGAACTGCTGGACCAGATGGCTTACTACAACGGCGCCTCCACCCCCGTCATGGTGTCGGACTTGGTGGAGCCCGACGCGGCCATCCTTCTGGACGGGGAGGGCAAGGCCTCAAATGGGAAGACGGAGAGGAAGCTCAGCATTCTGGACCTGTTCTGTAGCTGGAGGATGGCGGGCAGGACCCTCACGGTCTGGGCCGTGTGGTTCATCGGTAGCCTGGGCTACTACGTCTTCTCCCTGAACTCCGTCAATCTGGGGGGAAACCAGTATGTCAACCTCTTCCTGGCAGGTGAGACGTATTCCTCTCTGTGCCTGAGGGACCTTCCAGCTCCAGAACATTATAGCCAATACATGACTAGGTCTCGTTTCTAATAACCTTCCTAAGAAGATGACATGCACTTTGTATTTTATTTTTCAAAAAATACTAACAAGATATTGGAAAAAGTAAATAACTACTTGTTAATGGTTTGGGTTGAGGAAGGAATCTACCCAGGCATATTTTAAAAGCTCATCAGGACAGAACTGTCTGGTGGTATTTCTGTGCTGCTCAGATAATGAGACCCTTCTAGAAGAAGCATGGAACCTCCTCTTTCCCAAAGGCGTAAGCTAAACAAATCATATGCAACTCTCTACTCATGAGGCTCCGCTGCTGAGACTCAGGCATCGTCTTTATGTTGTTCCACTGGTTTCTTGGGGTTAATCAGTTGTGTTTAACAGGAGGAGATGAGTCCTCCCCCCCACCCCCCCCGCTGGCCGCTGATGGTGCAAATAGTGATTCATGGGGCTGCTCTAATGAGATAATGATTTAGGGTTAGCGAAGCAGCCCACAGGCCTTTGCACCATCTCCACAGGAGCACCTGGTACAAGATACTTTTGGCATTTCTGGTGACAGACCATCCTAACCAATGGGCATCATCTTGGCAGCACAATGAGCAGGCAGTACTGGGAGCACCAGTGCAGTGTAGCTCTCAGCCGAGCTTCACCACCACAACTTTAGAACTATTTAATTACACTCAGGAACGAAAACTATTTCTCGGAGCTGAAATTTTGGCAACATTAAACTCTATAATAATATACATTTTGGGATAAAACCGAGCATCAAAGAACATGAATTAAACTGTTGCAGTTCCAGCGTCCGGAGTAGCCATTATATTCCAGCTGCCAGAGCTGTTGGGTATCTTGGCGGTTGGGTTGCCAGATCCTGTTAGGGCAACGTGGCATCCTCCCAGGGGGATGACTTTGTATTGTCGATCGATTCCAGGTGCTGTTGAGCTCCCGTCCTACTTGGTCGGCTGCTTTGCCATGGACAAGGTTGGCAGAAAGAGGACGTGTGCCCCATCCTTGCTGTTGAGCGGCGCAGCATGCATGCTCATCATTGCGGTGCCCAAGGTATACCCGCCTTTCTCGAAGTTTCAGTGGGAGGAATCCTCCTTGGTACCTACATCACCTTCTGTCAACTTGACTGTCAGTAATATCCATCTTCGTGTAGCCTCTGTGCAGTAGCTGCTGGCCAAGAGCCGCCTGTTGTGTGGTTCAACAGCTATGATTCCCAGTGATGTCATTAAAGTACCTCTCAGTTCAGAAGTTGGCAGGGGTGAGGGTAGTGTTGCTTTCTCTGGTCAAAGTTTAGGGCATATCTTGTAGAACTGAGGTACAATTGATGGGGACAAGTATCACATGTTGGCTGGTAGGCGTGACATCACTGGTGACAGTGGAGATGAGGCTACAGCTACACTACTATGATAAAGCAGATGTTTGTCTCCATTCCTGCCTTTCGTTCAAAAGCCCCCAAAAACAGCTTTTGAAAATGCTCTTCAGAGCTGTATACTTCTGAAAACTGTTTTAACGTAGCAGTGTGCATGAGTGAAAATGGAGACTTTTGAAAACAGACTCTAATAGCCCCCCTGATTGGTCCCTGTTCATTACCTGGCCCTTCTCTGATTTGATCCCTTTGATCCCTGATTTGATTGGTCACCTGGTCACCCTACACGGACGTCACAAATGAATGACACAGGCTTATGCAACACTTGCTTTTCTTGATTTCATCGAAACGTGCCTACCCACTGTAAGCTAATAGCTCAAATTCGTTTTTGTTCATTTTGGCGCATATGGAAATACTTTCGTAAACAACATGAAAATGACTGTGTGGATGGAGATTGTTTGAAAAGTCCACTGTTAAATGAAAGCAGTATGGCTGTAGCCTGAGACAGAACTGAAGATCGCTCTTATCTCACTGGGTGGGGGAATATAATGATGAAAGTACCTATAAGTGCTGTAACACAGCCTTTAATGTAAATAGGAGAAAATAGCCCAGAATGAAGGAAATATGACCTTGTGCAGGCTAATGGTTTCTCAGCTTTGGGCCTAAATGATGGTAATAACTCAGCTTAACTAACATTACATTTATATTTACATTTTGTAATAGACAGTGATGTACAAGTGAGGCAGCTAGTACATTACAGTTGTCAAGGAGCCAGCCAGGCTAAGCTGAGCTTCCAGTGAATTCTCAGCTGACCACCCGGCTGAATTGTCTCCAAGGGATGATTGATTCACTTGACAGGAGCTGACGGTAGACCAGCCCTCCAGATTTTGTACATGACAGACCCGATGGGGGGCTCACATACTGCGAACCCCATATTGTGTACCAAGTAGCTGTTACGGCGTGTGTCTCCTTCAGCTTTACAGGCCCAGACTGACCCACAAGGAACTCGCTTCCTTACAGAAGTGTTTCTCAACCTAGTCCCTGGGAAACCCACAGACGGCTCATGCATTTGCTCCCTTACGGCTACCTACTGGGAAGCATCTGGGGGCCCCCAGTTACCGGCTTGAGAAACAGCGCCTTACAGAGAAGGAAAGTCACACTGTGCGATTTCCGTTATCGGGTGACGTGGAGTAAACAGGTCATGGTTCAGTGGCGTAAATGCGGAGGGGATGGAGTCTTTGTCCATGGCATTGATCTGTCAAGTCTCCATATGTTATCTCTTTCTCCTCTCCAAGGACTTTGAAGTACTCACTATTATCCTAAGCATGATGGGAAAGTTTGCCATCGCGATTGCCTTCGGGCTGATTTATCTCTACACCTGTGAGCTCTACCCAACGATCATAAGGTTTGTCAGTCCAGAGGGTCACTTATATGCGTCTTCCATTTACCTGATGCTGTCATCCAAGGCATCTTACAGTACAGTGAAGGCTTACAGTTTATGTGTGCTCCCTGGGATTTGAACCCACAACCACTGCATTGTTAGTGCACTGCTCCCCTTGTTGAGTTACGGGAGCATTTTTCAGCTGTTTGTATCATGGTAATGTAACCTGGGCTTACTGAACTGGGTGAAAACCTGGGGACATCCTCTCCCAGTCCCAAAAGGGTACTGGTGATGTGTGTGACTCCCCTGTAACAATGCATTATGTAATAACTCCACATTATGTAATAACTCAACAAAATGTAAGAGATTTTCCTTAGATAAATTTAAGTAAATCTAAGTAAATTTTCAGGGGTACTTTTTCCTAAAGTTTTGTGATACTAAGTCGTTAGCTATCTCATACTTAAGATCATTTGTTGAAAACCCGTTGAAACTAGTAGTTCGTAACTTCGTTCATAAATTACAGAGTGATCAGACCCACTCGTTATCTTCTATGTCGCTCTTTATTTGAACTTTTGCCTGCAACTCTGTCACAGAGACACAGAAGTCACCCAAAACGGATCAGAAAAATACTCTGATGCTCTTTTCTGGGCGATGTAATATGATGATGATGCTACACTCCCTGTGTCCCTTGAAGGTCTCTGGCCGTGGGCAGCGGGAGCATGATGTGTCGTGTCGGGAGCGTTGTGGCCCCCTTCTGCGTCTACCTGTCTGACGTCTGGGTCCACCTGCCACAGGTAGGGCTGCTCTGGGTCACATGGTCCTGAGGAACTGCACAGGGAGGGCTGTTTGGGGCTCCGATCGTAAAACTGAAATAACTGTGACAGTTATGCTGGAAGCTGACTATAAGCAACCAGTACCACGTGGGGTCACGTCCCTCTTAATGTCATGTGTCCTTCAAGTGGGGAACTTGAGAGAGGATTTGAGATTTTTTTTCTTGAAATATCTATCCATTCTAACTAGCATTTCTTAAAGTCTTCCCTGTGGAAGAATAAGAAGGACAGCTGAAGGTAATAGGAAACTTCTCTGTGATCCTGAGCACAGTTGGAAGATGGATAGTTGATTGGATGGAATACAGGGCTAGACTGGGCCCTGTGGACTTTGGGGTCCTGATAGGGGGTGGGGGTCCACCACAGTAAATTTTGCCGGCCGAAAATCCATCAGCCCACCAGCAAAATGCCTGACATGCCAGATGGCCATTACAGGCCTGAGGGAGCAGGACCCCTCCTGCATGACACATGTTGACTTCCTGCTATGTGGGGCGGGTGTAGCAATGAGTGCGGTGTCGTCGGGCTTCTTGAGCCCCCCAGCAGCGTTTGCTAGAAGTTGTCCTCTCACCCCAGCTCATAGTTGGCATCCTGGCTTTCGCCATCGGCGCGCTGACACTGTTGCTGCCTGAAACCCTGGGCAAGCCCCTGACGTCCACCCTGGAGGAAGCAGAGGCCTTGGCCTCCACGCCCGGCAAGAAGTTGCCACAGCAGCAGGCGCAGGAAATGCGTCACAGCACCCCGCTGGATGCCAAGGCCGACGGACTTGTGAGTGTCTGACAGGAGGCATCAGGTGATAAGAAACAGTGGGGCAACTCGAGTGGCTGTGGAACAGGTGCCCCCGACCTCTCAGGGCAGCGAAAACACCCGACAGCCTCACTGGGGGGCGCTGATGAGCCCTCACTACGTTCCCCTTGTGTGGACACTAGCACAAATCAAACCACTCATTTATGAAGACTCTGCCCTGTCACGTATCTGTTCAACATGCGAAAATTCAGTTTCCTGGGTTTTTATTGAATAGTAGTGCAGTTCTTCACATAGGTAAGACCAAAAGGAACATGACTGTTCAGAGGATTCCCTGTTAATGTCAAAATTTTTGGGCCACGTTTGGGTTTCCTGCCCCCTTTGACATCATCAAAGACAGGACGGCAAGATCCAGGACGGCATTTTTGCTTTGATGTAATGGTTGCTGAATCGGGGATATTAAGGTGTTTGAGCATGCAAATAATTTTAGGAGACTGTGTGTGTGTGTGTGTGTGTGTGTGTGTGTGGTGAGAGTGTGCATCAGACCCCTAGCTCTCCAAACTGCCCCGAGTGACCCGTCCGAAGGCTCCCATGTGCACACCGGAGCGAGACAATCAAAATAGGTTTGGTAGTTCAGTGGACTGGAAGCAGGGTCATATACGGGGGCGGGGCCAAAGGGACGTCAGCCTCAGCTGAAAGCTGATTGGCTCCCAGAGTGCCTCCTCCATTGTCATTCACCGATTCAAAACATATCATTGGTTAATGATAAGGTTGGCCCCTCTGTAAGAATTATGGCTGCTCGTATGCCCCCACACCTTACAAAAATCCTAGAATTGCTCTGACTAGATGTATCCGGTTGTGCAGGTGGTGAACAGTGATACTGACGGAAGGTAACAAATATGGGGACTGGCTGGGTGTCTCAGGAGGCCGGATTGAAAAACGCCACCCGGGCCTGAACCCCACCACAGCCCCTGTCTTTGCAGCGGTGCTAAGTCACAGTTAATAGGTTACATCCAGGTTTCATTCACTAGCTCAGTGTAAATATTAGCCGCATAATTTATTGCCACCATCTGCTGAGTTTCTTTCTATTCTATCTATAAATCTGTATTTTCTATGCTCATTTCTCAGGGTATCAGTTTGAAATACTCGATTTGCTGGTATCATAAGTTTACCAATACAGTAGATGCCAATGAGTTTTTTAAGGTGTCATATTTTATAGCAATTATTTCCTAAACATGCTTTGGGGGCTTTTTTGTGCCAAAAAGCACCCCCCTCCTATCACACCAGCGTGAGGTGTTTCTTTATTACACGTCTGTAATCAATGTACATTGCAACACATCACAAAACAGAATCCAGGACGTGAATGTTTTAAGATCTCCCTTCAATTTTTTAGGACATTGATGTTTTGGACCAAAGATGCTTCTGGAGCCAAGGGTAACTTGAGCTGAACCTCTAGTTCACAAACATACCCATAATTAACTCTTATTTTACAACAGACATACTTTTGCGATTGTCAGGTTTCTCACAATAACTGTATATTTATCGCTTTGATTTCTTTGAATACTGTAATGATTTCTTTTAGTAAGAGTTCAAATTAAAACACGTAAACTATTTCAATCCTTTTCTGGTGTTATATGAAACTATCCGTGCCAAAACAAAATATGCAAGCTCATACTTATAGAATATCAGAGAAGAATTAATGCTGACAGGTCCTGGGCTCGATAGTAGTTTAATAATGCAGCCATATTTGTAATTTCCAAAGCTTTGTCTTTTCCTGCTGGATCCCTGTGCTTAATGGCCATCAGTGAGAATATCTGCATTTTCCAGTTGATTTAACAAAGAGCCGAACGTCTCATGTACCATACTTAGGCATTATGTTAACATAAATGTTCGGGGCCAACAAGACATCTAATCAGATTCATGGGAAAAAGATGGACAAGAAAAGTTATGCCTTAATGGACAATTTAATGGAAAACTGCTTAAATGAGCCACTTTTGTTTTTGCTGTAGAAGGTCTTAGTTAGAATGGAGGACACTGGGCAGAGGACGTTGTGAAAGGATCTGGCAGAAAGAGAAGAGATTGTGCCAAAGTCAATGTCTCCCTTGTGTAATTTCAGATTCATTTTGCTTTATCCTGGCTGTGCTGGTACTACGTGTCACAGGAGAACTTTCTAAACAGTGCACAGGCTGTCAAGCAGCGGACAGCATATTTTTTCAGGGAATCTCAGGATGAGACAGGATCGATAGCAAAGTCCACTCTGTACCAGGTTTTAACCAGCCTGCCGCCAGCTTCAGCTTGAGCGGATCAACATGGACCCCTGAGCACGTATGTCTGTGCTCAGAATTATTCATGAACACAATCACTTATTTAAATATATATATACACACACTGATTTCTCTAAACATATATACACCTAACTTTGTTCTATATGAATTTTTCCCTCCATTTACATGATTGAACTCTCAAAAAACATTAAAGGCGGGAAAAATACAGCATTGAGCAAAAGTCTTAGACAATCAAGGGAAATGTTTAAAGGTATTTATCTGGGTAGTAAGCGTGTATGCGCTCAGAACAAAAACAAACTATTTAACATTAGAATATACAGTAACAAAAAAACAAACAGGAATTTCTTCTTTTCTTCAGAAAGTTCCTGATATTTTCTGGATGGCTGGATGTCCATCACTTCAGCTCCCAAACCTGTCCTCACAGGCATCACAGCATTTGATACATTTCACCACCAGCTTACATACTTACATATTCAATTAGTGTAAAACAGTCAATGAGGTCTCGATTTGCCATATTAGGTATGTTTGTGGTCGAGTCAAAAATATTTAATGCGTTTTGGATGGTAGCTGGAAATACCAGGGTTTTGAAATGGCTGCGCGAGCAGAGCATCACATCAACATGCAGACCATTCAAGCATTTTGTTTGACTTCCTAAGGCTTTTGCACAGTGCTGTGTACGATGGCATCAGTGAGGACAGAGCCTGTCTGGGATAAGGGGCTGGAAGATGCATGAATGGTTTTCTGGAACAGGACTCTGTGAAGCTGTTTGGCATCCTTGGTAACGGGTGGAATCGCAAAGGCCAAGTACCAACACGGATCAGCCACGCACTGGAAAACTGACAAAACAGCCGGAGACGTCTTGCCTGCCAGACATTGGTCCTACATATAAAGCAGGATTAGCTAAGATATAATTGACCAACCACAGAATCAGCACATGAACATTAGAAATTTACAAACAAGAGGAGGCCATTCGGCCCATCAAGCTTGTTTGGGGAGAACTAAACTAATAGCTCAGAGTTAAAATCTTATCTCACAGCCCAGACCTTGAACCTATTTGTTCATGGATCTCTTCAGTTCTAAACAGAGATCAAACACATTGGTGACAACATTCTGCCTGAACAAATTCCCGCCAGAAAGTGCTGTAAATTGATGTAAGACAAAAGATTGGCTACAAGGGTATGAATGAAATTGGAGGTTACTATGTATATATGTAGAACACACAGACGCTTGAAGATAGCCAGCCTCTCCCGCCATAGACGGCCCTCTCCGCTGTATGGGATCTCCTTGCGGACATCAGTGCCCATCAGGGGGAATAAATAGGATCCTTTCTTGTGATGTTATACCCGTTCACCAGGAATGGAGGAGGCACTGCTGGAACAGACCCAGATCTCACTCCTAGGCTTTCACTCTCACCTTCAAACGGCAAGAACGACACAACACGCCACACCTGCGATTTCTCCCTTGGAAACCCATCAAGGACTGCCTTCCTTGGGGTGTGTAGATTACGGAAACATGGCCTAGAGAGGCAAAGATACGTTAAGCGGCTGGGGCAAAGACCTTGACCCATTTCGTACCTCAGCTGACACTTTCTCACGGCGGAAGCGGCAGAAGAAGGTCCTGGGCGAGATCAGCCTCCTTGGTGAGAAGGTCTCCAGGTGGCTCCTTATCACTGCACCATGTTAGGTTTCTCTGAGCTGCCACCAACAGAGAGCCATTTTCTATGGGGTGTTTTTGTCTGCCCCCCCCCCCCCCAGGCCAGATTCACTGACACAATATCCTTGGTAAACATGGTAACAGGTGAAGTTCACAGCAATATGCAGCGTGACCTACGACCGCATTCGACTACGGAGCCAGAAGCTGCTGTAAAGGTGTCTGGATGGATTCCAGCAGAGGCCACATGTACAGACTGGGTCAACCTGAAGCGACCTAAGGGTCAGGATGAAGACAGCTGCCAAAATAACAGAAAGAACAAAGCGATGTGGACGCTGGAGATGAAGGTGGAAAGAGGAGAAGGGTCACAGCATGAAAGGCATGGCAGTTTTGGTTTTGGGGGGGGGGGCTGACAGACAGCCACCCCCACCTCTCCAGGTTATTGATAGCCCAGGGCGCTGGGCCAGACGGGGGGATAAACCGTGATGGTAAAGGGAAACTCTCCTGCCTCAACTGTTGGCCCACAAGCTGCCCAGGAAACGTTTCAGTTGCCCAGCTACTGAAAAGTTCAAGGGCCGATGTATGAGAGCCCCGCTGCACGTTTTGAAAGGTTTTTGCAAGGTTTGAAACACAAATCACCGCGTTGTAGATGCTCAGAGACGCGCAGGCTGCACTCTAGCACCTGCTGCCCAGACGAACCTACAAACAGCCATTTCTGAACATGAAAAGCACAGATCTCCCCATTTCCTCTTCAGACAGGCAGTGGTGTGGACAACCTGGGTCCTTTTTCTGAGACGGGGTCGTCGGGTCCCCCAGTTAAAATGTGTCAGTCCTGTCAATGATAATTCCTCCGATGTCAAAGATTGTTCTCAAGGTGGAAGAATTTATAAGAGCAGGCAGCTCTATGACACAATCAACTGGCCAAAACTGGATTTGTAGGATTCTGGCTGCTGCTGGTAGAGATTAACGGTGGGTGTTGTAGGACGACAATGACTTACAACCCAAAAGTGTTGTAAGTGCCAGCAATACAGGTTACTAAAGGCCAGCTGTAAAAAAAAAAAAAGATTACTTGCTTTGAATTTTAAAAAGCCAATGGAGTCATAAGGCTTTGTACCAGCTGACCACCCTTGATCATAATATGAACACACAGGTGGGGGAGGGGGGTTGGTGGTGAAAAGGTGAACCAACCAAAATGTAACAATCCAGAGGAGTGCATCATCTATTGTACAGACATATGCATACAAATTGCATGCATATGATGATACCACTGTCCAACACATAGCAGCAGTTAATTACCTTAAAGCAGGGGTCACCAATATTGTGCCCGCAGGCACCAGGATGCCCCCAAGGACCACATGAGTCGCCCGCGGACCTGTTCTAAAAATAGCACAACTTGCCAGTGAGCAGAGTCTAAAATTTAATTTTATCCTGTTGCTATTCTTCTTTAATCACATTTACATCTATATAGATTTGAAAATGACAATATTTTTTTTTTTTAAAAAAGCATTTAAAACATGTTTATTATACATGAAGTTTAGATAAGTTTCGGAGGGCGTTTCAAACTGGTAGCCCTTCATATGGCTCAGTACCCGTGAAGTAGCTCTCAGTTTCAGAAAGGTTGGTGACCCCTGCCTTAAAGCGATACACTGTATAAGGATCAAATCAAATAGTTTCACAACAAAAATATTTCAAATACTCTTTTTCACCATAGAACAGAAAACAAGTTGACAAGAAAATCAATGAAGCAAGTTCCTTAGAAAAGGAATAATTAAAAAGCTGTTAGGAAACTTTTATTTTGAAAGCATTCCAAGCCAGTGGGGGTTTCCATTAAATGACAACTAATTCTGCAGTTGCCCCACAGAATCAGGACTTTAAGCAGTGAAGTTTAATTTGAAGACTAAAATCCCATAGACTCTAGTTACTGGCAAGTGTGGTTAGATCTAAAAATTTCAAAGCGGACTCCCTTTCTTTTCTTAAAAAAACAAGCATTTTTTCCTGAGAATTATATCTGGAATGCAAAAATAAATTAAAACGTAGCTCTAAAACACAGTCCATTTCTTAAATACAAGTAGGTTGTATGTTAAACTTCGGTAGAGTGGGGCAGGATTATTTGTAGCAGGATGACACGTATCACGTGACCATGTCCGGTCACATGGCAGGCTATACTGACCAATCCGAGTGCACCACTGTTTATGCTTCGCTTCGGACGTCAGGGTGGGGGTATATGCTTGACCCCAGTGAGCAAGGCCAAGTGGATCGGGTTAACTGAGGAGTAGATTCACCTGCAGAGTCATCTAACATGGCAAAAAAAGGGCTGCTCCCCACGATTTAATGACCCGTTTAAAGCAAATCTCAAATTAAGAGAGAGAAAACATTCAAATAGAATGACACCCCCCCACATACTTTTTATGCACCCTAAAATTTAGAGTGGCCCCCTCACCATACACTTTGCAGCTAACGTCGTGTTTGGATTCACTGTATCTCCCTCAGTGTATTCAGGGCAAAATCAGAGCAGATTATTTACACTGGACTTAGATCCTTACTCCACTCCTAAAAGATGTGAAGTTAATGACTGGGTCCATTTGCCTTTCACTGGGCGCACTGCACGTTCATAGGAAGCTCTGTTCCTAGTTTGATTTTTCACACCCGGCTAGAATCAGCTCAGTCATCTCGACCTGCAGCTCAGATCTTTACTGCCGCAATCCCACTGAGTCAGCACTTCCATCAGCACATGTCTGAGGGTGTAGCCCCAGCAGATAGCTTTATATTATGGGGTAACTGCTGGTGTGGCAATGACTAGAAAAGCCACAGGGTGGGACACAGAACAAAGGCGGTTTGCTGGTGAACCAGCTGATGGGACATGTTAGTGGTGGAATCTTGATCTCATGGGGAAAAAGGCTGGTCTGTGAATGTGGGGGGTGGGTATCCAGCTGTAGAGGACAGAACCCCCAACAGCTTTCCTGGGGTCTGGTGTTGATGTCAGGTGGACTTCGAGCACCACAGCTGAATCCCTTTAGAAGTGGCTGCTTTTGACGGCATCGCTGTTCCGGAATCGGACTGACGATGGACTGCCACGCCACAAACGCTCGCAGCGGCTTAGGAATAACGAGGATCTCACGTCACTTGGAAACGAACCTCACCGTTCCACGAGGAAGGGCTGCTCCTTTCTGCACTGTTCCAATGGGATCTCGGTTCCACGTTTGACCTGGCTGGACGCCATAACCCCGTCTCCACGGCAACGCTCAGGGATGCACCAACCACAAGCTGGCATCCTCCAGCTCCTCCTCCTGGTCTGGCTCCTCCTCCTGGTCTGGCTCCTCCTCCTGGTCCACTTCCATGGGCTCCGGGGTCTTGAAGCTGTGCGGGTTTGTGGGCGGCGTGGCCGACCGCAGACCGATCTTCTTCTTCAGCAGGTGGAACTGCTCCCGGATGAAGTTGTAGAAGTCGTACTCGTACTTCATGCGCTGGTACAGCACCTGCAGGGCCTCCAGGGTCGGGGCCTGCTTCCGCACCGTACCCGTCAAATTGCCGATCTTCCTGTAATCTGGGCCAAGAAGAAAATTCCACACAAACACACCTGTGACATTACAAACATGTCACTGGCACACATGCAGTTCGTTTCTGCCCTTGCTGATCTAACACTATTGTTGCACAACATCCCATCGTTTAGATGAACCCTGGAATAAGACCCACATCCCAGACTGAGTATCATAATGTCCTCTAAAGGGCAAAAAAACAGAGTTGCTAGGCGACGACCGAACAGCAACAAGCACAACACAGACTTGACACACGTGTGCCATGACTTCAGAAGCTCGATGCAGGGAAACAGCATTGTTCCAAAAAAAAAGTTGCCATAACGACACAATCCATGTGGCTTCAATAAAACTGTGGAGTACAGGCAGCAGAGAGGGAGAGCGCTCACAGCCTGACCTACTTCTTAGCCGCCCAGGGTCACCCTATCCGCCTCAGCCATTATGTAAGGCCAGGGGGGTCCAGGAAAGTCTCATCTCATACACATGAACTGACAAAATGCCAAACCTACAATTCTTACTCAGTGACAACAGCGCCAATTGCTGGCCTGGAGTGGAAACCCTACTGATAGTCAATAAAGACAAGATTTACAGTGTGCTGACAATCACAGCTAAGTTTGTCCATTGGGAAGTGTATTGAACCAGACAGCAACTGTCATTATGTAATATACGTCTGATGGTAGCAGGTGGTTAAACCAAAATATAGTATTTATAGCTTTTATTAATAGATTTTGGTGCCAGAATGTTGCATGTCCAGTGCAAGAGGAAGGAAATGCTTTTATATAGCTATGGTGAGAGTATGGGCTACATTTTCTTTGGTAGATGCTCAGCACAACAGTGAAATAAATAGGGCCAAGCAACAAGAGGCGGGACTAAGCCAGTAGGAGGCGGGGCCACGACCACAGCCAATAACAGCAGAGTTACCTGGGCTTTTATAGATGCTCAGAACCCCAGTGAAGTAGTGAGGTAGGAGTCGCTCCAGCAGCAGCAACATGTCCTCGAGCTCCTCCAGCACCCCCACCAGCAAGAAGTTCTCCAGCACGTTCTGTTTGGCCCGCTCCAGAGCCCAGAGTCCAGGCTCCCTGTTCCCATGGTGACAGCAGAGGATGGGCCAGCAGTCTTACAGCACTGCTCTCTCACCATAGTCACATATAACCTCCCCTCAAATTGCACAAAAGTTCTATAGAAAGTTTTACAAGTTACACATGACACAGCAAAGAGGGGCACGAGCACTGCACAGCTGGAGAAGCAGTGAACAGCTGCTCAGGACCGTGTCACTTCTATGCCCACTATGGTCACTGGGAGGGGCAGACTCACCTGCACTGGGGGTGCTGGCCGCAGAAGTAGGGGATGATGTAGAACAAGCGGGGGTTTGAGCACTCAGGGTAGTTCTCCAGGATGCAGACGTTAATGTCCTGGGGGAGGGGGGGGACCATCAGCCCAAAACACACTGGACAGTGCTTAGAGAGAATGTGAGAGTAATAAATCGAAACAAATGCAGATGATGGGGGGGGGGGGGGGGCGTCCCTC
>JAODJU010000110.1:1212531-1230174 GCA_026776725.1 Gnathonemus echidnorhynchus
CCCCCCCCCCCCCCCCCCCCCCATCTCTGATGAACCACTTCCTGTGGTGCCCTTTGCAGTTATCGCAGCACGTCCAGCTTCCTGTCAATCAAGGGGCCCAGAGGGATGCTGGGAGATCAAAGCTGGACCACATCCATACGACTGGTGAGCATTAACGCGGCCCGGCACCCAGTCACTGAAAATTAAAGCTGTTTAAAAGCTAATCCAGTATCTATCTATTTATCTACGAGGAGGGTGTCGGCCCATTTACCGCAACCCCAGGCAATCGTCACCCGACTCAGGACGGGCCCCCGCACCCACGAAGGCTGCCGTTCCGGAAACACAAGCTGCTTTCTGTGATTTAGGTTCTGGGTCTCCTAACCCAGCCCCCCCATCACTGCCACCACACAATAGTGGGAAGGAAAGGGGGAGGACGTGAAGCACTATTTCCGCTTACTCAGCTTACTGTGACTGGGGAGGGGGCACAAGGCCAAGGGTATGTTGGTGAAGAGGACCATCCCAGATATGACCACTACATCCTCCACAAAACTTAGGGGTGGGGGGGGGTGTTACTCAACAATTAAGTCACAGTCAACAGCGGTGACCCCTGAAGTTCACACAGTGCTCCTGCATGCTGACTCATCGGAGGTATAGCCAGGCTCTGACTCGGCACTTTTACGCTGACTCAGCATGGCTAGCGTGTGGAGCGACTTGTGAAGAAGAGCATCCTTACTTTCTCTCGCTCTCGGGTGTGGACACCGTGCTGCTGAAGCCCAGTGACTCCTGCGGACAGAAGGTAGGGGGCGCCGCGGTTAGTCGGCGGCCATCGACACCCTGCACATTACCCCGCCTCCTTCTCCTCAGCCCCCGAGCAACTTACCTGGATCTCTGTCCGCAGCTGGAGCTGTGAGGGGGGACTGGCTTCTGCCTTCTCCTGGAAAAGAGAGCCAGAGAAAGCCATCAGTGACCAGGAAATCACCACCGTTACACTGGCGCCACACTGGCACTACACCCATGCTACACCCACCCTACTTCTTGCATGGGTTCGCAACACCACGAGCTTCTGCAGTGATCCAAGCGGGACTGGATTAACACGTTAAGCCTGGCTCAGCCAGCAGGAATGAGAGGCGTAGAGGACTCCCCCCAGCGGGTCTGGAGCACACCTCCACCTGAGGGTAATGCCAACCTGACTGGCTGGTTCACGGAGCAGCAGGTTCGGGCTTCTACTGAGGGCATGGAAACAAGCAATCCTCAAATGCAAATCAAAAACTAGTGAAGATGTCCCACCAGGTTGGAGAAGGTGGAATCTTACAAGGCTTTGAAGTGTGTTCAAGGATTATCAACAAGCAAAAGCCTGTTGTCCACCGCCCTTGGCAGGCGATCCCTTTAAACCTTTGTCAAACCCGAGAGGCCGACCCACCCCATCAGCTCCACAGCCAACCAGATTCCAGGCGAGCCAGCAAGGAGAGTGGCAGGTCTCGTTAGATCAGAATTCCTCCAGGACTGAAAACATCAGACTCTGAAGCAGCCACCAACATTCATGCGCTTTCCCCCCACCCAAGTGGTTTCTCAAAGCAAAAAAAAAACCTCTCCAATCCAATCCACATGCTCCGAGAGGGACGCATCAATGCAGTCCGAGGTGCGTTCCAGCAGTGGAACAACGTGAATTCGCGTGTCGACCGACCGATTAATAAAATGTCTAACATGACAAAACATCCTTGCTCCTCAGAGACACCCCCAACATCTGACATGCAGCAGCTCCCTGAATCTGCATGAATCACACAATACAAGGTGGAAGTATGTCAGCTGGCCGCAGATCTCTGCCTGATGAAACTGACACTGTATATTAAACGCAGGGGGGGTAAACGGGGTCTTTGAGTTACCGAATACCGAAACTGACCGTATAAAATGTCTATCATAAACGACACCCAAGTCCGGCAAGTGACCAGTGTTGGGAAATGCAGAGATGTTTCCCAGGGCCGGACGGCCTGCAAGCACACTTCCCTTTCTGACTCTCGGTCTTATGCGGGGGGTGAATCCCCCAGGAGGAACATGAATCAGCCACGTGACCGCTTCCCATCTGCCCCGAGGAAATGACTTCACGTCTCGCAGAGGCCGTTGTGATGTACGACTGACAAGCATACACCTTAAAGAGAGAAGCACATGTGGGCTTCTCCGTCCCTCCGAGTCAGAAATCAAGCAAGACCCTGGATCAACCAACAGCTTCACAGTGGCAATAGCCCTGATATGGTGCCAAGCTGAAGACACAGAGGAATGTGTCATTAGAAGGGCGTGCGGGACAGGATGGCTGCATCGTCTGCCGAGGGACAAAAAAAAAGGAGAGTCAAACCCTCATGAAGCTCAAATGTTGCTCCCTCTGCTATGACCTTTGACCCCCCCCCCCCCCCCAACGGAATCCCTCATATGTCCAGATTCCAGCCACTGGCCTTTGCCATGCGGTGGTGGAAAGAAGATCACAGCCTAAAGCGAATATTTAAGCAAAGCCCGGGGCAGATGTCAAACAGGATGTGCCTTAACATACGCAACCGGAGCCACTGGCGCAGGCAAGGCTGTGGGCCGGGGAGAGGCAGCTGGCCCCAGGTAATGACAGGACACCCTACAACTCCTATTAACACGGAAAAGATGTTTAATTAAAGCAGAACAACACATTTAAAAAGAGAAGAAAAGAAACACAGAAAACTCAGAAATCATAAGTGCTGCGCTTAGGAGAAAAAAATGGGGAATTTGTTGCTTACGGACAGCACGCATTCCCCCTCCCCCCCGCCCCCCCCCAGAGCGTACCGCCGAGCAGCGATCGGAGAATCTGCTGAACAAACAAGCCGGGAGGATTTCAGAAAAGGGAAACAGCTGCTTTTCCCAAACTTATGCCAAGAACAAAAATCGCAAAGTGGTTTATTTGGGAGGGGGTGGATGGAGGGTGAGTTTTAGCCATATCAGTATATATTTAAGCAAAGAGTAAATAAAAAAAATAAACCCTACTGCGTTTATCCACAAACTGCACCAAACAGAACCGGCGACAGAGAAACACCGAGTGTGGAAGCACAAAGCTTGTACTTTAGAAGTAAATCAAAGAAAGGAAGAGGACAGACACAGCTGCGACACGTGACCCTCGATCGCGTCCCCAGGGCGGAGGTATCCAAAACGAGCAGAGCTGGCGCGGTGGCCACTGACGTCATCAAACATCGCCACGGAGACCAGGGGGTGCAGACGGACCTGCTGTCATCAGAATGACCCTTTATGCCCAGTTCCCCTCTTCACGGCGGTCCCTCTCTCTCAGACATGCATGCATACATATATCATACACACACACACGCACGTACACAACCATTTCCTGCACCACAGAAACTTCAGAAACCCATAAACTTTTGTTAAATGATTTAGACTTGGGAAGTCTACAAAACAGGCACATCTTGGACACCATGCCTCTCGCCAAGAGGGACTCGCCTCTGCCACGGTGCCATGATCCGGTTATCATGCAACCCCTCGTTTAGGGAGGTGTTTCAGTGTGTGGCTGGGCCATATCTAAGAGATCAAGCTGCTCGTCTAGCATCTGGAGACCTCCGTCTCAATCCCTCGCAAAAAAATAAAATAAAATAAAAACAACATTAAAAAAGCAGAATGTTTCATGCTGAAATCAGAAAAAACTTGCTTCAGACTTCAGTGAATGACCAAGGCTAAGAATCTAAAAGTGCAGACAAAACACCTTCTGCGTTTATTAAACAGAATGGGGCGCATCCCATAATAAACAGTACTGTAAATGAGAAGGGCAGCACCTCGTACTACGCCTGGTCACTGTGGCGATGGCTCGCCTAAGAGCGACCCTCCATTACAGCTTCAGGTTACAGATTCCAGAGCTCCAGACTGAAAACAAACAGCCAGAAATCACGTCACGCATCTCCTTCCAGATGCAAATTCGAGGGTGTCTTCTTTTGAAGAAGCTTCAGAATGCTGCCTGTGCTCCTTTGTGTCCCAGAGCCGGTTCTGCTGGAGACTGCATCACGCCATGTTGTTATTCAGTGAGAGAGTCCAAACAGAAATGATCTCCTTAGTGATGGCTTTGCCTCCCGGCACCCTGTTCGGCGTGTTCCTCACCGGCTACCTCTGGTTCATTCCGGGGCTGCATGGCGAGTTCCCGCCAGGCCCGTTTCCACCGTCACATGGTGCCAGGTTTCACTCAGGTTCTCCCCAGACGGCAGCCTACAAACCCACGCATTGTTGCCCTATAAGGGAATTCTGGGAAGGCCAAAGCCTAAGGGGACCACATCAACCAAAACTCTTCAAAGGCAGCCTCTTGCCCCCATAAAAGGAATAGGGGACTTTGGATAGGTGGTGAACAGCCTGGCTATTCGCCAGCACCAATCACCTTCTCGTGTTTGGTGTTGCTTGGCCACAACTCACCAGCATTTCCACAGTCTGGTATGTCCATAACCATAAAACCGGGAACCCCCCCTGCCAATTTGGAGAAGAGAAACAGAGACCTTGAGGTTTCGCTATTTCTCACAAACGGCTAAAGTCTTCTGTCTTCTCAGGACACTTTTCCACTGCACCAGGTACCACACTTTTGTTGGCTATAATATATTAGGGCTGCACAATATTGGAAAAAAAAAAATCAAATAACGCAACGTGATTTTCTTGTAAAAAGGAGTTCAACATAAATTTCTCACAAACCCAGCAAGGATGAAAATGATTATGAAACTTTAAACTGATTTATAAAACATGTACTACATAATCCTGAAAAGGAACAATCATTAAAATTGCAAAGCTTGCTAAGTTTTGTTTCCTATAACAAAGTAAATATGTTTTGTTGAAACAAACCTCCCCATACAATAATGTCCTAACAGTTTGAAGGTATGAAACAACCTGATCTTATGCCAGCTTTTTATTGATCGCGGTCCTGAAAATTGCACGTGTATAATATCGCACATCACCCAGCCCTTTAATGTACTACAACCATTTTTTGAATTCAGCACGAAATACCCTGCCTCGCCTTGCGATGTCATTCAGCGCCGGTACCAGTTTTTATGCCAGTTGAAAACTAACACCTTGAAGTACCGAACTTTTGGTACTTTTTTGAAGTACCAAAAGTAAGGTAGCTGGTGTGGTGGAAAAGCACCTTCAGAGGCACATGCATGGTGCTGGAGTAGGTATGGCCAATGTGCAGAACTCCCTGTGGGACTGCACCATCAAAGAGCAGCATGTGGGGATTAGAACGATGACCCCTGACCCTAGATCACATGCCCCTGGGTCGCCGGGAAGTGTCATGACGTGGGTAATGTGGGGTGGGGAGGGGGCAACCACAACCAGTGTCACAGCGGGGGTCTGTCCTGCTGCCCTTTACGGCTCCAAAACAAAGGCTGCCACCCCCCAAACACCCCCCCAAAGGTTAAATCCCAGACGGTAAGTGTAAATGCCAGCTGACATAATTATGGTCAAAGCCCCTTTGAAATTTGTAGCCATTGTTCCAGCTGGCTGTGACGGGTGGTGTTGGTGGGGAGGTCCGAGGGGGGGGTACCTCTCCTTCTTTCCTCACACCGAGTCCGTGTTTGCTGACAAAACACGTCTGCGTGTAAAACGCAGCTTAATGGGCTCATTAACACACTTAATACATGGCAAGACATGCTAGACATGTGCTAAACACAGGCTTCAGATGCCTGCTGGGTGATTACTGCTAACGCAAGAGCATCCCTGTGGCGGGTCGTTCAGCAGAGACACTGCAGTGGATCCTTTTTGGGTCACGACGCCCATGCGTGTCAGATGCGCCGTGACCCGGAGCTCATGGGCTCGCGGCTCAAAGAAGAGCAGGCCCAAAATGAACCACCCAGTAGCCGCCGTTACCATCTTCAGTTCCAGGTCTAAAAAACAGCCGAGCCAAAACATCATCTGACCCAAGGCTGTGTAAACACCCTCCTCCACACGGGTGTCATCCTGCCCCCATGCCCCCTCCCAGAACGCTGTATCCTCCCTCCTCCCTGCAGGCACATCCAAGGGGCCACAACCACCAGGGCGTCCATCCCAAAGCCTGTGAGCTCGATGCAAAGGCTCAAACCCAGGCCTCTGCAGGACTGGCCAGAGGAAGAACATCATCAGACTAGAGTTCGACTCACCACCCACCAGGCCTGGCCCTGGCACATGGTGTTATGAGGCCCCAGTTGGCTGCCGGTCTGTAGCCCTTTCCACAAACAAAAAGGACTCCGAGAGAGAAGTTTACGCATTCAAAATATTAGAAAAAATAAAGAGGCGGAGTTCAGTGCTTTCCGCCCGTTGCCAGGCAATGGCCGTCCGCTGCGAGCGTCAGACGTGAGCTGGCAGCTGCGACCCCCCAGGCGTACACCGGCCGCCGGGAGTCTGCGTGAGGGGGGGTGGGGCGGCAGGGGTCCCGGCGCATTGAATACCGACACATGGGCGTACCACAGGACTGAGAAGAACAGCTACTCTCTGTACGGATCTTCCGAGGCCCCCCCCGTCCCGGTCACTGGTTACTTGGCAACCACTTGCTGGCTCCCCACATCTCGTCGAAAGCACCCCAGGAATGACAATGTCCCTCTGAGGGAGAATCAGGGGGAGGTTCCTGTCCGGGAATCTAAACAACGTGTACAACATGCACGGCCATCTCCAGCCGTCGACAGAAGCTCACCGTCTCTGCGTCCTGGGACACGCTCCGCTTCCGCAGCTCCTCCATCCTCTCCGAGACGTCGCTGAAGTGGGTGTTGTAGTATTCCGAGTATTCCTGCGCCAGGTCGTCGATGTTCCCCAGGGAGCCGTCCTGCAGAGACGGGAGCATTTCAGCGGTCAGGCTGAGGCTGGGGGCAATTAGCAGAACCGTCGCACACAGCCATGACGGGGAGCAGGCGGTCGAACAGTATAGATCATATATGAGCGGAATGCTGACATGAAATGTCACATGGGACGAGGTACCCTGAACATGGGGGGGGGCAGCGACGCAAACACAGGAACATAGATATGCAGCCGAAACCACGGCGACCTCTGACTTTTCAATGCTGACCCACTGGACAGTGCTGATGAGATCAGGATGGTTTGGGGGGTGGGGGGGTCCTGTTGCTGCACGTCCGTGTTCCCAAGACCTCAACTTTAGCTTTCGTTTGTGATGGGGGGGGGGCTTCCTGTTATTCAAGGGGTGCAACAAATCACAAGCATTCAGGACGAAAGCAAGGCTGGTCCCCAAGACAGTAAAGGTGACAGGATGACTCAGGATGGGGCCGGGGTGCGACTGCCAGGCCGCGAGCCTGGAAACACCATCCCCATGGCAAATAGTGGCCAAAGTGCCAGATGGGAGGTGGGGGGGGGGTGGGCCAGAGGTGGCACCCGGAGCAGGAAGCAGGCGACTCCAGCAGGGACCCGAATACAGAAAGGAAATCAAAGCAGAATGCTGACCACATCAGCACAGAGACACGCCCTGGCTCCTAAACAAGTTGCCCAGAACCACTTACCAATGCAAGAAGCACATGGCACACCCTGGATAGGGCGGGGCCACACACACACGCAACCTCTGCAGGGCAGCATTCAAACCCACAACCCTCCAGCGAGTGCACTTCCCTTAGCCTCCTCCTCAGGCGAGGAGGCGAATCGTCCGACCAACATGGGCGGGGCCACTAGCAGCAGCATTCCATTCCGGCCATGAATGAAAGCGATGATGCAACATGGCCAATCCTTAGATTCCTTAGATCATCGCCGGGAACAGCATTCTTGGAATTCTGTCCCCCCTGCCAGGACTATGCGAGTCACACCACACATTCCAAAATCTGGGTCTAGCCCATGGATCTCACATGACACCCCCCCCCCACCTGTCTCACATCCCAGGGTGAGGCATACCGTGATAGCATGTCGCAAGGCAGCAGCTATTACATGCGACATGCTATTACATGCGACATGCTATCACATGCAGCCAAGGGTGTAGGAGAGAGAGTGATATTAGGGGGGACACAACTTAATAATTCAAATGCAAATTTACATTTTCTGGGTGGTGGACGAAGCCAAATTAAATATTGGGGAGTACAGGCCCCCCGGGGTCTACTCCCATGCATGCGTCCCAATGAAGCATCTGTCTTGGAACATTCATGGTCCAGGCCAAACTCCCAGGGGCTGGATGGGTTAAAATAGCTGAAATTCCAGCCTCGTGACCATGGGGGTTGGGGTGGGGTGGATGTGCTGCTGGGGGGCCCACTGAGAGCAGCCGTGACCAACGCTAACATGCAGCGGCCGTACCGCAGCGTTCAAGAACCGAATGCTGGAGCAGAAAGCAGCCCAAGCCTGGGGGGGCTGACGTCCACCCCTCCACACACCAGCCCAGCGCAGACGGCGTTCCCGTAAGCAATGACGGCAGGCTCCTTGTCACTGCAGTGATGGAATTTACACTGAATGATTCTTGCGGTATTAACTGGGAAACGAGTACTTGGAAAAAACCGCCAGATAGTGCTCAGCATTCCTGCGGAACTCCTGCCTTAAGATAAGGGACGAAATGACTCATCTTAGGCTGAAAAGTGAGCATAGGTGAGGAAGCGAAGTCAGGACCTCCACGGCGGCACAGAGATGCCTCTCCTAGGATGATCCGATTAGGCCTACGGAAGAGGCAGAGAGGCCGGGAAAAGACAAGGACAGCTGCCGAGAAGCAGGTCCCGTGACTGGGGGTGGCGTTCCTCATCTCCGGCATGACTCACTGCTTGGCGCTCCAGACACGGGCGCAAACATGCACACACACTAAGATAATGCACCATGGCCCGAAATCGCATCTACGGGCTCTGCACAGCACCGGCAAACTTAAGCGGCAAGGAAACCGATTCCCTCATGACGAAATGGGCGGAGAGGACCTCTGACGCTACCGTCGAAAGCACGACCTGGAACTTGACCCCTTTGGCCCATGACATATTCTTCCTGTCCTCCAATCAAGGAGCGCACACTTCCTGACCCCCTTCTCTGCATCAGACCAGCCCGCTTCCCAAAATAACTTGACAGCGAGCAAGGTGTGGGTACTGGGGGGTGGGGGTCAGGGATCGGAGGTCCTCACAATGCCTTCCCCAGCTTGTACCATTAAGAAACCATTACATCCCCACCATTATTAAAAACCTCACACTTCGCACTTGGAAGATGCAAAACCGTGGCTAGATTCCATCCGCGGTAGCACAAGGCTGAACTCACGTGTGGCGACTTGCAAGAAAATCTCCCAAGATGCAATGCGGGGTCTTGCGCAGAAATTTCCCGCTCCTGCCAATCCCCTTTGTGCTCATAACCTGACATGCAGCCAAAATAAAGTACTCAGGGAAACCACAAACACACACCCTGGCATTCACACCTGGACTGGGGCAATAATTCAAAGCAAGAGTGACATTGCAGTTTGGTAACTTGTCACTGGCATTTTCTGAGAACTCGGAAAACTCTCCCCTAACTACATCGAGAAGAAGCTTTAAAAACTAATTAAGAGAAGGAAGAACTGGCCATACCGATGCTCAATGCGTATGCTTATATATTACTCACACTTAATGCATTATTATTGTGATTGTTCCTATAAGAGCCTGGATAGGATCCTCAACAGCATCGTCCTGGGATGGAGCACGGGTGTTGGGCTGAGCCGGGACATCTGGGCTGACCGGGTTTGGCGCCACTGCGCTCGCAGTCAGGGCGGTGTCAAGCTTAGTCAGCCGGTCATCCAAAACTAGGCTAACCTCTAATTCGCCATTGAACTCATTGTGAAGACATGGGGGCGGCGATTGTCACATTCAAAAATCATAATAGCGTAAGACGAAGCGCTCACATACACAGACACCAGATACCCACGCAGAGCTTCATTCGCAGAACCCGCCGCTTCGGCGGAATCTGCCCCCGGCCCGAAAGAGACGGTTCTTGCTCTGAAACCTCAGGCCCATGACAGACCTGGACTGCGAGTCTCTTTCACGGGGTCTGTGTGTAAACACAGAGCAGAACTGTCCTTCATCCAAAGCTGCGGTAAAAATCGTTTATGCAGAGAGCCGGATCAGGCCCATACGCAGAGTCCAGACCTACATAAGCGGCCCGTTGTTCCTGCCTGGCTCAGCATAGAATGGACCGCACGCACCCACACACACACATACACACAAACTCCAGGTAAGCGGACACACGGAGAGTCCGAGTTTTCGCTTTCACGGGAAGACTAGCTAATTTGCTAGTAGAGCATTATTCTGCAAGTTAACTTGACAGGATTTAAAAAAAAAAAAAAAAAAAAAAACTCTGCAACCCCAGGTGGATCAAACAGCACCTGTCTGTCACAACAGCGAGTTACTACCAACTCCCATAATGCTCAGGGATTGCATGTCATTCAGCCATGCAAATCAAATTCATAACACGGCTGACGCGTCCAATGAATACAACCAAACAGATTACTGCAGGCCAATGGGACGTTCCCAACAGCCAAAAGGAACCTGATCGAAAGCCTCTCGGATATTCAAGGTATGGAGCCAAGACCAGCAAGCGCAATTCTTCAGGAATTACCCTGCACCCTACCCTCCCAAAATTAAGTTATATTGACTCTTGACTTAGAATTCCTAAGTGTTGGCATTTTTTCACCCATACCAGAGGGTTGCTGGTTCACACCCCAGGAAGGGCCGCACTGAACTACTTCAGAAACACCCCCCCACACACACACCCACCCACCAGGGTCAGGTTCTTTAAATCACACCGCTAACAGACTCGTCATCCCATTTATGAGTCTGGGGCTGCAGGCAAGATCTGTCGCAGGACGCAGCACGCGAGAGAGCAGACCACAGATACAGGGAAGTCGGCCGCTCGGAATGACTGGACAGCGAGCTGAGCGCACACGTAGACGCCACATTCAGCCGTCAAATGACTCCGTCACCCCATCCGCAGGTCTGAGCGTTCTCAAACAAACACCACTGTCCTTGCTTGGGAGGACAGAAACCCTGAGCTTTTCCAGAATTAAACAACCTACCTCTCCACTCTGACGCTTCTGTAGCTGACTAAGCAGTCCCATTTGTTCTTCTCTGATCTGAATTATAAAGTGCCCCCTTCAGACCAGGACCTGGGTTTTACCTGTTGTCCTGAAAGCAGAATGTGACAGGAGGTCTTGAAAGAGCTGGCCTGATACTTAACGGAGACGCGATGAAGAGTCCCCACGATGTATATGTGAACACGTAGCGCATTCCACACGCACTTAGATAAATCACGGTGGATCAGGCCCACATGCTGCAGATGCACTCAGGCTCCTGTCGGCGCCATAGGCTATAGCCATAACACACGGCGGGTCCTGCACTTTTCTTTGACCATTCAGAGATTTCCAGTTTGGTCATTTGACTGAGTTAATGATGAGGGGAAAAAAAACAATTCCCACCAGATTGGGGGGCACTGAGATGCAGGCGGAGTGTCTTACCACCCACCCCCACCCACACACACTCAATAAGATTCTGTGTATCTTACTGAATTCAAACTGTGTCTCCTAGTCGCTATGGAATTTGCATGAATCCTACGTCAAATTACACCTCCCAGCAAACTCTTACTCTGAATCAAACAACATGTAAAAGCATGTAAAAGTAAACAACAAAGGAAAACTTCAAAACAAAATAAAAAAAAAAAACTTATTACCAAAACAGGGTATAACAGACTCTCTATTCAGCACAATCCCAAGATCTGCAACCGTATTTAAGTTACGCATTTTTTTTTCATCAGTGCATAGAGCAACATGAACGGCATCTTGGTGTTACCGTGCCAGAAACGGAAAAACCTTCAACAACAGCAGGACGAGGCTTCACACGAAGCCATAACAACCGGCATGGCGGGGCACCAGCATATCACGGCCAGATGAGAGACGCACCTCGACCTCAGATGCCTGTAAGCGATACCGAGCTTCTGAACGACACCAAGGGAGGAGGAAAACAGAGAAGAGCCGCGGCACACATGGAAAAAATCCCCCCCTCTCCCCCCCGAGATAAACAGCGCCGTGCGGGGGCTCTGAGCTGCAAAACCACCATCTAGACTACCAACCTGCGAGCCTGTTAAAGCCCCAAACTGCATCACCCGGGCGCAGGATTCAGCCAAACGGCTGAAAAAGCCTTGGTAGCCCGCAAGCCTCTGGATTTAAGACCTTAAACTGCAGGAAGAAAGCAAAAAGCGTGCATGGGAGAGCTTAATAATAATAATAATAATAATAATAATAATAATAATAATAAATAAGTGCTGGAAAAATACCTTCTCAGACGCAGCAGTTTTGAACCACGGTTAGGAAATCCGGTAAATCAAATTAGAGTACAATGTAAGAGCGGTACGCACTGGCCAAGAAAAGTTTATATTAATACGTATGTGTGTGCATCACACTAATATCTTTCAGTGATTGCATTGAAAACTACGAGTTGCAGCAAGTTTCCTGTAAGCGCTTAAGAAACATGGCTATTTAACCTGTATGGTTAAAAAAGTGGAAAGTACTAATAAAGTACTGCATGTTAAGTTACACGATAGTTGCGAGGGGGGCTAGGAGGGGGAAGACGCACACGCATTAATGAAACGTAACGCATCCACGATGTTTATAAATCAGTCGGAGAAACAGGACACACAACAATATACCGCCGCGAAAACAGCAGATCAAAAGATCCAAAGCTCTCCCACGTGTTACATCGAAACATCCCGTCAACGTGAGTAGCGACCTTTAAAATTCAGCAGTGGTGTAATGGAGACCGACGTAGGCATAGTATCGCCAGTACTGGAACTTTACAAAGGAGACTGCTGGCGAGCAGGAGAAAACCACCTACCATTTTCAGGCGATATCTTGCACCATCCCCAACAAAACCGGCACAGATCCTCGTCAATTTTGCAATCGGATTTATTCCCGCAATCAATAGTCGGTCTGCAGAATGGTCAGTAAAAAAAAAGTTCCTATCGCAAATTAGGGCAATTCAGGCATTAGCCCGGTAAAGCGGTCAGCCGTGATTTACAAGCAGCGGCTATCGGCAGTCAACAACTGAATAGACAATGAGCCTTCTTTTCAGAAAGACGGAGTAAGACTTTGTTACCTTCCTGTTACCCCTCCCCCAGCTGCCCCCAAAACTTACCAACATCCCCATCACATCTGCCCATAGCTTAGAGAAACTGTCAGGCACGCTGGTGTCCGTCGGGCTCTCCTTGGCAGAGGAAGACGCCTGCTCTCCTTCCATTATTTCGCGCTTTATCGTCCCTCTTGAAATCGGTATTAATTTTGCAGTGCCAGTGAGGAGGTATGTAAACACGCAGTGGTCCCGCACGAAAAATCCAACTTGATCTCCACACGGAAGTTTTTAAACATTTTTCTTTTATTGTTTTGGATCAGACGCAGATAAGGTTCGGAAATAAATATATTTCTGAACAACTCTTGCTGAAAAAGGCTTGGGAAAAGCATGCAAGTTCCATGCATCCAAAATAAGTCCTTTAGATGTGTATTTTAGGTACTGTTTGAGTAGCGAGTTATGTCACAGTACGAGAAAACAGATTTGACATTCGCCCGAAAACTTCACTGGATAATTTCTCCGCATCCCGCAGCCTCCTAGCCGGCCCGAACCAAAAACTTACTGCGGGGGGGGGGTCCCTTAAAACTCACGGGAGACCCACTGCCGCCGTGCCCTGTCAGAAACGACCGGCAACCCGGCACAGAACACCGTCATATTTAAAAACTAGTACACATTGAAATATGGATATAACTCTGTTTTTTTGTTTACTCTCCGGATCCTCCTCCTCAAAACATGACCCCCCCATACTTTCCTTCACATGAATGCGCTCTCTGCTTCCAGCGAAAACAGTTGAGCAACAAAAGGTTCTCTGGTTGTTACTGCTGTCTACATGGAAAGAAGGATAGGTACGGGACTGGCGCAATCGGATTACATAAAGATTAAGTATCTATGGGTGCTCGTAAAAGTTGCACAAATCACCTTATAAGACGGCGGTACTTCTATTATTTTTGCTTTTCCTACATTCCTTTTCCGCGGAAGAGAAATACGCAGAAAACAAAGGCATCACTCCAGAACATTGCGAGGATGGTTATTTTCTTTGAAAACCACGTATTTAATGTGTTCTTGCACCTATGCAAGATCTGACCGGTTGTGTGTTTTCTGAACCATATCGCAAATGAAAAGCGCTAAAGTTTATTTAACTTGAATTCTGCTAATGAGATTTGGGAAACAACATTTCAACACCTAAAAAGGCCCGTATTTCTGTTTTAAAAATACCCTTCCGATGGTAGTACAGACTGTCCCCAATTTACAACCTATGCGACTTACGACGACTCGCACGTACCACCGACATTTAAAAAGCAACGTAAATGTATGTAAACATAAATTTCTGGCGGCAGTTCGCCTGGCAGCAGACCACAGTAAGTACTGAACTGGGTTGAATTTCCTGAAGCCTTCTTAGCGCTACGTCGTTCGCAAGTTCTGTGTTAAAAGACAGAACTTATACGAATGACGTAGCGTTAAAAAGGGCTTCGGGAAACTCACCCTCTATGGCAGCGCGACTATCCCAGTCTCACACGCATATCCCAGTGTCATTCTTACACCTAAAACTAAGAGAGATCATCCTATAATTCTGACATACGTCCATTATGACGCACGACCTCTGTCGGAACTAAACCGAGTCGTGAGTCGGCATGCTTTTCCGTACTGAAATCAAAACCCCAAAAGGATCTCGGGAGTATTAGGGGGTTATTTGAAAATTTATTACAAATAGTGACACCAAACTTTTGACACCAAAATTGATCGTAGTTTTACAGTTATTCAAGCCAATGTAACTATACCACTGAAACCACACCTGACCAACCCAGACGGTGTTACGTCATTAGCTAAAGAAGAAAGAATTATATTCATGTCATTCACAATGGCTGGCATTGACACACAGAGTAGATGAGCTCAGAAACAAAAATCAAGAAACATAAATACGAGTTAATAAATGTTACAGACATCTAACTAAATCCATTCTCCTCATAATTTTTTGCCTTCCGCTGCCAAAGAGCAGTCAGAGGAGTCAAGATTGACCCCTAAAATTCTCCATTATTAATATAGTAAGTACTTCCATAAATTAGAATTTAGTGATCAGTGGTCATTGTTAACACAGCACAGCACACAGTGCGCAACAACAAAATGTGTCCTCTGCATTTAACCCATATGTGACTTTCGTGACATAGCAGGGGGCAGCTAATTCAGCGCCCGGGGAGCAGTGCTTGGGGGCGGTACCTTGCTCAGTGTACCTCAGTGGTGCCTTGCTGGTTGGGGATTTGAACCTGCAATCTTTCGATTACAAGTGCGCTTCCCTAACCATCAAGCCACCACTGCCCAAACGTTATGCTTTACTATTTTGCAACCAGTGTCTGCAGTACTGGACCAAATCACTGCTGCTTTCTGCGGCAGGAACTTCGTGACACACAGGCCTTGTTGGCTTTTCAGAAATACTGTCGTAGAACTTCGAAGACGTCGGCCCACTTTGGGCGACTGGGTAAGCCCAGTTCTTTAAACATCGGGTTGTGTGATTTCATCACTAAGACAAGGACCTCAGGCATGGGTCTGTCATGTAAATAACTCTATTCTTCTTTCATTTGGAACTGGTGGAAAGTGCTTCTCTACCGGTAAAGAAGGTTCACAGTTCCTGCACTTATACCAAATTTCTCCATGTCCTCGTGTTGTTCAGAATCACCGCCTTTGCCGAACTGTTTCAGTAATACCAGTGCAATTAAAATATAATCTTGTTCTTTGCCAGAACACATTCCCTGGAAGCAGGATCTGGCGAATAGAAACAGCTGCGAAGGTCATGTGACACATACCAAAACAGACCAGAGTAGGAAAACAGGGAGCTGCATTCTCGCTTCATCCTAGGGGGGAAAAAATACCAAAAATACAGGAAAAGAACACTATTCCAACAGAGAACTCAGAAAACCCTGCGCTGGAAAAACATACCCTGAAGAAAAAGATCACTTTAGTATGATCATGAAAATTAAACTAATGCATCGTGTGGGTCCTGATTTGTTATTAAACCATGCTGGGAACATCAGTGAAGCATTTGTTTCTCCACTGTCTGGCCAGTAGAACTCCAGGGTTTGTTCTGATTGCCCAGAACAGCTGTTCAGCAGGACCATGTTTACAACATAGCAACATAAACCTCTGAAGCCCAACAGCAGATTGTTTTTCTCTGAAGGCCTAAGTTTATGTACCATTCAGTCTTTCAAATTCTAGCCTCGCAGACCAGCTGCTGACTTGATGAGAACTCCAGAAGGTGAAGGAAAGGCTGCTTGGTTCTCCTACGCTCTACTGGCTTTCACACTCAACCACTGGGTGGCGCATAAATAATGATGTTCTAGCAAGACATGCATTTTATTTGTGTTACATTTTCAGTCACTTTATTCTTTAACTTTCAAATAAATAAGGGAGACATCGAGAATACAGCCAGAGAAGAGGTTGAAGTCACACTGCTATGACGTGGGCTGAGCCAGTAAAGTACGCGTTGAAACATGAACTGAGCTGGCAGGGCACACACTCCAGTGACACGGGCTGGTTTTTCTCAAGACCATCACGGTTCTGCATGTTGGTTCATCTTGAGGGCTGCCTGCTGCATCACCACCGACCTCTCACCTCCGAGACAGTGGCGTTGGTGTGGCGTACCCACAGTATAACAGATCTCTCTCTCTCTCTCACACACACACACACAAACAGGTTTGTAATTATATCTATGTGGGGACTCTCCATTCATTTCTGTAGGGAAAACTGTAATCCCAACATGACGACCTTAACCCCTACTCAGCCAAACTAACCTAACCAAACTAAATACGAGACCTTTAACATTTTTACTCTTTCTGGGGGCCTGGAAATGGTCCCCACAGCGTCAAAATAATGGGTTTTTATTACATTGTGGAGGACATTTGGTCCTCACAATGTAATATAAACATGATTCACACACACAGACACAATGACCCCCCATCTCATGGCCATTTCACACCTTCCGCACGCAAGTCTACCCCAAACAGAATGAGGTGTCAGCTCTCTAACGAAGGAAGGCGGGGCAGATGGTCTCAGAAGACCCAGACTCATTAAGCAGACATTTCAAAGTAACAGACCTGGGGGGTGTCACATCAAAAGACTGAAGTGCCGTCTTTGCAGACAAATAACATCCGTCGCTGAGAGTCAATAATATACGTCACAACCTCCATTAAAGCACTAATTACTGCCGTCTTTGGATAGTGTTGCAGATTAAATGAAGGATCTCAGCTCCCCCAGAAGTAAAACAGCAACAGGTAAACATAGCGAAACTGAAACAATTAGCAAATAACCGAAATCCAACAGTGGAAGTAACATGCAAGAAGTATGTCACAATCTCGACCAAGTTAGCTGTGGGTTTGAAAAATACAGATTTGCGAGAACGCAGTGTCCTAAGCACGGTCTGCTTGGGGAGTGTGTACCAAGCGTGCCCCCCCCCCCTGTACGTGGCAGGATGGGCAGCACCTGCTGGATTAATGGTGTCGTTGTCTATTGCCACACACAGCACCTCTATGCTGCTCACATTGATATTCCAGAGACTGGCCTGACCAAAGGCAGACTTCGGAGATTCGCGCTTTCCCATGAGAGGGTCTGGGGGTGCTTGGTCCCCCCCAGCAAAGTCTCATCTGGCAGGCCTGGGTAGCAAACAACAACCCCCCCC
>JAODJU010000110.1:1288189-1308738 GCA_026776725.1 Gnathonemus echidnorhynchus
GCTACTATCCAGTAAGTTTTCTATCCTACCTGGCTTCTGATGAGCCACACCTACTCCTGGTATTTACCTGAGAACTAGTGTGGCTCATCATAGTGTGGCGGCCGTCATAAACTGGGTAATGTGCAGAACGTCACAGTGACGGAGACTCAGAGGGCAGCGAGTGACAGGGATAGGGACAGGGGACCCAGAATGAAGGGCGTGATGCTTCCAGCCTTGGGAGGGTCGGATGTTTCCCCGGGAACGCAGGCAGCTCGCATCGCCTCCCAAGGCCCCGCAGAAATGAACGGCGACGGCTCACGAGGAAACATCAACGAGACGCCTGCAGGCACCAGAAAGAACAGGTAATATATACCCTACACATAGCTATCGAACAAATTAAAAATGCAACTACATTTATTATAAAGCCGTGCCGGTAGCAATAACCGCTCGTTAGACACTAATTTGTCGTAAGTGGTTATTTATGTTTGGTAATGATCGGAGTGGATTAGTCTGAGTATGTATGGCGAGCTCTCTGATAAATCTGCAGCAGACTTTGAGCAGCTGCTCTATGCTAACAGGCATCGCTGAGCCCACTGCTGCTCATTCACACCCCTGGCCTCTCAGAGGGGGGGGGCTAGGTGTGACTACTCAAAAACAAGGAAATGCACCCTCCTGTTGAATGCCGACAGTCCAATGAAATCGGGCACTGCCCTCCCCCCCACGACCAAACCCCCAGCAGTGACCAAACGAGATGCACCCCCCCAACCCACATACCTCAGGTCCCGAATGCGGCTCATTAATGCACATGTGAAGCATTCGTTATTATTAATCTATTTTGTTTCTCACGAGGTTTTGAAAACAGTGACATCTGCATGCATTTACTCTTTGAGTATATTAGCAGGATACCCCGCCTTCCTGATAAAATGCCCCCTTTGTCTCATTTGCATCTCTGTAATCTGAAATCTCCTGACAGGTGATCCGTCAGCCAATGACAGCGAGCCCGGCCTAATCTCTGCCCTGGTCTACTCTGGTCGGGACATTAATACCTAATGGAGACATTCTCATGAATCACAGTGGCCTATTAATGACGGTGGGGAAGCGGCGTTGGTGGAGGGACCACCTGTCATTCGCTGCTGTCAACTGAAGGTCCCGCCCACCAACTACGAGGGCCTGTCACTCACCAGCATCAGTCTGGTTTAGGGGCCACATCACCTTTGATCCACTGCAGGGAAATACAGCCCAGATGATCGGTGCATATAACTGAGTCAATCAGCCCTCCCAGACTGACAGACACAGCCCCCCCCACCCACGCCACCCCAGTCTCTGATTTTCGGCTTGACCCTTTGAGCGTGATGAAGCCATGCGACAGCATACCGTGTCTCTTCTGCGCAAAAATAATCTACCTTAATAATTACGCTTTTGAACCAGGATTCGAGGGTGAGCACATTAAAATGTCAAAAGGCATCCGAACACAGAGAATCGGCATGTACGTCAATCGGGGGGGGGAGGGAACACCATGTCCACATCACAAGCTGAGGCACGAATTATATCCCCATCCCCGGTGGAAATCAGCACCCGCAGGGTCAGGTACAGCGTGCGTTCCGGTCCGAGCGCCGTGGGCCGGCCGGTAATCATTCCGTGCTGAACTCCCCTGAGCCGAGAGCACAGTTACGCCTGCAACTTTTTCCAGTCCTAAAATAACCCCACGGTAATTTTCTAAAGCACGGAGCTCGGCGTCGCAACCTGCTGCTACCCTTCAGAGTCACAGTTACCTCCAGAAAACACGCGTGGGAGCTTCTAATTGCAGACGCTTCCTGTTTTACGAACAGCCTCGCCCAGTTGTAGGTGTGCCCCCGGGGAGCTCCAGCAGTGGGCGCTGGTGCTCCAGAACTGCGGGGTGCGGGAGGCCGGGAAGCGGGGCAGGAACGCCTTGTGCCTCGCTGGAGCTGACCGCAAGCATATCATCCTGGCTTTAATCACAGGTATAATTACAACCGTTTCGCTTGGGGTTTTGTTTACTGGCTACATGAAGACGCGTAGCAGAGCTGTACAGAGGCCAGGACTGTACTCAGATACTCGCTCTCCTGCTGCTGTATATCTGAGAGTGCGGCTCCTGCAGTAGGAGTCTCTGGTACCTGTTTCATTTTATTCTTCCTCTCGTGCCCCCCCCCCTAACCTTCACACCACAATGAGCTCCCCCCCCCGTCCCATTCACCATGACAAGCTTTAAGAGATGAGAACTGCTGTTCCCAAAATAGGCCTCTGCTCTGAGCCATCGCTTTTCTTTCCTATGCTCCCCCCACATTAATAATTACTAAATTTAAGAGGACCGGGCACAGAAGTGGCTGTGAGCCTTTCATGTGTGTATTGCGTTTGGCTACAGATGTGTCAGTACTGCTTATGCACTCATCAGTGGACGAGACGACGTGGATTACTGGCTACTCTAACCCACCTCACACCGCACTTTGATGGAGTGTGGCCCGTATGTTGTCACTGTCATTTTCAAAATTGGTTAATGTTTCACATTTGACACATCTGACACTTTAATCCAAAGCGACTACAGCAGATACACTGTTTTTTTTTTTTTTTAATGAATTCTGGGATTTGAACCCGCAACCTCTGTGCGTGCCCAGTCTATTTCACATGACTAGCACTCAGAGGTAATGTGAACCACACCTGGCCCACACAGTTCGGAGGAGGACCAGGGCCTGACTGGATCATTTGCTCAGGAACGCTGGCAGTGGGTGGTAATTCTGCTCTTAGAAGGTGGTCTCACTGGCACACAGACTGGTCCACTTTTAGTTCAGAGACTATCCAGGACCGGGGCAGACCAGCTGACAGAAGGAGCCCCTCCCAGCAAGATCTCCCAGGGACCGTTATCGGGGGTCCGGTGTTCAGCCGCGCTGCAGCACGAGCTCTTTGATGAAGCTTTTTCTCCACATGTTTTAAATCCACTGCGATGAACGACCACAGAGCGATTCTGTAAAGCAAACGCAGCGCTGACTCTGAGCCACTCAGCTCAGTAACTCACACATATGACAGCCGTGTTTAAACAGGACTAACCACCCCCAGCTCTTTGGGGTGGAGGGTTGTGGGCGGGGGTCGATGATTTATGCTCAACGCATGACCAGAGATGTAAATACCAGCACCTCTCAATCAATGTTTTAATCTGCGTGGTCTTCGTGGTGCTCAGTTTTAACGATTTCAAAGCGTGCAAACGCTTGCGTTGGCCCTCAGGAGCCCTGTGGAAAGATCCAGAATGGGCAGAGGGACCGTGCGGCGTGGTCGACGACTCCAAACAGCAAACCGACCCATGGGGACAGGAAGTTGCTAAATACTCACCGTGAAATACAGCATACGGCACTGTTTACTTCAACTTATTTGAAGCAAACGATGCTAACCAAACTAGCGTAGTTATCTAGCTACTGTTCTTCTTTAGACAGCTCTTTATTTCAAAGATAAAGAGCCTGCTTGAATCCAGCGCAGCTTCCATCAGTGCAGAGTTGGAGAGAGATCACTCTGTAATCGACTGGCCTTCCCTGCAGGTTGCCCCCCCCCCCCCCCCCACTTCCTGGGATTGAGTCTGGATCGGTACAACACCCGGGTGGATAGGCGGCTCCTGAAAATGGATGGATCCGTTGATGATCCCCCATTTGTTTCCACGCCAATATGCGTGGCATTCAGGAGCCCGGAAAGCCATGATTGATTAACCGCGGCGTCAGGCGCGAATTAATGACCTCGGCCTGGGAAGCTGCATCAGGGCGACCGCGGCGAGATGTGCAGCGAGATGTACCGCTGCACGCTGTCGCTTGTCTCGCTTTGTCAGGACCAAAGGCACGCTCCCATGACAAGCTATTACACCCCCCTCCCCCCCCTCGGCATCTTGTCGGTGTCTTGCGAGGTAATTTCAGATGTTGATTTATTTTCGAGTGGAGCGGCGAACATGAATCACTCAGCCCTGAGACATGCTGTTGATTCACTTTGCTCAGACAGTAAATTGGCCTCAATGAGTTCGTCGAGGAGGCCCAGCGCCCAGCAGGATTGCCCATCTACGCTCAAAAACGTGCCTTTCCATTCCACCCCCACGCCACTTGCTATAAATTGTGGAAAAAAAACGTTTGAGAAACATTCAGAGTACATCCATTTAACCCGTGCACATGACCTTTGGTGGCGTAGTATGAAAACAGTGATCGATGTAGTATAACGCACCCGGAAGCGGCTGACATGCATGAGTTTATCCAATCAATGTTCCAGCATAAGTGAAAATATCCTGATCACGTGACCTGCTCAGCCAATCAGCGGCCGACTTGGTGAGCCGCGTGCCGCGGGCAACGCGGAGCCAGGTGACCTTCTGCCAGCTGTCATTTAGTAACATTCGATAAATGTTAAGGTCACGCAGTTCCGCCGATGCCGACAGATGGCGCCGTGCAAGCAAGGCGGGGGGGGCACCTGTAACGTGACCTTTCGTGAGCCCTCCCGTTCTTGCACGAGGTTCTGCGTTGTGATGGCTCGGCAGAAAAAATAAATAAATCGAATAAATCTATTTGCGTGCTGGCTGCTGTGGGTGGGCGAGGCACAGTACCAGTTTGCGGCAAAATGCTCAGCTGTGCACGGATGATTAGGCTCGTATATTTTCTCTCCATTACCGTGGCAGGTATCTGCAGCTCATCCAGGATTGCAGTCACTTCATGTACGTCCAGTTTCATTACAGCTGGTCGGGCGCCAGCCCCTCTTTCGTCGACAAATCCCTCGTTAGCGTTTTTCTAACCAATCGGCACTCAGGACTGACGATTCTGCCCGTTTACACAGCTGGTGGCTGGCTGGTCGGCCGAGGCGGTTCTGATTAGGATTCCCAGCTGAGCCACATGCCAGTGAAGGCAGCCGTAGTTGCACCATCGCAACAAACTTAGGTCCTCAACCGCTACGCCACCTACTGGCAGCTCAAAACTGAAGTCGCTAAAAGCTTGCTTGTCGTATATTTGAGTAAGAGCATCTGAAGCACCGTGCTTGGCAGGGGGAACGCGGCAATAAAGCACACGCAGGAGTCATTTGATTCTGAAGTTATGAGATTCTGGCCTGCTCTATATTAAATGTTTGTCTGAGTCCTCTGGGTTTATTGACGGTCTCCATCCCTCTGAGTGAAAGACCTTCACCATTTAGCTGCATCCTTTCCAGTGATGTTGTCAGACCTGTAATATCTCCCAGAATGCCATGCTCTCATTGGTCATGTTGTCCCTCTGTTCGCTCCTGTTGCCCCTCTAAAGGGACTCCAACGGCACCCACTCTGCTGGGTCCCAAAGCCCGCCGAATTGGGGTTCCTACGGCGACTCCTCTTTGCTCTTTAATTAAACTCAGGCTGCTGGCATTCCATGCTTTGCTGGACGAGGTGCTCTGGTGGTTCGTGGCCGCATGATTCGGCAGGACGCAAAGAGTGGACACCGGGGACAGAGAGAAACGAGTGCAATATGAGCCCACCTGGGGGTCGGGCCTTAAAACAGTGTCAGAAACTGGGTTGGGACTGGAGCAGGGAGGTGTCGGCCACGGCATGCCCGTGGGGGAGCGGCACATCCTGCGTTTGGATAAGGCCGACCCCGGGGGGTCCGCTTTCACGTTCCGAGCGTTTATGGCCTTCCGGGTCCAAGACCCCACCGCTTACGCCCCAGCAGCTAACCGCACTCGCTTACATCACTGCGCAAAACCGACCTCTTTCGATCAGGCACTGGGACGGACGTCCCCTCCCGAAGGGCTCGGGGCCTCGCTGACGCGACGGTGTGGTTCGCCTCTGCTGTTCTTGGAGACGGCCGTGCTGTCTGCTATGCCTCATGGGGCATGTGGTGAAACCGCTGAACTTACAAGCCTGTAAAGGCCTGCAGAGATGTTTAACTTCTTCTGAGATAGATTGGGCTCATTGTACTTCTCCCTGCAACTGCCCTACGAAACTTAAATCTTATATAACGTCACATTTTAGGAATCTAGCGTTTATGATCATATCGGCCATTTTCATTCTGTTTTTTTCTAGTTGCAGGGATATTTGTCAACTGTACTCTCTGTAACCAATTCGCCACGGCAACAGCGCATGATTCTGATTCTGAATATGCTGAACACAGTTTAGATTACCAATCAGCATACAGCTGGGTTTAACAGGAAAACCGACCTGGTTAATTTGGTTAAATAAATCCATAAATGTCATGGTATCCCAGTGGTCATGCAGTGGGTGTAAGGACCACATTTCAAGGGTCAGAGTAGCCATTGGGTTGAACGCATATATCTAACAGAGGCTGGTGGTGGAACCCAGTCTAAACTGGTTTCCGATCATACTGGTGTGCTGTGACGGCGTGGGGTCTCGTCTGCCTTTCTCCAGTAACCATTCACTTGGTATAAAGACACATATTTATGGTCGTGCATGCAGGTGGAAGGATGAAAACAGGAAATCGCCACTATGAAGCCCTGACAATGCTGGTGATGCTGCTGGACAAAAAGAGGCACATGACCCTTGTCACTTGAAACACAATCTACCCCCACCCCCCCCAAAAAAGTGTTAACAGAAAGTGGCGCTGACATCGACAGCTCGCCGAAGGCCCTGGCGAACAGCAGTAAACACGCTCGATGGCCGGGAGCATATTGACGTAACGTCAGATGAAGGATGCTAATTCAATCTTATTCCTTCCCTCCGCCGTTTCCTGTGTAGGGCTGCTGCAGTTCGCCCCCCCCCCCCATCCCCCAAAGCCAAGCTGTAAAGAGCAATGCATGCCCCAACCAAAGCAGAACAGCATCCTCTAGCTAACGGTGTGGGTAAGGTTGTGGTGAGGATGCCACACTTACCGGCGTGACACCGGGATGGCCCCAATCGCATTGCCACTTACCTGGAAGAAAAGGAAAGACAAGAGAGGTCAGCACCCATGCACTGGCACTGCACCGCGCATCGCAGCAACACAGCAGACGCAGCCGCACCGACTGACGTGGAATACCATACAATTCTAGTGCTTTTCACAGATGCTGTGATTTGCTTTGAGACAGAAATTCGGTACAGTGTCTACCCAGGTCAAGGCCCTGTGAGACACAGGAGGAAGAAACCAATAAAACTCACTGGTGTTTCCCATAATGCATGGCTGGGATATGCAAACAAAGTAAGCCTGGGGCACTTTGCAGTGCTGAAATCCCTCTGTGTTGCATGACTCTCATCAAACCTAAATCCCAAACAGACACCAGGGACTTGGGCAGGATCTTCATGTTTCGCCACCATCTTTATTCACCTTCCAGAGTCACGTGACCTGGCTGAATGAATAAAGATGATTGCAGAGAGGCTGCTCATTAACATGTGACAAGCCCCAGCCAATCAGAGTGCACTGGAGCCAGGTATGTGGCATCCTGTAAAATAGCACTGGAATACTCTCGCTCGCTCGCTCGCACACTCCAGGCCCATTCCATTAACCCCTCCTCTGAGGGTTACTGGCTAATGGCTGGTGGACACATTGACCACCGTGAGATTGGAGGTGTGTGTGTGTGGAGGGGGGTGTTTGGCAGGGGGGGGAATCATCACCTTTAGACCTTCACTAGGAAAACAAGCTCCAAGCCACTGATTTATGAGGAACCTGCGCGGTTCACCTTCCCAGTATCAAGCGTCTGACACTAGGCCTCTACGGGAGAAACTGCATCACACCAGTTACACTGACACGTCTGGGACCAGTGACAGGGGCCCTAAAAAAATTGGAAAGTAACTGGATTGGTCTGGACTGGGGGGCCCAATTTGATATCAATATAACCCCCCCCTCCATAGAGCAAACGTGGCAGTGTTGTGATGCGAGGCAAAGAGGCAATGGGTAGTCTGAAAATGCCCCCCAGGTGTCCAAACTGTGCCTGAGGAATGGCAGCATTTTAAAATGCCTGCACATCTGCATTTACAGTTAGATCAGCTCCCAAGCTTGCAGGAAATGCATCACGCCTTCATGTCGCAGGAAATGTGACCAAAGAAACCTGTGAAGCAGAAGCATTCCTACCCACCCCTTTTCCTCTGGCGGCTTGAGAATGTGGGGGGGGGGGGGGGGGGGAGGGGGGGGGGGGGGGGGGGGGGCAGATTATTGCAGCTCTGGTTCTGCACTCCAAAGGCCTAATGAGCCCTTTCTCACGGACCTGTGCGTGAGGTTCCTGCCCATATGGGATTAGGGCTACTACAGGGGCCTTGGGGCCTCCCAGGGGGTGGGGGTCAAGCAGCTGGCAAAGCTCCGAAATGGGGGATTAGAGAAAGCCTTGTGGGCGTGCTAAGTGGGGAGGTGGGTGGAGCCTTCAGATGACTCTCGCTTGGGGGCGGGGCCAAGAAACATGGCATCCTTATGATTCCAATTATGTCCCGTCTCCAGCACTTGGTACAGAGGCTGCCCTGAGACTCTGGCGCGCTTAACCCCTCACCCCCACAGTAGAAATACAGCCCCCAACCCATCACAGTAGATGGGCAGCACTAAGTCTAACAGTGGTATCATGCAGGATTGGTTTCAAGGCCTTAAGACAAGGCCAGGAATGTCCTTAATCACCACCGATTATGACCTGGTAGGAGTGCAGTTGGGCCCCCTAAGTGGCCAGGGAGGACAGGGAGGACAGGGAGGATGCAGGGAGGATGCAGGGTGACCGCGCTGTATATATAACAGGATGGATGAAGACTGTCGAACACAGCATCCATAATTAAAGCAAGTGTAAGTCCCATTAACAGCATTCAAGTTCTCTTCAATAATTAATGCCTCCTGGGATCTCCTCCCTCCTGCCTCCTTTAACCTTTCACTCCAGAAAAGAGCAATAATGTCAATAAAGGCATGTGGCTTTTGGTGGGGGGGGGGGGTGTCCCTGAGAATGGGGGAGCTGGTGGAATTAAAATCTTTGAACTTAGTGCCACAGTCTGAAGCGAAAGTCACCCATCGAGGTCGCGGATGGACAGGCAGGGCTGGGATCGCGAGGACCAGGCCGGTTCCGAGAGGCTGGTTCTGCTAAAAGGACCCCTGGGGCATTTCCATCTCTCTGCCACAAGTGGAAAAATGCCTCCATTGCTTTTTACTCCTTTTTTCTTCCTCCCTCCTTCTTGGGGGTGGGGGGGATGTGTCACATCCACCATCCAAGCGGAGTGGGCTGGGTAGACGACGGAAATGTCACGCGGATTTGGAGAGCTGGAAGATGAGCATGGGCGCGTGCGCATGTCTGTGTGTGTATGTCTGTGTGTGGATTATGTTTATATTACACTGTGGGGCCCAAACGTCCCCCACAATGTGATAAAAACATGTTATTTTGACATTGTGGGGACCATTTTTCAAGTCCCCACAAACATCTGTGGATGAAACCAAAAAACTAAAAATGCCAAAAGTCTCATATTTTGTTTAGTTACTTATGGTTAAGGTTAGGGCTGGGTAGGGGTTAAGGTTGTCAATGTGGGATTAGAGTTTTCCCCATTGTAATGAATGGAGAGTCCCCACAAAGATATAATTACAAACCTGTGTGTGCGTATGTGTGTGTGTATATGCATGCCTGCATGTCTAAGCCCTTGTGTATTTGTGTGTGTGTGTGTGTGTGTGCCTATGAGTCTACACCCTATTGTGTGTGTGTGTGTGTCTGTGTGTGCCTGAGTGTCTACGCCCTGGTGTGTGTGAACGTGTGTGCACATTTACTCCAGTCATCCCAGACTGGTGGATTATTTCTGCATGTCGAGTCTTCACATAAGCTCAACCCCACCCCCGCATGTGTGTATCACACTGAGCGTGTGTCGGACATATGTACTGGGACCAGTGCCGAGGTTCCATGACAGCCGTCTGCCAGACGGGATCCCAAACGTCGGCCCTCCTGCATGCGGGCCAGAGGACCCGCCCCCTGGCCCGCTGCTCTCTGCCAGGAGACCTTCAGTCTGCACGGAAGAGACAGGCCGTGTCCTGTAATTTAAACACACTATCAGCTTCTGAAGAGCAGAAAGCCAGCAAAGAATTGTGGGTAATAAAAACGAGGGCACAGAGAGGACTCAGTCACGGTGACGTGTCGCTAACATAACAAATAGCTCCTGGTCCTGGGGTGGCCTCGGCGTGCGGCCGGTCCAGTGGCTCCAGGAGCGTCAGCATAAAATCACGTTGTACCTCCAGGAAAAAAACTACTCATTTGCTTGGCACTCCCCTCTCCAGCCCCCGGGAGGCAGGACACGTTTCTCAGACGATTAACTCGTCAGTATCGCACTAAAGAGGGCCTATGAAAAGCCCCAGCACTGCCCCCGGTGGAGGCCCAGCCCGCTCCGCTCCCTTCCTCCCGCTGGGCTCATAAATCACGCGCTGAGAGTGTCTTAACGTCCTCCTCATGCCTGTCACACGCACCTCCCAACTGAATCGCTAGGAAGTTCTCAACCCGACTGTGCCGACGTCTCCATCGCCAGGATGGAATATGCACTCTGGCAGACAGTGACTCATTTCTGTGGCTTAGCTGGTCTGCTTTCCTCCTTTCATCACACCATTTGAAACCTCCACCTGAAGTCATCAAAACATTCCCCAGCATTCCCGGAAATGATTCCGGAACATTCTGAACGGGCCTTGGGCAGAATCCCTTTCAGGCAGCATCTGACGGTGATGGCCTATTTGTGCAGCTGAGGTTGTCAAGCAGTGACTCTGACACCCGTGTGATTTCAAGGTAAAAAAAAAAAAACAGCCAGTGTAAAAGGGACAAAACGAAAACGAAAACACAGAAAACAGATTCAAAATAATGACTGTTTGACTGAAGACCAGCTTTCTGTAATAAGGAAGATAATAACTGCTATTTAAGGTATGATGCTGGGTACCAGGGACGACGGCGTGGGTCGATAGAGACGGCCAGGCGGTCCGGGAGCGGCTGTGTGTAGATCACACACAGAGCACATGATTGCACGCCGAATAGAGAAACGTGACTGGCTGCGAACTGCAGGGATGCCACAAGGGCCCAAGTGGCCGTCTGTGCTGGGGGGGCTGATAGACAAACACCACAGCTACCCCCTCTCCCTCCCGCTCCGCTCCCCCAAAGCAGTCAATCTGCACACACAGCACTGGCCTCCTCCCAGGCTGTGTGTGTTATCCCAGCCTTGGTGTCATATTGGCCCGGCCTAATCCTGCACGCTGAGAGTAGGGGCACAGCAGGGGCCTGGAACCTGACCCAGCTCTGCTCTCACGGCCAGTGGGCCGCTCTCACTTTCTATCCGTGCTCCGGGGGTGTTTAAACAGCCGCTTTTCTGTGTATCTCTGCCACTCACTCACTCTGCGTGAGTAAGGGGCCATATTCTCATGAGGGGTGGGGGCATGACGGCTCCTTTGAAGTTCGAGGAGTTGGGCAGTCAGCATGCGTGTGACCACACCTCACTACCCAGCATGCCATGCGTTGGTTATGTCGCCCTGCATCTGAACTCCCATCATTGCCTGTCTGTGCCCTAGAACAACATGCATCTATACTACGCCCTATTAATGAAGCCTGTCTGGTATCAACGGCAGAACTTACAGGTTCTTAGAGAAATATGTTTAATCCTGATGGGGGGGGAGGGACACGGTGACCCAGGAAACAGCACTGTCACCTCACACCTCCAGGGCTGGGGCTTGGAATCCAGTTGCGAGTGTTTGCTTTTTTTTAGTATTAATTCTCACCGTAAAGAAGGTTGGAATAGAAGATTGATGGAACAGGATGACAGGGACCCTGTTGGTCATAGGATTCAACTCCCCTACTGAGCCGGCAGTGTGAGGGCAGGGCTGGTGGGCACATCCGCGTTCATGAGATCTAATGGCCTGGCCTTGGGTCTTGTTCGGCATCTGTTCAGCGTGGCCCCCAAAGCCGAGACCCCCGACCTTACAATTAATCTTTGCTAAGACTCTGGCTAGAAGAAAATGGGTAATTTCTCCATAAACCTCTTCCTTGTGAATCACTGTCACGTTCATCACACAAATGAATGAGCACGAAGCCCTGGCCGTAAGCTGGTACACGGTGTGCATGCATGATTCTTTGCGCTTTTAGTTACAGAAGAAAACCAGCCCATTTTTTGTCCTGTCTCTTTAAAGGGATTTGTGCTTTGTTTCTTAAACCCCGCAGAGATGTGGGTGAAGTCATTACACTAAAAGACAAGGGTGAGAGGCCGCCTGTCACCAAAGGATGAGCCCTTTTGTGTCTGTGCTCTCCAGGGGGTGGGAAACCCTCACCTCTGTTTGTAAGGGACACTAATTGGGGCAGACACCAAGCTTTTTTTTTTACCCAGGATGCACTGCCCTCACACAGAGATCATCATCCTTAACCTAAAGACTGTCATTAGCACGACAAAATCCGCCTGACCCGGGATCAGTAAGGAGCACAGGATCAGCAGTCGTGTGCAGGGCCATATCCGTGTAGCGCGCACAGATCGTCAAAAAGAGGTCATACATGTAATCGATCAGGTCTGAGCCAGTATCGACGTCACATTCTGCTTTGGGAGGCCACAGTGCTCCAAGGCCTTGCATGATGTTACAGGAGATGTCACATGAGGCGTGCCGTGTGGAGGGTGATGTCATAGGAGGCGTGCCATGTGGAGGGTGAGGTCACATGAGGCGTGCCATGTGGAGGGTGCAGCTGGTGGCCCAACAGGCAATCAGAGGTCTGTGAATGTCACCCGTAAGTGTGCTGCAGACCACTGCAAATGATAGCGATGTCATCATCATTGGCTATTAGGCTGAAATCTTGGCTGCGAGCCAGCTGTTGTAGCCTTGAATGAGGCACTTAACCAGGTCTGTATGACTGAGTAATGTTCACATTTTTAAAAAATCAATCCACACAGTCCAGATCAGGCCAGTACCGGCACCATCGAAAAACCGTGTAAAAAAACATCACAGCTGCAGCCATTCGCTGCTCCCTTCACTTTCTGGCAAATTACATGATGGTGTTTTAATCTGTGCCTCTCCTCGGCAGTCTGTAACGATGACAGATAGAGAGAGAGAGAGAGACATCTACACTGAGTCTCACGGTAAATGTATAACGGATGTGTAATTACAATCTGGTGCGCTGGTCACCGGAGCAACCGGTGATGGAATGTGGGGGGGTGTGTGTGTGGAGGGGGGGGAGGGCGGCACTGGGGTCCGTGGGGATCGCTGACGCCGCCAGGGCGACTGACGGGATGTGATGCAACTGTCCCGCTCAACCGTCAGAATGTAGAACACATCTGTCCAATGCTACAGATGCATTATGGGAGAGAGAAAAAAACATTTCGACCGATGAATCAGCAGAATAGGAAATTCCCATAATTCTGAGTCAGCAGCTATATGCAAGCAAACTACAAACCAGAGGTGGAAATTTCAGGTTGAGAAAGTACGAATCCAGACCAGGATTTTGTTTCAACCAACCAGTGGAGTACCCTGTAACTGTGACTCTATATGCGCAACTGGTTGGTTGAAACTAAATCACGGTCTGGATTTGTACTTTCTGGACCTGAAATTTCCACCTCTGCTACAAACCCCGACTGGGGCCATGCTGTAGGAACAGTGAAGCCTGCAGAAGGACACATTAACGGGTAAATTCTCGATATTCTCTGGCCATTTGATGGCTTTCATCATGTGTACCTTTGCTCACTACCCCAGTAGTGCAGGCTGGGGCGCAGACAGGGCCTGTAAGAAAGCCTTCTAACATGTATTTCAGACGATAACGCGGTCGGGTGACACTCCCATACCATGGGGGGGGGGGGCGGCTTAAGTGCTGGTGACACAATGCTTCTGCACTGTAACCAAACTACTACTACAGTAATTCAATTCCCCCCTAAATAAAAACTTATCAGGGGTAATCTCACCCCATGTGGTCAGCAAAGCTCAGGCATTGACAGGACATGAGGGGGGGGGGGGGCGGGGGGCAGTCTGCTTTTCTTTACCCTCTTTGTGTTCACTTGCATTTGGAGATCTTAAATACTGCCCCCCCCCCATCCCCTCCAACCATCAACTAGGGTAATAGGGCGACCCGCTCCTCATTTCCACAGTTGGACATGGTGCAGAAGAGTGTTGCATCCAAGGGACCTTCAGGGAGGAGGTCCTGCCTGATAAGTGGTACTTAAGGGTCCTTTTATTCACCCCCCCAGGAGACGACAAAAGGTGCTCAGCCGGCGAGAACAAGTGCTGCAGTCTTCCAGCGCTTTCCGGGTACATGAAAAGGCAGATTACGTCTGACTGTGGGACGGTCCGGATGCAGTTCCCTCCCCCAGTGCCGCATCTCATTTAACAAAGGGGGGGGGGTTGGATCCTGGGGGAGTTCCACTGGGAAAGGTGCCTTGGCCACATGACACTGGGGGAGGATCACCGGACACGTCTGACCGCCGCGGGGATGACAACCGTGACCGCTTCTTCCGAGTCGCCGGCTAAACGCTAACCAACCGCAACGAAGGGGGGGGGTCACCCAAGCAGGGCTGAGCCGGGGTGTAGCCACACACCAGCGAGCGTCTCAGAGTGTTCGGCATGTCCCAGTGCGTTTCCACGGTGATATAAGACACAGACGAACCTCAAACAAATGCCGTCCAGGGGACCTCTGACCTCCTGCCGACGCAAACTGAAGGAAAACGCTGTCGGCAAGCCGCCGAGTAGGAACGAGGCGACCATTTGCGCAGCCATCGCTGAAGGCCTCTGTCTATTTGGCCGTCCACCCCAAAAAATTCCCAGCTCTGCGTCCAGCCTACAGCACAGATCAAAGAATAAAAGCCAGAAGCCTAGTAGATAAAATCAGCAATATGTAATTAATTTAAGAGATTATATGAGATTGAGTGCAGCTGTTTGTGCTCACAGCAGACAATGCAGTATTAACCTTCAATTTTATATTTATTTTTGTACAGAAGTTCTGATTTGATAACGCTCTGGTACCACTGGCTAAACTGGCTAAACTGGCTCTGTGTGGGGTTCTGTTATGGGAGCGTGGCTGAGGTTCTCAGCTGACCAGGCTGAGACTGATTTACTGAGATCCTGGTGTTAACACAAGGTTAAGGTTCTGATTTACGGTGGCTCGTGGTCCAGGGGGAATTCATACAAGGCGGGACAAACTGCAGAGAACCCCCCCCCCCCAGATGGAGGAACTCATCCCTTGCACACTCCTGTTGGGGACCAGTTTGCTTTGAGGCATCTGGAGCAAATTACCAGCAAACATCTCATTGGTCACCCAAGACCCGTGTCTCCAGCCTGGTTTGGATCATAAAGCCTGGGCCAAATTGGGCATGTTAGCGAAACGTTGTTTCTGGTACCAAGGCTTTCTGCTTCAGGAGCATGATGATTGGTCACTGGGGGGGGCACACACCTGTGATGTCACAGAACAGCTTGCTGTCCCAAAAAGGGAAAACCCCAACATGACGAAATACAGGGCCACCTGACACCTGACACAAAACACAGGGCCACCTCTTGCCTTAACTTTGGCAATTTTAGCTGAGATGTTGCACAGACGTTAATGACACGCAATTATTTATAATTACACATTTTATTAAATAAGACAGAATGATCAGAACCAGAGACTTACAGACTTAGGAGAAGCACTTAAAATAACCCAAACCCAGATGATTGAGGGTTTCAGGGGGGAGTAAGGGTTACAGAACCAGGCTTCAGAACCACAGGCTACAGGTTATAGTCCAGGGTTCCGTAATTCCCATCCTGAGGGGCTCATTTGCAACACAGTTTGCAGATCTCCCTGCTCAAACACAACCTACTAAACTTGGCAATTAGTTGCTGAATAAGGTGCATTTGAACAGGGAAACCTGCAAACTGTGAAGCAAACTGGGTACCCAGGAATGGAATTGGGGAACCCTATTCTAGTCATATAAGACATGCTCCCAAGATCACCGTCGCTGCCTGCGTAATAGAGGACACACACACGGAACCCAAACCTGGGTCCCCTGACAGAAGGACGCCCCACAACGACCTGGTGGTATGAGTACAATTAAAAATTCAGGCTAATTTTTGCTTCTGAAACAAATTTTTATCCTTCCAGACCTTCAGCTCAGCTGAAATCTCCCTGGGTATGTATACTCCCCCCCCCCGCTGCCTCAGCTCCTGCCTCTCCGACGCTTTCACCCTATTTCCTCATCCATCGTCCCCCCAAAAAAAACTGCTGCTGCTACTGCGCACAGGGTTGCAAGCACTGCCCCCCCTATCTCCGCTTCATTAAGTTTAATAGAGATTCTATCAGGGAGGGGTGGGGCTGTTTGGGCCCCCTGGTGAGAAAAACCGAATTCACGGGAACACAATCGACGGAGAGAAAAACTGCAGAAACACCGAGCACAGCAGGGTGGGGGGTGCGATAGAGAAGAACCAAAACTGGAACGCAACCGGCGTGACTCCCAGACCAATAATGCAGCGGCAATTAAAATAAGGAGGACAGAGAGGAGCAGGAGAGCCACCCTGGGGGGGGTCTTAAATTGCCCTAATTGTTACAGACCACTCGAGCCATTGGTGCTGTCAGCTCCAGACGACCTCCAATTTCTCTGCTTTCAAAAACAAATTAAAATAAATAAAAATAAATGCGCAGATCAAATTAAAACCACAGAACTTTGCGCCCCCCCCTGACTGCGCCATATTCATTTTTCTTTATAAACAGCAGTAAATGGCCCTCGCGTTAATAAAAGGAATATTAAATCAAGCTCTTATGTGGCCAAAAGCTTTTAGATCGGAGGGAAAGTCATTTGAAAGGAAGACTATTAGTGCCTGAGATTTCGAGAGACACGAGCTAAAAAGTTATTAAACCGCTGTCAAGAATATCCTGGTGGAAAAAAACGCAGTGTCGGGATTCGGAAGGGAAAACTCAATTTACTGTTTTACAAGTATGAAAGAAAAACAAGCATTTCCGACTAGAAAAAAATCAGTCACGAAGCAGAGGAAATACCGATGTCGGAAAGAAGCTACGTATTGCGTCATGCCGTTATCACTCTAGAATCAGACTTCCTGCTTACTTTCTTAATAACTGGACACAAAATGTCGCTCCCAACTTCAAAGCAGAACCTTCCTCATAGCCAAAGTCATCATGAGAGAGAGCAGGGAGTGTATTCTCTCTCCCAAACACACACAGACGCACCCTAAGGCAACAAGCAGGTGAGCTCATTGACCTCCGGGGGGCAGCCAATACCCAAAACACCAACCTTCATCTACAGTGCAAACAGACCCAAGTAAATCGACTGCCAGGAAGCCGTGTTTAAAAGCAGAGGAGTCCGCTGGGCTGAAGACGGCACCCCCGAACTGGGAGGACCGGCCCACCAGGCCATTACCGTACAGGAATAACTGTGAGTGCCCTCTGATGCACTCAAACGTAGAATCACAGCTCCGTGACTTGGACTTGTCGACTGGAGTGGGCCGAACGATCACGGGATGTCACACAGAATCAAACTGCAAGGATCGCAGCGAGAAGCGATGTTCCTCTTTCGGGGGATTAAGAAGAAAATATACAATTATATATTAGGGCTGTCAAAATGAACGCACGATTTATGTAAAATAATTAACACGTTAAAGTAAATTAACGCAATTAACGCGACAAACACCACGACTAATGACGTCATTGCGCAGTGCATTATGGTCCAACCATATAAATGATTGCAAGAGACAGTTGTCATTCATGGCCTACTACATTGTTATATCTGAAATACACATCCTTTGTGATTATTCTACATTAATTTGGGGATTGATTTTACATTTAAATATGTAGTATAACAAGCTTTATTCTTAAGAAGAAAAAATATGTTTTTAATCAAAGATTAATTGCGATAAATTCATTGCAAAATGTGCGATTAGTTAATTTTTTAATTGACTGACAGCCCTATTTTATATATACACACACACATGATGGACTGACATTACTGGTTAACATCAAGCTTTCGAAGGCCGCCTTCAGGCTCCTTATCCAAGCACAGCAGCTGCGGCAGACAACTCGTTCCACAATTTTATATTCCTTTTGAACACAAATTAGCACGAAACTCCAGTCGTTGTTTAAAAGCACAAGTTTCACATTCAATATGTATTTAACCAAGTGGCTGTCATTCACATCCACACACACGGGGTCCTTATCGGGCGTTAACTGGCGAGGCGCCAAGCTGCACGTTACAGCCAGCGCGTTTCATAGCGTGATAATTACGCTCTTTTTAATGAAAACAAAAACAAGAAAAGAATAATCATTAAAAAAAAATATTCGCAGAAATTGACCTGATGAGTGCTTTATCGCCAGTTGGCTACGCTCTACTTTCCGGAAAAAAAGACAGAAAAAAAAGAGGTGCTGGGTGTGGATGGTGGCAAATGCACAGGTCAGGATGTCCTGCTTAGACCAGAAGCAAATGCACAGGCGAAGACTGCAAGTGTTGCTATATAGTAAAGGAATCATAGAGAACATTCTGGAGACAAAATCACCAAGTGACTATTGGTGCTGGAAGACTAAAGCATTAAAATTACAATGATCATTCGCAGTAGAGGACTACAGCACAAAATCACACAGTTACTAACATCATTAGTATCAGTCGTCACGTAATAAACAAAACACCAACCTCAAAGAAAAGCCGGCACCACTAGAGGAGGACAAAATCACTTTCAAAAACCTCATAAACTCGCATTAACGGCGATCGGCTCTAAAGTGACGGTTACGTGGAGGCCATTTTTCACGCTATGGACGAGTGTGCCTGCTCACCACTAAGGGCCTCCAGGTCACACGCACGATTACATAGTGCACTAGTGTAAGCGAGTATATAAATATGTAAGGCACGGAAAAAAAAAACAACACAGGATATATTCACGGCTAGCCCCCCCCCCCCCCAACTTTCCGCTGCTCCAATCAAGCACTGAGTGTCATGGAAACCGGAGTCGGCTTGGTTAGTATTCCGATGCCTCCCTCCCCTCTGATCTCGGACAGAGAGATGAAAGTTACGTCGTCTTGCTGTTCCAGTCCTCAGGGGAGGGGGGGGGGCGCTCCTGGTGTGCCCTCTATGCGTATCTTTATAAACACTGCCCCCCTTTTATAAAGTGTTTACTTTACACTCGCAAAAAGGGGGCTCAACCCTAGATGCACTGCAGATGAGATAATCAATTATCAGGGATGGCCGTCCACTGCAGTCACAGCACCATCCCGACATTTTTATGTCGTTTTAACACCCATAAACACCACGCCAAACACCATGGTTTAATGCCAAAAATATTCCATTACCGTGCACCTGTCTTTATCAGCTTATATGTATAAGATTATTTTCCGTATATTGTTCCTATATAACGTAAAGCAGGTTACTTTATGTAGAATAAGCTCCTGCTGGTGAGATTCCTAAAACTGGGCCATTTCCACACCAGTAAACATCAGAACTGGATGACGGCCAGACCTCCCGTGTCCTGAGTTCGTGGAAAATATCGACTTCTACTGGGAAAGCAGCGGACAGCAGGAGGCGCCAGTGGGGTGGAGGACACATCGCGGGGGGGTAGGTATCTGCATAACCTACTTTTCGCTGCAGTGTCGGCGGTAATGGCTTTGGTGGATAGCGGTCATGTGATTTCACCTTCTATGGAACAATCGCGCCAGTGTCAGACATGCCCGGAAGAGGGCAAAACACGCATTTTGTTTCCACTGTAGTGCGTCACCCGAAGAGAACCTACAGCTCACCTACTAAATCAGATGTTCTGTGGTTAAAATAATAATTCTAAGGCTAGACAGAGTTCAAGGCACATTCAAAGGCTAATTTCAACTTCAAGAAAATTAGGCTGGACTGAAAATATGTCCACTGTGGCCAGGGCACCAAAAAAATGGGCAACAAAAAAATGAAAGAAACAGAAGTGAAAATTCCATTAAAAAAATTTCTCCTTCAGAAAAATGACCGACACACACAGTTCATCTTTCGACCAAACGAGAGAAATGCCTCTCTGACGCTCGCCACACACCCAAACACACTCCCATGAAGCTAATCCAGCACACAAACATGCAGTGGCTCTAATTCTGTTTCATTACGCAGAAGAAATCGCAATGAAAGCAAAACTAAACCAAAATAACACACACACACACACACACGGGGCATGTATATACATGATTCACAAAGTATAATGGTTAATGGTTAGAGCACATCGTTCGGCGCCCCTCTGTGGCCACTGTCTCTAACTGCACTACACTGGCCCCCCACCCACCCAAATCACAGGCTCCCGGTGCTGCACCATCAGTCATTAATGCACCAATTGCAACCAAGCTACAGGTGCCCCCTACAGGCTGTGGGGAGAAGGATTTGTGCGGCAGCCAAAATCATCCAAAAGATACATATATACTTCTAATGGGGCAATAAGAAATTTAATAAATTAATAAATAAAATAAATGAAATAAATGAATGGCTTGAAGTTGTCAATGAGCCGAAATGGAGTGAAACCGATGGAGGCAGAGGCTGTACAAACCTGGGCTCTTAAACTGATCCGGGCTGTGTAGGTGCTGAAGGGGGGAGTTGCAGGCTGAAGTGGTATGTTCACTTTGCAGCATCTGAGTAGCCTGGGGGCCCAGGGAGCCATAGTCCGCAAAGGAGCAGGGGGGCCCCCGGTGGTCACTGGGCGTGGAATAGAAACCGTAATCGGGGAACCCTGGGAGATACAGTATGGGGGGGGGGAGGGGGGGACTCCATCAAT
>JAODJU010000110.1:1322295-1341351 GCA_026776725.1 Gnathonemus echidnorhynchus
GGGGGGCGGGGTGGCTCTGAGCCACACTGACGAATTAATCCCTCCCGAGCAGCCAGGTCCTCTATGCCTGACAGCTGTGAGAGGTGGACGACGACACCATCCAGGGGGCGGGACAGGGAAGGAGAAGGAGACGCTGACCTCACTCACTCTGGGGAAGCAGGGCCAACAGGTGCCCGCGTACAACACCCCACGCCCACCCCCACCCCCAGCTGTAGCTGTCTGGATGGAAGCAATCCTCTTCCTCCTCACTAGTATGGGGGACAGCGAATGTATGGGATTCTACCAGCAGGGGGCGACGTGATTGAGCTCCCTCTCCACACGTGACGGGCTCCTGGCCTCAGGAAAACCTGAATCCAGCTCTCTACCCACATGCGACGGGTGTCTGCACTGGAGGGGGCCTTCATCCACACCTCTACCCGCACATAATTGCTGCCTGGACACGGAACATGCAGCCACACCGGATGTGGCCCCCGGCAACAAAATGACAGCAAGTCACATGGAATCAAACTGACGACTCAACCAATTTCAAATGACAGAAAACCATTACGAGTTACTGTCCATTTATGACAGGCATTAGGTAGCAAGTCAGCTGCAGCACCTCCTATTGGTACACTTGCACCATTGCTACCAATGGCCAACCAACAGGGCCTAAAATCAATATCAATTATGAGCATTGCCCTTGGGCTGCTATGTAAACACAGATACATATACCTCCCCAGCCTCTGGACCCACACGTTCATGAACTGGGGGGGACTGAGATACCCCACAGAGGCCACCTGGCCTTGGTGTTGGGGGAGGGGGTGGATTCAAGCTGAATTACATACTTGGATACAAGCAAGCATGGTCAGGGGTCATCACTGTGATACTTTGATGGACGTTTTCATCAAAATACAATTTTTACCCCAGACTTGCTATTTAAAAATGTAACTACGTAGCTTCTTTTTGTTTCAATCAAAACATTTTCCCGTGGATACATTTGCCCATGTATGGACAGGTCGATGATGCCTGAGTACAGTACTGAATACTGAGTATCTCCCAGATACAAACTTATAACATGAGATTTCATGGTCAAACGTGCAGTCAGTGAGGTCAGTGAGCAACAGCTGGGCCTGAGGTGGAGGCAGTGAGGAGCGAGCGGGGGGGGGCATGAGAACAGGGAAAAGGTGGGTGATGTGGGCGTGCACCGTGGGTACGCAGAGTGACTCTTTACTGGGCAAGTCTCTTCCTCTGGCTTAAACCTGCAGCTTCCCGCTAATCACAGACCCAAATTAACCCAAAGCTTGGGGCCGGGGCCGGGGGTGATCGAGGTGAGCGTGGGGTGGTAATCCCTGGCTGGGGCACAGCCCTGATGTCAGTGAACAAACTGCACTGGGTTAGTAAGGGAGCCTGGGCGAGGGGGAGGGACGGGGGGGTTAACACAGGAGGCTGGCTTATTTGCACTGTCAGATAAATCTGCTTACATGGGTTACTTTCTTTAAAGCTTAAGCCGGGGCTTTGGGGGGGATATTTGACCGGATGAGTCGGGGTGACGGGGTTACCGGTCACTGGACCTGCTCCTGCCGCAGAATTTTCTCTGGTTCTGTCTAGACAAACTGCTTTTAGCACACTGTTCCACCCCCAGCTTTGGCAATAAAATAGGAGGCCCAAGGACACCCCCCCACTCCCCCCCCCCCCATCACCTTCACTCGCAGCAGACGGCCCATTAACACCTGGGCCTGCGGAATCTTCTGGCAAGGTCACCAGCTGCCGCTTCTCCCGTCCGTTCGCTGTTGGGAGCCCCGCAGGTCACGGTGGAACCAGCCAGTCTAACGTATGCGAACTAACAACCTACAGAAACGGCTGCCGGACACGATAAATCCTATCAAAGCTCCCAGCAAATCATAAAGTCCGGCCTAGGGTTGCGATGACAAAATGGAATTCCAGGGGGCGCCACCTTGAGATGGCGACTGCGTCTCGGGGACCTTGTCTAGGCATAATGGGAATTAATCTGGATACATGACATCTGAGATTCTTGGGGGCTGATCTGCGCTGTTATGAGGACAGCGAGCTCCAGAAAGACCCTTTGCTCGCTTAACACACATAGTGCATATGACAGAATCCCTCCTCAGCACATTGTGGAGCCTTAACCCGACACGGGAAAGTCACGCTGCGTCGCAGGCGGGCAGAGAGACAGAGACACGGTGCCTCCCAGCAGGGTCTTCAATTAACGATGATTAAAGTCGCTTTCAGGCGCTTGGAGAGAGCCGGCGATTATCTCTCTAAATGTGGCTCGATGTCGGGGGTTAATGCGTGCCTGTTCGTCACCAAAACGAAATAATCTTCACATCTGCCAGCATGTCACTTTCTAAAGAAGGGAAACAGCCCCCCCGGCGTGGTCCTCCTCTATGTGGCACCTTCTTGCGCTCCTTGACGTCATGGTAACAACACACGGGGGAACAAGGATTTCAGACCCATAACATGAGGGACTAGTGTTGTCAATCACCAGGTTTAATTGAAGCACTGCGCCGGTTTAATCGGAGCACCATAATCCTGACCCCTCATATGTACGTTCTGACAGGCCATAGCCTTACTGTGCAGGTATATGTCTCTAAGAATGTGTGTCATGTCAGGTCACGCTGGGCCAAATGACCCTGTGACCTTTCTGCATAATAAGAACTGAGCACCAACTGTTGGGGCAGTGAGGTCTCACCTTAGGGCTTGGTGGAATTAACCCCTGGGGGACGTAAACCTGCCACCCACCCCCCCAAGTAAGTAGGGGGGTCAGTGGGGAGCCAAAGGGCAGACAGGAAGGACACCACCTGCATCTGACCATTTTTCATAAGTTCAGCGTAACCAGAAGGTTGTTGGTTCCAGAGGCTGGGAAGCTTCAGTGATATGTGAGTGGTGTTGAGAAGCACACACACAGCACTGCACCAGTAAGGTTACAGCTTAATAACGGAGGACAGTTTAAGGTGGAATATAAAATATTTTTAGATTATATTACATGGAGCTGCTGCAATCAAGCACAACCACATACACAGCTGAATATTCCACTGGAGCAGCCCAGTTAATCCCAAGGCTATGACAGTGTGAACTGGTAAAATTCTGGAGCTCTCCGCACCACTTGTCAGAATTGCATTTACATTTATATATTTAGCGGACATGTTTGTCCAAATCTTGGGGTCAGCCAGCCAGCCTCATTGGGGATTTGATTACCAATGTGATTCAATCTCACAACCTTCCCGACAGACAAGATCCCTAACCTACCTAAGCTACACGCTACTCCACAGAATTACAGCTGCAGGAGGCAGGACTTATACACCAAGAACAGGTGCATGAATATAGCTATATGGGTTGGCATATAATTGGCTGTTTCCCAGAATCCCTCTTAGTAATCATTTCTTACTCATTTGAGCCCTGTTCTCAGCCAGCTGCAGTTCTTTTGAGGGCTCAATCCGATCTACAAGATGAAGCTTGGGCAGAAAAGCTAGACACAACAGCTAATGCTGAGTTTTGGCTTTTAACCGTCACCCTGTGGCACTGAGGGTCTGGAAGGGCACCTGCGAGTTCCTGCCCTCTGCACCACCTCACAAGGGACAAAGACCACATTCAGCACAGGACCCCCAACTCCGGAGGATCTGTCCACACAATACCTATGACATCTAGGTGCTCTCTGTGAGACACGCCCCTCCAAGGCAGCACTTGTCTCCAGCAACAGGTGACTGCCATTCCCTTTCCCATTCCAAAACCCATTCCCAGGATGAATGAAATTGAACTGGAAATTTCGGGGAAAAAAACAGAAGACCACAGAAGCACACAAGATCGTCTGAGAAAGGAGCGTGTGAGCCTCACTTCTGTACTTAAGCTAAATAATTACTAGGCGGAGACGCTAATCAGCAGCCGGCTGATAGAAGCCTAATTAAACCATTTAATCATTAGCTAAAGTATTGATAGTAAATAACAGCCACCGCATAAAATGGAAATTAATTTATATTTAGGCATCAGTGCAACAAATCAAAACAAAAAAAATCGTTAACACTGTTAAGTCTCATTAAACTAAGTTAAATCTCTCGTTAAGAAGTGTCCCCGAATGTTCTTCATAATGAGAAACCGCAATCAGCCAATCAGTGCTTAAGTCAGAGAGCGCTGGCTGTCCTTCCTTGACGCAGGCTCGTCACCCGTGGCTCCGGGAACTGATGACTGCACTTCTCCTAGCAGACGTGGACCAACGCTAAGTGCTAAAAGCAGGCAAACCCAATTTGAGCGCGGCAGGGACAGGTCAGGATTCGATTTGGGATTCACAGAGCACAGGAGAGTGCTGACATTAGTCTGCAGCCAGCACCCTTTGCTGGAAAGAAAGGGGAGGAGAAGAGCGTGAGAGAAGGATGACAGAAAGTCAAACGCCTGGAGGGGCCCTGGGCGGGGGAGAGAGTGCGGTGGCAGTACTCAGCTCATGAGGACAATTGGAGACGTCTGATTGGTGATGTTTGCTTGGGGACAAGCCAATGAAGACGAGCTAAAGAGTGACTTTTTAAAACTCCGACTACAGCCACACTAAAGTGACGGTACGGCTGCCCATGTGTGGCACACATACACGTGCGTAAATGTGCACACTGCACATGTAAGCGTGTTTCTGTGCATGCATATGCATGTGTGTGTCCGCACATCAAAAATGGCCCCGTGGCGATGAGCCCCCCCAAGAGTCCACCCCCCCCAGCCAGCTGGGTCACCTGTCAGCAGAGGGCGTTAGAGCGGGCAGGGCAGGGGACATGCCGCCCTCTGTGGTGGCATCACACGGGCAGTGAGACGGCAAGCGAGACCATGGACACCCCCATATGGCACGCCGTCCGAGCTGCATCCTTCATACCCCCCCACACACACACACACACAAAGCAAAAAGAGAGCCCACACACACACACACACACACACACACACACACACATACACACACAGCTTTGCAATTATATCTTTTTGGGGGCTCGTCATTCAATTCTGTGGGTAAAACCCTAATCCCAGCAATGACCACCTTAACCCCTACCCAGCCCTAACCTTAACCATAAGAAATCAAACAAATACAAGTCTTTTTCATTTTTAGTTTTTTGATTGCAGTCACGGATTTTTGTGAAGAGTTTCCTCTCATGGGGACTGGAAAAATAGTCTAAAAATGTCAAAATAACACATTTTTAACACATTGTGGGGAATCCAGCCAGTAGCCTGCCCCCCCCCCCAGACCGCCTACGCTCAGCGACGAGTAAGAGAAGCTCCTCAAAACCACCTCCATCCATGTTCCAGATGCCCCGCCCCAGGGCAGCCCCCTGTTGGGCGAGGTCATCTTCAGACAGCTGGGCGCCTCCCTCACGTCTAGCCCGCGATACGTCCGCTTCAGGCACAAGGTGAAGAAGATGGAGGAGGATCAAAGTGCAGGAGGAGAGCTTGAAAGGTGGAGAGGGACAGCCTCTGAAAGCATAGCGGGCCCTCCAGGACACCGCGTGATCTCAGCCCCCTTAAGCATGGAACGCATTATGGGACACGGCCCATTAAATGCATTTTAAGAGAGTGACCAGGGTGCTGTAAAGCAAGATGTACGGCAGGCCGACATGGAGGCCGAAGGGCTATAAAATGTGGTGCACAAGCAGGAACCTCATCAGCGATGCGGGGTTACACACAGGGGCAAGGCGGCGGGGGGCCTTTGTGTGAGAGGATGGATGCAGGGGACCCCCTCCCCCCACCTAGATCTGTACTGCCCAGCCACACCAGACAACACCCTTCCCCCCACCCCCTGCTAGACGAAGCTGTGACAGACCACTGCACCTTGGGGCACTCTGCCTGGCATAGCTGGGAAAATTAGCGGGTGAAAGGCTGGGGGGTTTTGTGAGGAGAGGCTGAGGGAAAGCGTAAGCTTCAGTCTCCCCCACACTGGCATTACCAACAAACTCGTCTCTCCCACACTTGTAATACCAACCAAGTTCCAACCACAGTCCAAAAACATGCTGAGGTTAATTGGAGTTGCAAAATCGCCCATAGGTGTGAGTGTCTGAGTGAATGGAGTGTGTTTGCCCTGCGTTGGGATGGTGCCCCATCCTGGGTCGTTCCCTGACTTACACCCGTAGTCTCCGGGACAGGCTATGGACCCCCCACCACCCTGAAAAGGACAGATAATGGATGGATGGGTAGTCTCCCCCACACTGATAAAACCAGAAAACTAGTTGCTCCCACGTTGACTATACCAGCACACTAGTCTCTCCCACAGTGGTAATACCAACAAACCACCCTCTTCTGTACTGGTACTACCAGTCTGTGTCACACATGGCAGCATCGCCAAGGCTGTAACTGGTACCAGTCTATCACCCCACTGTGGTGCCCCTCTCCTTGGTCAGGCCAGAAACAAGACAAGCTAAGCTGTTTAATGCCCCCCCGAGTTTGGGGAATCTCGTGACGCATTACATACAAAATATATCCCATAATTTCACTGGTAAATAAGCCGGCTGCTGTGCAAATGAAGATGAACGCTGAAAGGCATTAATTCCCAATTTGTGTCATAAATCAAGGTTAAAGACAACTTCCACGGGCCTGGGGCTCATGAGTGCTCCTCAGTGTCGCGTAGTTCCATGGGACGTCCTCTGTGCCTTCACCACCAACACCAATCTCTAACTCCCCTGGAAAATCACGCTGACTGGCATGCGTAGATATAGAGGGAACCCTTTGTGCACTACACATGCACACTGAGACACACACACACAGACACAGACACACACACAGACACACACACACACACAGACACAGACACACACACACAGACACAGACACACAGACACAGACACACAGACACAGACACAGACACACACAGACACACAGACACACACACAGACACAGACACACACACACACACACACACACAAACAAAAATGACGACATTAAAATAGCATCAACTTAGTAAATAAATTGTATAAGAAAAAAAACACTTAAATAAAAACTTGCAGATTATATCAATATGTAATTTGGTCATTATCCAATGGTAACAATGGATAAGTGGATAATTGGCCCCAACCACAAAAAAACCCCCAAAATGCCTTTGACGGCTCTGAAACACACTTCCTGTGCACTCGCTCCACATCTTCCAGTCTGCCCATCCCAAATTCACTGACAGCCTTCGCCAGCCCCTCTGTGAAGATGACGGATGAGAAGAGTTTGCGGCAGGTGGTACTGAGGTCAGCTTAGGTAACTACTTAACTTCAATTCCTTCTTCCTTTAGCCCAATGTAACAAAAGAACGCCTCTGTCATGTTACCTACAATCCCGTTCTCAAAATACAAGCGCTGGGGCAACAGAGAGGAGAAAAAAAACATACAAACAACAACAACAAATTATTAATAATAATAATAATAATAATAATGTGTGTGGATATATTAAGAAGTGTGTGTGTAAATAATGTAAAAGATACCTATATTATTAGTTTTTATTTAGTGTCATTTCCAAAGACAGGTAACCTCAAACTGCTTAGCAAGATTTTTAACAAAGGATTTGTGATCAGACTGAAGGCAGCATCAAAAGTAGATCTAACATCAAGTGACACCCATTCAATTTTAAAATCCTGTAACAAAAAAAATGATAGAAAACAGCAAATGACAGACGAGAGGACAGAGAAAACCTAACAGCAGTTAGATGAGGACACACCTCTGGGGTCCGAGGCCAGCTGGCCGTCCACCCTGCCTTGGGAACGCTAACATTACGGAGGCGGAAAGAGATGCTACAACTATTACAAGGGCCGTGGTTGGCTCAGCAGATTAAAGATCACCCAGTGCGTGCTCCCAAAAGCCAGCTTCACGAGCCTGAACACTGCCCAGGAGACCACAGGCCTCCTTACAATCCCACAGTCTTACTGGTTTAACGTGCATGTTTGCAGAAGCTCTCAGCACAGTATGTGATTGCGATTAGCAGCCTTCAGCTTGCTGGAGGAGATTCACACGATTGACACTGGCAGGCAGAAAGAGCCAGAGCAGACTGACACATAACACATCACTGTCCTCCCACTACTGAACTGAGCTCAGATCAGATCTTCACTCCTGTTTGGCAAGTCTGGTTGCCATGTGGTTTGTAGGAATGTCATGACTGCTGACCCTGAACTGCACCAAGAAACGAGGCCCGGGTGTTGAGAGAGGGGTCTGCGCGAGAGAACCCAGCGATAGCAAGCACAGAGCGACAGGACGCTGGAGAACCCAGCGATAGCAAGCATAGAGCGACAGCACGCTGTCGGAACATATCCTTCCAGCGGGAGCTGGAACCACACAGGTAGGACTACAAGGTCAAACCTGGAGCTCCATCATTGGGAGAACATCTTTGGATTACAGTAGTCATGCAGGGTTATTGTCATTTCAGCCATATACACAGTATAGAGAGAGAGAGAGAGAGAGAGAGAGAGAACAAGATAAACACAAGAGCAGCAATACAATATTACAGGGCAAGACAACAAACAGTGCAGTCGACAAAAGCAGTTTGAATGAATACACTAGATATAATATAACAGATATTGTATTCTAGCAGCAGAAGTGTGCATTCTGTAAAGGGCGTTAATATTTCCAATTCCGGAAACCTAGTTCTGGATTTTACCACTGGAGTAGCAAGCAAGACTATTACAGCCCTGCATATAACTCTGACCATATTTTTACTTTTAAACCAAAGATCTACTGTTCTACTTTTCTTTCAGACTTCCTTACAGGTCCATAAATGTCCCACCAGGATGTCCTGTGCGAGGTCAAATGCTGAAGGCGGGGCAATATCACAGTGCCATTTTATTTTTTCAACAAGAGTGTACATCGATGGTTTATACACCAGTGGATAAATTTAGCACGTAGCGCTTTGTAGCAGAAGAGAAACGTCTTGGCCAGCAGCTACACTTCTTTCGGTCAAAAACTCTGGCTGCCCCCCTCAACTCTTCCTCCCCGGAGATGCTGCTGAGGAGAGCGGAACAGGACGGCCCAGACTCAGAGCACACCAAGGAGGGTGGGGGGAGATTGCAACCCTCCTTGTTCCGGCGATGGGTGGATGGCTGGGCGCCAGGCCCAGATCTCGAGGGCAAACAAGAGAAAACCGTTTCCTGCCCGATAGCATGTTCTCCAACTGTCATTACAGGCAGCCGTGCAGCGTGAGAGCAATAAAAACTTGCCTCATTTACGGCAACGTAACGGCTTAAATTAACCACTTAGTGAACAGAGCCACTTAGTTACCAAGGGCGGTGATGATAGATAACACCTCCCAGCCCTGACCCACGCAAATTCTGAGCCTGGATCCTCAAATGTATAGACACTTGTAAGTTGGGGTGCTCCAGGGGCCAATCAGCTTTCAGCTGGGGCCAATCAGCTTTCAGCTGGGGTTCCGCCCATATGTACGTCCCTTCTCAGCTGTGCTCCAGTCAACGAGATAATTGACAAAGCAGTTTAAGACCACTAGGACGGAGGTCCACTGGCTGGTATCTTCAGTATGAGGACAGTTCTGTGAAGAGTCCCGCTGCCACACAGTAGCTGTGAGACCGTCCATCCTGACCGCCTTTGCTGCTTGGTGCCAGTAAGTCATGTGACTCACACCACCACACGGCCATATCAGACACTGGTGAGGAAATACTGAAGAAACCAGAACCCAGAGATTTTGATGCACTAGTCACAGACTCGGTGAACCTCTAGAAGCATAAGTGACACAATTGATCTAATGACATAAACAATGAGATCCACAGCACCAACAGAGAACAAATCCGAGACAGAATTTGGATGGACGGCAGAGTAGCTGCAGTCCACCAGACCCTCTGAAGCACCCACCCCAAAATAGAGCTATTACCAGATGCAGGGGGAGCATGCCACAGCATGCAAGCGAGTAGCTTAAACCCTCCCCCAACCATACTAAGGTCATAAAGCCACCATACAAAGATGTGGCTTGCAGCTGCTATGACACATGATGATTGGCGTGGGGGGGGGCTGGGGGGACTGGAACCAATACCCTCCAGCCCATTAAGATCACAAGACGGTATAGACTAAGAGAAAGCCTCACCCCACTCAGACTCTCCCTTGGATCACTGGAGCTTTCCAAAGGAGCTCCTGCCCCCCCCCACCCCCACCCGCCCCAGGTCTTCCTTTGATACTCCTAATCGTTCCATGCCATTAGCCTGGCACGCGGTGGGCCACTGGCACAGGTCATTACAGCTGTCCCCGCCCCGAATAGTATTCACTCCATAATGCCAGGCCTACCTAAACCCATTTAGCATTTGGGGGGCGGGAGTCATTCATCAGGGACGATACAGATTAGACAAACCCACGGCTGGGCAGATGGGGAACATCCAAACATAGAGCTACACCGGCGTCGTGAAACCGAACACCCCGTTTGCCCTTTTCATACTTGAGGGGTAAATGGAAGCCCACTGCCCATACGCCGCCGCCCCCACCCTCCTTGCTGGTTCACCACCCGAAAAAAAAAAAACGAGAAGAGCTGCAGCCGCATTGGTGGTGTGACGCTCCGCAGACGGAAGCCGTCCTCCTCATTCCGATGCTGTGAAATGGGGAAAACGCCGAAACGAGCCCCAATCGGGATTTCAGACGCCGCCCGGGTCAGCCCAACAAAAAAAGAAGAAAAGCCCGGCTTACATATGAGCTGGTACCATCGCTCAGAGCCAGCAGGGAGGGTGACCAGCAGATGAAGGTCTCCGTGTCGTCAAGCCACTACCTCGGGCTCTGCAGTCAGTCATCACAAGATCTTTGTGGTCTAAGCATATGACTGAAATGCAGAACACACAACAGGCTGATGTCACACTAATCTGGGTCACGCGTAGGACGCTCTGCTCTCGGATCGCACACGGTAAACAACGGCAAATATGGATCCATCGAGCATCAGGATCATGTCGGTACAGAACTGGAGAATGAAGGAACTGCCACAGGCTAATCTCACCTGTAAATTGGGAGGGATCCTGGGACTTTAGTGAGCTTCGGGAGACATTGTGAACAAGTAGGGTGACCTCCTCGCCTCTCAGAGGGCAGGTACAAACACGAGCTTCTCGTTTTCTTCATGATGATGTGTGAAGCCCCTGGTTCCACAGCAGCTTCTCACTGCAGAACCCCCCTCAACATGGACACAGTCAAAAACAAGTCCAGGGTGGTCCAGGGCTCAGCGACACCTTCAACTCAGTACCACTGCCAGGGGTGTCGCTAGAAATTCTCGCACCCCCATGTAAGCTGGCTGGCACTTTCATCTTCCAATCCACAGAAATACAGATCTCACAGTAGACAGACTTTGCCGAGTGAGGGGGGGTCTCTCTCAGCAGATTTTGGGTTTAGGGACCCCAAAAATCTGCCAGGGTATCCATGTCCCTCCCCTCCAATGCAGTGACCATGGTGTCCAAATGGCCCAGAAGAACTTAGCCAGCAGAAATCAGTGTGTGTCCTGACACTGACACACAAATCTGCAACATTCCCACATGAAGATTATCTGTACAGACAGATCTACCCCCACCCTGAGACACCAAAAACCAACCAACAGGAAATCCCTCTATCAACCAACACGTTACCCCGACGAGAAGATTTCCAAACGGATCTCTTGCAAGCAAAACACACTCATCTACATTTCGCTCTCTGAGAGGTTCCGATGTAGTGAATGTTTCTCCCCCCGATTGCGCAAAACAATGCGACCAAACGGTCACGATTCAATCTGAATGTGCCAACCGCAGTTCTGAGAGCGAGACAGATAAACAATGACGATGCGCTGCTCTGCTGATGCTCCCGTACCACAAGCGGGATAATCCAATGAGCCAGGCCCACTTAGCTTCCACTAGGCCATAATTAAAATCACTCTCTGCCCAATTTGTTGCGAATAAAGACATTGCTGAAATCAACGGAAGCATTTCTTTCTTTCTTTTTTTTTTGTTTCGACCGACAAAAGAATTGCAATGATAGAAAATGCGGGGGCCTGCATCATGGAAGCAGGGGAAACATTGTTCACGGGGGCCTCTGGAGTTAATCACACCGCATGGAAGAAGGTTCTGCTCAAGCGATGGCAGTGTGGTGCCTGACAAAGCACGGCGAGTAGGGCTGAACGATTTGAGAAAAATATTTAATTGCGATTTTTCTGACAGGCATTTGTGATATAATTTTTTTTATATGTCAAGCTTCAGTTCAATATTCAGTTTAGATTTAAAACATATATGACACAGCATCACCACATGAGATGGCATCAGAATATTAACTGGTCTATATTCTAATGCAAGGATGAGAACTTAAGGATATGAACTGCTATAAACATGTATTTGTTACTTTTTTTAATTAGCAGACAACAATCAAACATAAAACAATTATTACAAAAGCTGTGACTGTTGCGTTAAATTAAGAAACAATGATAAAAAATAAATAAATAAATAAATAAATAAAGCAATTACAGCTAAAAGTAAAACAACAGCGATCTTGCAATTAACGCTGCTTGGACCCCTAATAACACCAGAACCGCCGTTTCCCACGCCAATGAACGTCAAACTCCTTTAACCGCCAAGCAAGTCGTACTTTAGCGTATGCAGCCCCTTTGTTTGCGCTAATGTGCCATTAGTGTTAATAACAGCAGCGAAATCTAACACTCAACCAAAAAGCCGTAATGTTCCTAATAGAGCGGCTGCTCTATCCTGAAATCGTACAGCTGAAAAGTTTTCAAATTCTGACCATGAAATAAGTAGGTAATTCACTTATAGTTCAGCAACAGTATCAATATTTTTTCACACCGCAAATGTAACCTTTTCCTTGGGATTCACGTGTTTGCTGTTTGAGGGCTTATCCGCAGTCACCTTGGGTCACTTCTGATTGGAGAGAGTGACTGTCACACAAGGAGCATGGCATGAATTTGCAAAACTATCCCCACGACAGTTTTAAGACTTGGGTCAGACGTGCTGTGTAATGTATATCTAAAATTGCAGCCGTTGCCGTTTGCTTGTTGCGTTGCGTTTCAAATTGCGATTTCAATTTGAAAATGATAAATTGCTCAGCCCTAATGGCGGCCGTCCCTAAAAAAGCCAGGCAACGTGAGGCTAATGCACACATGGAACCTTCCAGCGTGTTAACATTCTGAAGCATCTGAAGCTTTGCATGCACCACTGTGAGAATTTACATCAAACAATGTCGGCGTGGGTGATGTTTTTCAAAGGCGACTTAATTCTCATCTGCCTCACAGCTGGATACATCACCGGAACGGTTCCAGGTAAGCTGCTCGCTCGAAGGTGCTGCAGAAGAACCGCGAGGTTGTGTGCGCACAACTTTACCCGCTACGCCACCTGCTGGGCGTATTGGGAGGCAGATGCAAGCATACGTGCGGATTCCTGGTGCAATATAAAGCGTCAAGTTTCACTGGGTTCAGAAGCTCCCTTACTGAGGACAACAGCCTGGAACGAGGTCAGCAAGGCGAGATGTGGGGGGGGCGGCTTCTGGGCGTTCCTCTCAGCTCTGAAAATGAATTTGCCCTCTGTGAACCCCCCCCCTCCCCCCGGCACACCCAGAACCTGCCTGGCATCCGGTTCATTAACGACCGCTCCTTAGGGTGTGTCTGGGACCTGGCACAGGGTGGCAAAATCAGCACCTCTATAAAACACGCCCCCCCTCCCCCTTACTACTGTGTCCCTTCCAGACACATCCCATTATACCCCACATGCTTAACATGCTTCTGTGGATGAAGACTTCTGTACCGCCCCCCCCCCCCACCACTTCAGGCTGTGCTACACGACTCCATAATCACATGACCCCGGCATGGCTTTGAACCAAAAGCAAGGGGGACAGGTGGCCCCCACAGCGGGAAGGTGTGAGACGGACCTACCTCGGACAATTCGCACCTCCGTGGGGAAGGTGGGGGGGGGGAGCATGCCTATTCCCCCACTGCCCCATTGCCCTGCCCACAATCTGGAAGGTTCATATGAATATCCTCAGCCGTATGCCATAAAGCGATGGACTATGATTTTGTCAACCAGGGATAATCTCAGAAAAATAAAGAATAAATTAGAAAAAGACAAAACAACTAAGACATCATTTTAAAATATACAGAAAAGATGATAGAAACTTGCATTAAGAATAGCCCCCTAAGATAAGAGAGGGGCTATGAACAGCACCTGACTCAAACTGTGAGGCAGGACTAGTGGGAGGAGTTATGGGCGGGGCATTCGCAACACGTCTTTCACACAAATTAGTAAAATAATAATGTCCCGAACCCCATGTCAAATTAAATTGGGCTCAGCTCCGCCGTCCCAGGATCTCAATCAATGGGCACAACAAAGGCGGTGTGAAAGACCTGTTCCAGTCATCTTGGTTAATACTACACATGGCTGGACCACCACAAGCAACAGTGTCACTGTACGGAGTTTAAAAAGGGGGCAAGGGGTTATAGGCATCAACACTTTGGCGTTTCCTTCCCTTAGAAAGATGACGGAGATGGAGACGTAGAAAGCTTTCAGGGGCTATCTAACGAGGCCGAATCCAGCACGAGACTCAGCTCTCTAAAGCCAGCTACACACCAAGCCAAAAGTAAGAAGCCACTGTCAACTGAGACCGACGAACGAATGATTGCTGGAACGCACCGGCATGACCAGAGGTGACTGCTGTCATACAGCCCAATCAGAGAGCTCGGTTTCACTGACCTAACTCCGCTGCTGATTCACCCACGGTGATCAACAATGCCCGACGCTGGAACACACACCAGCATGATGGGCGGGCAACCAACTCTCCCCGATCCCCCAACGGCTTCCGAAGGCCAAAAATCGGTATGGTGTGGTGCAGGCTTCACTCCAAATGGCCCCCATGAATCCATATGCCCCTGACAGGCTGCAACCTCAATCACCATCCTCACACGTTTTCCCCAAAACCAGTTCATACACTGAACCACTTTGCAGACCATCATCCACAGCCTCCTGGTTGACACTGGATTCCAGGTTGATCCAGTCTTTGTAACCACATCGGGTTGGCTGAGCCCGAAATGCTTATTCTAATTATTCAGCTCAGAACACAAATTTAGCACAAACCAAAAATATAATGGACATACATGATTAATTTCATCAGCCATATTTTGGTTTAAACCACCCAGTTTAATCTCACTCCTCACCAGTTACCTTGCTGGTTCCCGTGGGAAGCAGAGCCTGGCAGGCGGAGGTAAATCTCACCTGCTGCAGGTTTCAAAAACCAAGCCCCCGGATCACATCAGTGAACCCCAGCACCATTCACAGAAAAACAATTTAAAAAATAATTAGTCAGAATTTAATTAATCTGAAATATGCAGGTTTACCCCCTGGGACTGAAGATGGCACAAATACCTTGATTAAATAAAATGGCAGAAAAAATTTACTAAAGGCCATGAATATTCATGAGCCTGGGGGGGACGCTGCATCATGGGACCGCTTGTGAATTCTTCAGGACGCCTGACTGAGTGACAGAGCACCAAAGCACCTCTGTAACGTTCCTGTGATGCTGCAGTCCCACATTTGCACAGAACACTGGGTTCCACTATTTTCTGGCAATGGCTGGAACTGCGACAGCAAGTCCTCGCTCAAATATTTGTGCTAACTGAAGAATTAACTCAGATATTTCAGAGTTTAATTTAGAAATTTGAATACTTCCCCCAACAACACAACATTTTTTCATATTTGAACATTTTTTCATATTTTTTCAGATTCATATTTGCCTGATTATGAACCGCACTGTGTAAAGTGGTGAGACACACACAAGTCATGGGTGCTCCCATGAGACACACCCCCCCCCAAGGGTGGCAAAGTCTTTTGGTGACTGGGGGGGGGGCAGGGGCAAAAGCCTCCCCAGAATAATAAAAACCAAAATGAAGTTTGGCTATTTTTTATCGATTATCGACTATTTTACTGATTGGTCGATCAAACTAAATGATTAATTTTCCTCCAGAAAATAAAATTGACCATTTCATTTAAATAAATTTTATTTTGACAACAACAAACTATGTCACTGCAGGGGCTTTGGTAATGGACGCACCACACAGATGCCACATGCTACTGTTTCATTCTACCATAGAAGTGATAAGCACTGAAGTCGCAGTGAAGAAAGGGACAGATCAGCAGCTTAGGGACATGCTGATCTGAATCGACTCGTTCACGCAGTCGAGGGCCTTTGCCGTCAGCAGGACCTGCGCCTGCAGCCTAATGACCACAGACCCCCCCAGCCGACATGCCAGAAACCTGCCTAGCACAAAAACAAGGCAGGGTGCCCCCCTCCAGCCTGTGGGCCCCCCCGTCCCGCCCGAGACGGCTCCTCCTCATATGATCCACCCTCACAAGGTTAAGTGACACAGTCGTCGTCGCCCCCCCCCCCCCCCGACCATGCCCCTAACAGCTGTCAGGGATGGCAGCAACCAGATGAGGCTCTGGCGGGCGTCGTCACGGCGTCTCAGCCGCACTGCTGCCGTTCTCTCCCACCCCCCTCTCTGTTTTTCTCCATTTTCTGTTTCCATCCCTGCTTACATTTTTTTCAGGAGGGGGATTAAACTGCTGATTCAGAGTTTGGTGAAAGCATAGGCAGGCAGGCAGGCGGGTGGCATCAGATAGTGCTCTCATAGGAGTGTGCTGGGGGCATTTAAGAGGCGCCGGGCATGGGGCCCAAGGCACCGACCCGAGGCACAGACGAGCGCGGTCCAAAGGCAGTCACGGAGAGCGCAGCCCAGACGGGCGCAGACTCCCCCTGTCCATACGACGCTGGGAGCCAGCAGAAACTGACTTATACAAACAATGATCGGCGTGAACACTGGTGCCTTACATTTTTTGTTATCGGTGACCCTCTGGGGACTTGGCACAGATGTTTCAGCATTTAAACCACACAGATGAAGGTGTGGTTTAAAGAATAGTTTTATTGTTTAAATGAAAAAGAATAAGCCACCCAAGATCAGACCCGATTACTGATTATGTGATTGTGCCATATGTGCTGCACAAACCTATGGCATGAATCATCTGAGAAGGCAGAGTTCAGTGTTTTAAAAAGACTTATTCTAGATTAAAAAAATTAAAAAGGTGCCCGAGGACTGAGATCATCTGTGAATCCAGGGGAGGGAGCAAGTGTGAGTGTGTGTATGTGTGTGTGAGTGTGTGTGTATGTGTGTGTGTGTGTATGTGTGTGTGTGTATGTGTGTCCAGATATACCTTATGTTGTGGGGACCAAAAACTGGTTATTTTGAAGTTGTGGGGACCATTTTTTCAGTTACCATAAAGATAACTTCGATTTTATAAAAATCTGTGACTGCAATCAAAAAACTAAAAATGCCATAAGTCCTGCATTTTGTTTGGTTACTTATGGTTAAGGTTAGGGCTGGGTAGGGGTTAAGGTGGTCATTGCTGGGATTAGGGTTATGGCCAAAGAAATTAATGAAGAGTCCCCACAAAGATATAGGCACCTAATCTTTGTGTGCATGCGTGTGTGTGTATGTGTGTGTGTGTGTCTGTGTGTGCTGCAGTTCCCTTGAGCAAGTCTCCAGGAACATATCCAGCTGAACAAATGAGTGAACAAACCTGCTTTGGACAAAAGCAGGAGGAAAGCCAGTAACCGTAAATGTAAATTCTTGCGGGCAAGTGTGTCTTGTCTTTCTGCAAACGAGCAAACTAGTGAAACCGGCTGAAATGGAATGGACCGGTACAGAACACACAGCCAGCACAGCGTCCAGCTCCTGCTGGAGACCAGCCGGATTCCGCCTTCGCCGTGTTGTTTCCAACTTCCTGCTTAGTGCCCAGAGAGGGAGCTGACCTCTGGCCCGGGCTGCAGCTCCCGTTCGCGGTGACGACGGCATGCAGCTCAGTGCTGAATATATCGTTATATTGTCTCTGAGAGGCAGTGACAGGCTGCCCAGCTGGCTCATTCAGCCGCGGAGCTGAGAATTCTTTATCTTTTCAAAACATTCCTCATTTTCCCCTCGCGGTCCGGAATGACAGTCTATCCCAATTCTCACTTCCCGGCACCAGCACGAAGACAATGGCGAAGAGGTGACAGGCGGCATGCGGTGCCCATCTCACTGAGGTCGAGGATGAGGAGAAGCGAAGATAAGGAGCGAATGGCATCAGCCCCGAACGAGTAACAAAGCCACAGCTGACGGTGTAAAATCGGGAGACCCCGTGGGGGGTTTCTGAAGATGCGGGCCACCGGCCAGATTGGTGACCGAGACGCCACAGCCCGGTCACTCTGTACTGAACATGTGCCACCGTGTCCTTCCAGCTTCCTGAGGGACGACGTGTCATTAAACACACGGTTCTGCTGGGGTCACACGTGCTGCCAGCCCGCATGCAGGAGCAGCAGGAGGACCGACCTCCTCGTCTCCCTCCTCCGGACGCCACCCAAAGTGCAGGGGGGGGACAGGAAGGAGAGAGGGGTCAGTTCTCCTGTATGGCGGCGCGTCAAAACGGCAAAAGCTCGGTAAGGAAGGATGAGGATGATGAGGAGGAAGCGTACTGGTTCACGGGACGACGGCCAGGCAGGAGGACAGCCAGCTAATGACAGAGATCGTCGCTGGCAGAGAATGAGGGAAACGGTACTAATTAGCAGAACGTCCGAGTTTTCATCTTAATTTATCAAGCTGGGGGACAGACATCTGCTATTCATTAGCCGGCACACAAGGCCCTTCCCCAGTAACGAGTTACACTCTCACACGCCTAATTAAGGCTTAAACTTGGGTAGGTGAGGACCCCACGGAAAGGTGCGTCTGGAGACCCTGCATTTTCTCTCAAGATATTTCATCAAACACCTGAGGGAGATTTAACACTTTTTCCATAACTCATACAGAGGAACCAACCTTATCATTAGCCAATGTTTTGAGTCAGCGAGTGACAGGGGAAGAAGCCAATCACCTGTCATCATTGACCCTCTGGCCCCACCCCAGCACACACCCCTGAACACGGCAAAGTGAGATGATGATGCTTGGGCTTCATGATAATGACCGGCTGAATGTCACGTGACGAATGGTGTGTCCGGGCCTCGCAGGGAAGGACGTACAGACCATGATCCACAAACAAAGGCTTGGGCTACTGCTGGGGGGCGGGGATGCATCGCAAGCCAAATCTGCTGCGGGGGGGGGGGGGGGGGGG
>JAODJU010000110.1:1361373-1374750 GCA_026776725.1 Gnathonemus echidnorhynchus
CCCCCCCCCCCCCCCCCCCCCCCATTACTCCTGTAAGCCAGCGCTTCAGACTGTCGATACTCTTCCCCTAATAACAGCTGCTAACAGTCTGCTGCTGAAAGAAGAAGGATTTCCGCGCGCTTACAGTTTACACAGGGATCTGACAAGTGTTCGTAACGCTGCGGTTTTACTGGTAAGGAGGCAAAGCCGCACAGAAGCACGCGGAGCGGACGTTTCGTTAAAGCGCGCGCTCCGCTTTTCTCGCACGGACGGCAGCCTCTCGCTCGCGCTCCGCCCTCGTGTTTGTTTTTCACCGGGAACCGTGTCAAAACGATTCGCTCGCGCCGCCGCGGGACGGCTTACATTCTCAGGCGTGGCAGCCACGGGAAGCCACCGTCATCTGAAATATCGACGTTCTGCTACAGAGGTCATGCGTCTTTAAAAGGGGAAACCCCATCGATGTTTACACGGGACTGGCTCTTTGGAAGGAGGAACCCGGCGCGGATTAACAAGCCCGGGTTCTGGATCAGACATGTGGGCGATTTCACACCAGTATGATAGACCGAGCTTCCATATGCAGCCTTACATGTGTGCTGTGAGACAGACAGTGACAAAACGACGATGGCAGTCACGCAGATTTACCGAACGTACCAGACGATGATTATTCTGTGTCGAACGCCTCACATCTACTTGCTCTGTTACAGCAAATTGCTTATTTTTTATAGGCGTAACATATTAACTTATAGGACACAGTTTACCTGCTTCAAACCTCTGAATGTTTTCCAAAATAATAACGAAAAATGAAAAAGTACAACAACGTTTCCAGCATAGAATTTTCATTGTTTAGATGCTAAATGACCCCAGTCAAACAAAAGCTTCACTCCCAGAGATGGAAAAATAAAAATAAAACGAAAGCATTATCTGCAACTGGAGAATTCTCCACCTGTTTGAGGTTCACCAGATCACCTGAACACGGCCTCTGCCCTGAACACGCTGAAGACTGTTAATCAGTGACAAAGACTCATGGCCACCACAGCACAGACACTGGTCACATATTAGCAGAGAATCGCAGGCTGAATAATAAGCAACCCACAGGTACGGATAGATGGATGTTTTTCTCCACATAATCAGCCATGGTGGATCTGGACCAAACAGTCCCAGATCCCTCCAACTGTGCACTTGTATAAGCAAAGGTCATGGAAAGAGTACTGATTCAGGAGGAGGGCTGCATGATCTTGGATAAATATTGTGATATATCTTTAAAGCAAAAGAAGCTCAAGATAATAAAGTGTTCTCACAAACCTGTCTATAGGACATTTAAACAGCAAGGATAAAAATGATCATGATTGTCTCAGAGAGCGCATGCAGAATCCACTGACTGATTATTTCTTTTAATATATACTACAATAATCTTGCATAGGATCAATCATTTTAATTGCAAAGCTTGCCAAGTTTTGTTTCTTATGACAGCGTAAAAATGTTTCAAAACTTAAACACACTGCATTATAATTCCCAGTCAGTATGAAGGTATGAAACAGCCTGATCTCAACCCAGCTGACTATTGCGGTCCTTGCAAAGTGAGAATTGCATGTGCATAACATGCGATGTCAATATTAATATCGCACATCCCCCAGCCCTAGACAGAAGGCGTTTCGAGCATGCGGCTGAAATCCGGCATGCGGAAGACCACCTTCATGGGCTCTCCAAGCAGAGACATGATGCGTTCAGGCCGACGTTCAGGGCTGGCTGTTCAGTACTGGTACGTGGCAGTCAGGCATAACAGTGAGGCTGGAGCAGGCAGTGAAGCCACAAACATTTAATTCTGACTTTTAATAAAGAGTGGCCGTTTAAGGAAAGGTTAAGGCTTAGCCATAATATGATGACGAGGACGAGAGGAAACTCGGAAACACCCACTTATAGAAAACATCAAGATGTAATGTGATACTATTCCGTGTGATTTGATTGTACAGAACCCGGCGGGAACTCTTCAGTATGAGGTTATGGGCCTGTAATGCATTGTAAGGCCGTCACAAGTGCTGTGGGGGTGAATAAAGGGCCTCACTTCCCGAAATCCACCCAGAAAACAGATGGACGGAGCACACGACCTTCAGGAAACACGCTATGACGAATTGCATTGTTAGTCCTGCTGCAGGGATGAGTATGCTGTTTGTGCGCTGAAGGCTTCAGGGCACCAATGTTCAGAAGGGCGCAATTAAAATGAATAAAGAAAGAATTGAATTGTATTGAGTACAATTAATCCTGCTGGTGTGTCCTAGAGCACATCCCCATTTCTGCACTGGTAAAAAAAATGTCCGACTGCAGAAAACCATAATGAAAGCTTTGCCAGTGCTGGCAAATTAATTAATTAGCAAACAAACGTGTAACGGCTGTCACTGCAGCCCAGCGTGGGAACGCGGCACGCAGCTCCAAATGACTGTTTACTCAGCAATTAGGATAACGGGCTTTGTTAATTGGAGCCCCCCCCCAGGACCTTCTGCGACTGGGCCAAGTCCGTGCCATGGGGACCAGATCAGCGTAGATACAATCCGTGTCAAAAACGGGTTCGGCTTCCCAATCAATGTCCGCCCTCGACGTCCAGTGGTGGTTAATGCACTTCAGCATTGTTTTACTTCACACTTCTCTGCTAAGTTAAATAAACAATGGATGGCTCTTTAAAAAATAACCCTGAAAACTTGTGGGACTGTATTTTAGGTACATAACAATACCACCTTAAGCTGAGCCTAAGTATGTAGTTCATATCTATAGAGAAAGCCCTTACAACGTCATTCCGTTTTGCCAAAGTGAGCAGGATAACACTGAAATATCACATTTTCTGTCCATATGACGCAGACTATAGCGTTGTGTGACCCGCAGGGGGCGACAGCAGGAGGGGCCCAACCATCAGCGTCACTCCTGACTCATTGAGGAGCGGGCTCTGATTACTCGGTACAGAGGCAATCGGCACTCACAGAGCAAATCAAAAGCCCCAGATCCAGGGGTAGGGGGAAAAGTGGTTACATCCCTCTTCCCCCCCCCGAACAGAATCCTTGAGCCTGTCGGAGGTGGTATTTATGGAAACCCTGTAATGACATGGCTCCCCATGCATAGGCTGGGTGTTAGGAGATACAACGGCCACTTCCGTCAGGGCAGGGCGAGGAGGTGCACCTTCACCACCTCACATCCACTCCAGGGCTCCTCTTCAAAGGGGAGATTAATCCACATACTGTGGAAACCTGTCCAGTTTACCGCATGGTAAACACAAACTTTTTTCATAATCGATGGCGCTTCTGTAAAACTATAGTTGAATAGATTTTACCTCAGTGTGCTGAGTAACTTAGCAAACCAGTTGTTTCAGTGGCAAGGAATTATTTATATGTATAAAGTAAAGCAGAGCCTGTGGCAGTCTGCGGTTTGCGCATGAGAAAGGCCTTGTTAAACATTAAAAGGGTTTATGACAAGTAACAGGTGGGGGTCCACAGGCAGGGAACATTAAACAAGTTTATCTCTGCGCCACTTTGAGAAACATCTCGCTCTTAGAACCTTATGGGGAGGGGACAGATTATGGCAGATAAAAGATGCCTCACCCTTATGGTCTTTAGTGGAGGGGGGGTGGGGGGCAGCCAGAGTCATAGAGACCGCCAAGCTTTGTGTGTGTGTGTGTGTGTGTGTATGTGTGTGTGTGCGCACAGAGTGCGAGAGACACACATATCCCAGTCCACCACCTGACCTGTACTCTGAGGGTAACAGAAGCCCATAATAGCTGCTCCTCTATTTCTAGTGTCTCTAAAAACATTTTAATTTTGACATAAAAAAACAAAAAAAACAAAAATAAACAGAGGATGTCCTGAAAAGTCAGTGATACGCATCGGAACTCAGAGATGTCTTGATATAAACAGCGTACTGGCTAAAATGACATTTTGTAGGTTAATTTGACTTAATAAAGCTCTTGCTAAGAGGATGATACTCCACAAAATCACATTAAATAATTTGCCACGTTGCCAGGAGAATATTTATTAGCAGGCGGTTGCAATCTGCCTCGCTAACAACGCTAACGAGAGCAGGGGGGCGTGCGTTTGAGAAACGGCGGTAAAGTCGCCGGGCGCGTCACACCTGCCTGTGCACGGCACCTGTGCGAAACCTATTCCTGGACACCCGCTACCAAGACCTCAGGGAAGGAGAGGTGGCCACGCCCCCCCCCCCACCCTCCGGCGAGGGTACACACCTACGTCACACGCCTGCCACGTAGCCGCTGCCTTTGCCGGAGGCTGGCCTGGGGTTCAGGGAGGGGTCTCCAACAGCACACACTTAACGGCCGAAAATCGCAGGAAATGCGACCTTTTGCCAGCGCCATTTGTCCAGTAAGACAGCAAAGCTAACTGGACCGCTTGTTCGTATAATAAGATCCACACCAGTAATTATGGGTCTGAAGACGCCCCCTACAGGTGGATGGCTTTCTTTCGTTCAGGGTATAAACCGTGCCCCGTTTCCTGGTGGTATAAGCTCACGGCCCAGTCCATCCTGCCCACACCTGTGTAGGGTAGGTATACTCGATGCCCAACGGTGCACACTCATTTGCGTACGATACGGTGGATGTTTGCATGCGATGACTTGACATGCTGTTACATTATTTACATAACCAGCGTCTTTAAAAAAAAAAAAAAAAGTCAAACAGAAGAAACAAGGAAACTGTGACTCGCAAGAGACTAATAGAGTCTGACATGCTGATGGAAACACTATGCATATGGCCTATAGCATAGAGATAGGTAGCTTTTTGTTATGGACCAAATATCATGAAATGGTGAGAAATAAATCAGTATGTGATTGGAGTTTGCATATTCTCCCCATGAAAAGTCAAGCAGTCAGGCCAGTGTGTGTGTGTGTGTGGATTGTGTTTATATTACATTGTGGGGACCAAATGTACCCCCCCACAATGTGGTGAAAACTTGTTATTTTGAAGTTGTGGGGACCATTTTCCAGGTCCCCATAAAGATCTGTGACTGCAATTAAAAACTTGAAAATGCCAAACGTTTCATGTTTTGTTTGGTTACTTATGGTTAAGGTTAGGGCTGGGTAGGGGTTAAAGTTGTCATTTTGGGATTAGAGTTTTGCCCATAGAAATGATTGGAGAGTCCCCACAAAGATATGAGTACGGGTCTGTGTGTTTATGTGTGTGTGTGTGTGTGTAACCATCTGCATGTCTGTGCCCAGAAATGGGCTTGCATCTCCTCCAGGGTGTATGCCAGCCCTGTGCCCTGTGCTGCCTGGGATAGACAGCAGGCTCCCCATGACCCTCACCAGGATAACCTGTTGGATGGATGGATGGATGGATGGATGGACAGAAGAACAATCATGTTTTCTGGACTTCAGTTACACATTTTCATACTTAGTAATGCATACGCAAATGCAAACTAATGATGATCTACAGCGCTTTTATTCTCTAACCACACACACACACACATACAGGACTTTTGGCTATTTTCGCTTTTTTGATTGCATTCACAGACTTATATAACATTGAGTTCTCCGTTAATATATATACCAAATCAGACATTTGCCGCCCACACTGTGCCCCTTTGCGTATGTCTGCCCCCCTGCTAAAAGCAAAGGCTTTCATCAACATACCACTTCGAGGCGCCCGGTGAGCCTGGTGGCCATTCAGACAGGCCCCTGCTTGGAGGTGCTGCAGGTTTCAGGTCTGGCAAGTCCAGGTTTGGATTCGTCTCCTAACAGGCCTCAGAATGCATGAGACTGACAGGATCAGAGACACGAAGCTACTGCCGAGGAGCTTAAAGGCCACCTGACGGATACAAACCCCAACGGCATTACCAACCAGCTGTCTGTGCATTTTGGTGCCCCACATAATTTAGCACAACGGCGACAGCTAAGGCAGGCTAACCTGGCGAGATTGGTCAGCCAGTCCAAATTAAATCACCCCAGTGCAAATCACTCCCTGTACAGGAAATCACTAAGCTAATGAAGGCGTTTGTCTCCAGGGACGACAGCCAGCCCACTCAGCAACCCCTGGCCTGAATCCCCCAACTACCAACACTACCACAACCTGCCACCCCCCAGAGACGTCATAAATCTACTGGACAGGCCTTAGTGCCAAACACGCAAAACCGAAACCCTGTACCGACATCGCACACTGATGCTAAGAGACCTGAGTCGGCAGGACTGGCCACCCGAATGTCATCACAGATTAACCCTATAAGGACCATCCTGGCACAAGAAGACACGTTAATGCAAAATACCTCTCGTTCTTGCAAAAGTACCAGGGCTGGACGTGTGGCCCTCACATCCCCATAATCTCTTCCTATTCCTGGGTGCAACATGATGCCTTCAAGCCCCGCCCCCTAACACCCAAGTGAAATCAGCTAGCCAGCCCATAATACGCACCTGTTACTCATCCAGAGCAGACACGATAAAAACACAGTGCATAGAAAGAGGGTAAATGACAGACACTCACGCGTTTGCTAGCTTAAGCAGGACAAGCAGCCAGAGCAGATCTCCATTCATCCATCCATCCATTTTCTATACCCACTTGTCCGATTCAAGATCACGGGGCTCCAGAGCCTATTCTAGAAGCTTTGAGTGCAATGCAGGTAACAACCCTGGATGGGGCACCAACCCACCGCAGGGCACGTCTGATCATCTCCTCAACTGGCAAATTCAAAGACCCTTCTCAGGTCTCTCTAAAACAACCAAACCTTTGATGATCAAAATCGCTTTTTATCCCAGCCGTTGTCAGAGGACATGTCCACGCAGATGGGTGATTGGTGACCTGAGCAGAGCTTCATCATCACTGACACCCCCCCCAGCTCAGGCTCCTTCTGACCCCCACTCACCCAGGTCAGCGTACCAAACATCTGCAGCTGCAGAGACTCGAGTGATGTCAGGTTCTGCGAAGAGCCAACTGTGGCTTCTTGACTGGGATGCCAGGACTTTTGGTTTGGGCCACGCCACTAGGGATATACTCGGCAGCCCTTCTATGTGGTCACAGAGGTCAGCGGGTACGGCTGGACCATTCCTGAGAGGTTGTGTTCAGTCACAGCCAGCGCGTGCCCAGTCCCCGACCACGCCTGCTCTCCGCCTGACCTATGATGCAGCAGCACGCAGACTCTTACCTTGTTTGAGTATGGTGGCTTGTTGAGGTTAATTCCATCCCTGATGAGCTTATCCCGAATCATTATCTTCAGCTTGAGCTTTGGATAAACCACCAGCTCCTTGTGATGGCCGAGGGTCAGATTCCTGTGGGTGCCCGGACACCCCTGGCTCCTGGGCACTCGCTCGCTTTTAGGTTCAGTCCATGACTTTGAGCCCCGGAGTTTGCTCTCGTACTGTTCCACCATGTGGCTGGTGTAGATGTCTGAGCTCAGGGGCATGGGCTCCAGGGTGAAGTACAGCCCAGAGGCCGCGTCTTTGTCCTCCTCCTTCAACCTCTGCACCGCATCATGAATCCTCTGCCGGTGGTGTGGAATGAAGACCCCAATAGCGTCCAGATCGGGGTCCCCAATTTGCTTGCAGACCTCCAGGTCGTCGTACCCATTGTCCACGAAGGACTCCACGTACTGACACAGACGCAGCGTTTTGAGCCACTCGTACACGATAGTGGGGCCGTTACTCATCATCGTGGAGAACGGAAAACTTGCACTTGACAGCGGCTTTGCTCCGAAGGGGGACCTTCTTTGGGGCGCAGTCACAACGCCGCGACGGCTTACGGCTCGCACGCACCCGACCCCGAGGCACGTGCGTCGCGCATGTCTTGGGGTCTCAGCCCAGTCCTCGAAAAGAAACACTGAAGCAGATTCCCTTTTGGTCGCTTTTTCACAAAATCCACACAATAAGAATCTGTGCACTGTGCAATTCTATTGTTTTTCTACGTGCAGACAAAGACGGAAAATTATAATAATGAGTTGATTGATCCCACAAACTGTCGTGTTCTCCCAGATTGAGATGCCACCGCTCGTATCAGTCAAATCTTGGGAATCAACTACGAGCATCCGCATTCTCCTCTTCCCAAACAGCTGACACGTTAAAACAAATCATCAAACGTCACCGCATATCAGCCATAATATACGCTTAGAGATCCTCAATATCTACAGCACTTCCACTTAGAATCAGTGAGTGTCCTCTCTTAAAGACATAAGTCTCCTTTTTAATTGCCTTGATCACTCTCCTAGTTGAACTGCCATTGCGAGGCATTGGGTTTCAGAGGAACTCCGCTTACAGTTTGCTCTCAATCTGTAACCGTATGTTGCCGTGCACTGAGAGCCTGAAGTTGTGACTGTGCTTGTCATCTGTTTTGTTCTGCATACATGCTTTGCTCACCTTAGCCGCTCTCCTCTCTATACGTCCAGAAAAAAAACACCGTTATAAATAAAAATGCATCGCGCTTCTCTTTAATCCAAAGCACTGTTAGCTGGTTTTGACATCGCTCCCAGCAGTGTGTGCCTCGGATTGTCCAAGCGTTCCTAAAATGCAAAGAACAGCGATACATGCATTTGAAACGCGGATCCCCAGAAGCGCCAGGCTTGCTCTGCACGCCCGCGGTTAATTAATCAGCTAAAACAGTGCAGTCCACACGGTCGCTCCCGGATCGCTCGCTGACATACCCAGATCCACAGATCATCAGCGGCTGCATTAAATAAATCCTGCTGGGTTCCTCTTGCCGAGCTGTCATGCAAAGCCGAGGCAACACGTTTCGGCAGACGTAAACTTCACTTAGGGTAACGAAGAAACACAGCGTGCCAGATTAAACGAAGCCGATGCCCCGGCTCCCTTTAAACTGACTGCGGATCGTGGACTTGTTTGTTTCAGAACCCGTACGTTTCTTCTCGCCCGAAAGTTGCTCTTCGCGATCCATCCCCTCCTCGCTTTTTTATGTACTAATAACATACCGTTTCTCACCCGAGGAGCTGGCTACGCAACAGCTCCCCCTGCTGTCCATAACGGCCGCATGTCGGACTCTGCTGGGCTCAATGAAACCGAAAACAGGCACACACCTTGACTCAGAGGCAAAACCGTCCTATAAATGACATATTTACGCGTGAATGTCAGAGGATGATTTCTGCGCAATACTCCTCTGACAGAGAAACGCCAGGTACTGCAATACCAGTGCAACAACATAGGCAGCACTCGCTGTGATTCTCATTAAACTACGACTCGCATGATTGGGGTTCATTATTCCGCCATAAGTTGTGGTTGCAAAGAATAAAAATAGTCCACTACGAATAGGCTGAAATGGGTTTCCTCACTGACATAGTCTACACTCCATCTGCCCAAAACCATTCATTCAGAATGACACATTTGTTTGATACCAGAAAGTAACTCTAGGTAGCTATAAGAACAGCGCCAAGCAGAACTACACTATTCAAGCCGGTTTTTAAAAATCCAATCTGATTCAGAAAGATAATAGAACTAATTGTGGGAATGTAAAAATTAAGTAATTTCCCCCAACATAGCATTTGGCCGCAACTTGTGTGCTCAGCCTACTTCTGGTGAAATGCATCGACAGTAAACAAGATTAATATAATCAACAGCATTGGATTTTTATCATATGCACTTCTATTTGACAGGAGTGAAGACATCAGCAAGGGTAAATAAATTAGCAAATATGACCATATCGTAATATCCACAAGAACATTATCCACAAGCACTGCTAATTATTTACTGGAGCTGAAAAATTAAGTATAGACTCAGTTCTGGCGTTGTAATGGGTGTTTCTGATGTAACCTGAGTCAGAACAAGGAAAAGACCACGCGAACACTAATGGTACGTCGCAGCTGCCCCTAGCGGCCTCGCTGCGTTATGTGTTTTAGGAATGCCGAGTCATTAAGACGCTGAGCTTCGCTTACTTTCTACTGTCTACATACTACGTACGCCCTTATAATAAAGATAGTGAGAAAGCAGCCGTTTTCCAACACCTCTAATACCAAAACAGACATAATTGCTGGAATATTACTCTTCAGTCGCCTGTAAGGGCACTTGGGGTCAACCGTTTTGCCGAATGTAGAAAAAAACACAAATTTTATTGCGCTGCCTATCAAATTTAACTAGACACAATACCAGCGCGGCGGAATTTCAATAATCTTTGTTCCAGAGAGCACCGACATTGAATCAATATTTCCAACCCCTGTAATTACGACTTTCAGTAAAGGGAGTTAATATTCTATGTAAATTGTTCTTCTGGATCGGTGAGCATGTCATTATAACATTAAGTTATCTAAAATCAGTTTAACAGAAGGAACGCGAACAGAATTTAGTCATTTATAGTCTACTGGTGACATAATGACTGACATAAATTATCCGTTGCAAACCAACAAATATAATCTTAACATTTTCACGCATAAAAAACAAACCCGAAGTCGTTAACAGCCTCCTTAGTGGTTTGCATTCCTTTATACGTTCACACCGTGGTAATATTACCACAAACACACCGCACTTGAAACGGAACTTGGCTAAATTTTTGAGTGTGTGCCGCCATCTAGTGGACGTGAATTTCTTTACATCCGTAATGCCATGCAGGCCAATTAGGCAAAATTAAGCATCGCTGTGGTTTAATTTGTTGCAGTGGCACCTCACACCTCCAGTGTTGTTGGTTTCTTTCCTCTGTATGTGCAGTTTGCTTGTTGTTCCTACTCCGTGAGCTTCCACCCACGGTTCAAACACATATAGTTTACGTGTGCTACTCCTGTGACGGACCGGCATCTTGTCTGGCATGTCCCTCGCCTTGTTCCTGTGCTTCCTGGGATATAGACTCCAAACTCACTGCACCTTTACATGAGATAGCTGGAGGTAGTGGAAGAGGGTTAGATGGCAATCGCTTGCATTTGCAGTAAGAAATCGACCTCGCGACATAATATTTACACAATCGTTCATTTATGGTGAAGCAGCATGAGTTTTAATTAATGGTACGCAAGCAACGGCGTATGAGACAGTTTGATATGGGGGCACAAATAAATTAATTCAAAAGGGTTATTTATTTGAGGGATGAATGAAGCCAAATTAAATATTGGGGACATGATCGTACCTACCGCTGCGGACAAAGAGGTCAAGTCCGGAGTATTTTTCTGCAACTCATATAGCCAGGATCCATTACGGGTCTGACCTGGTAAGGGTTAACACATTTGACCTCGGTATTTTAAAAACCCTGGCCACAGCCCAGATTGGGTGCGTACACGCCCCCCAGGTCCTACGCCCCTCTATGCATGCAAGGACCTTCAACCTTTTTTTGTCATCAGTTCTGATCTTCGCTTACCCAATTTATGCCTCGTATAAAGTCAGCACTTTGTGCTGAAATGGCACATCATCCACTGATAATTAAATTACCCGTGAATACTGCGCATTTATCTAAAACGTGCATGCTCTTAAAAATAAAGTAACACGGACACCGGTATTTCATTTTTCATATTTATTTCCCATTGCACAGTAATTTCTATCTACAGAATTTCTAAATTGTTTGTGGCAGCAGATTCATAGTCATAAACATCCATGTGAAATTTGCATAAAACTGTACAAGAAAAATTGGCTACAATGAGAAAATACTGCAACCCACTGGTAACGTATTTTTCCAAGACAGAATATGGCGAATAGGAGACAAACTTTCCCAAGTATGTTAAAGTGGATTCTTATCAGGAGAATACTGGATGCTAGGGTTACAAAAAAAGAGAAACGAGAAGGGAGCTATAGGGCACCTCAGTCATCCGTGTAATATTTTCCTCACGTTTTCTGGGAAGGTACAGTAGTAACTAGTCACCGACATCCTCACGACAATGCGCACACAGCATACAAAAGAAAACAAAAGGGCTGAACATGATAGAAGGCGTTGAAAATACCGGTAAAGGTGTATATGTGGAGGAAAGCGAGCTCGGAAAATGATGACGGGCTCAAACGGCGTTTTATTAGTAAACACTGAATATCATGCGTCCGCTATTGTGCAAGAAATAACCGGGTCTGTGCCCGCCGGCCGCCGACGTTTGGCCAGTGCCAATACAACTCCAGCGCAACCCAGATGTGGACAAGACAGAATCCGCGTTTACAGGCTCACCGTCCAGCCGACACCAGCCGCTCCGAGTTACAAATACCGTACATTTTCTCATTAGAAACATGAATTAATCTTTCATTTTTAAATATAGACAATATACACACCCTTTATGCACACAGGTAATGATAAATATCTGTAATATCCTTTTTTCTTAAACTATAAATTAAATTATTGATTTATCAAATTTATTCAAATTAAAAGTATAGTACAAATATAACAGATTATCAATAAACGGAACTTGGAAACAAATCTGAAAGTGTGGCCGTTCCTCCTTACTATAATATATATATATTATTTATGCAGAATCTGTCCGTTTTAAATGCGTTGGTCCTTATTTATGTGCTCTAAGGAGAGAGCGGCGACCAAATCAAGGTGAAACGCCAGTGCAATAAGAGCAGAAACAATACAAAAATACAGGATTCAGATATCAGCACTGGCCACCTTCTCTCCCATAAGCACGCATTTAGACATAAATTATGCGGGGGTAACACTGCTAGTTACTGCATAATGCAAATGACACAGCCGTTTGCGCAGCACGGTAAGCGCAGCTGTCTACGGCAGGCTGGGGGCAGGGCAGGAGGGGGGCGGGCTGAAGACTTTGGGGATAAACAGAAAATAACAAAAACGAAATCTTTGGCGTCTGACACGAATATGGCGACTAACCTTTTCTCATCACTTTGCGAAATCTGCACTTTCAGATTTGCCTCCAGCTGTCTCATTATTTACATCAGGATGTAAAAACTTGGCAGGAAAAAAAAGCTTTATCCCTCAATCGGTAAAGAAGGAAAAACTTCCGGCTAGATGTTCTCCTACGTGACATAAATAGCAGCTTTTTGCACTCTATAAAAAACCGGAAAGACTCACATTAGAATACCAATAAGGAATTATACATCTCCACATACAGTAAAACATATATTAATGTGTTCTTGTAACTAGCGCACCGTTATGTAGTTACACACACGTTTTGCGACGGATACACTCATCGGTCGAGATTAGTAATAACGCATGACGTACCGCCCCGGGAGAGACTCTCCGTCTGATAATCCCTGGAATGCCAACCAATAGGATAGACAGAGCGCTGTGACGCACTTCATTGTGCGGGGCAGCTACGGCCGCCGGCCGTCAAGGGCTTTCTGCCTACAGGACGGCGTGTGTGGTGTGTGGTCACGCGAAAGGAACAAAAGTTCCTGAAGCAGTGGATGATGAATAAAATAAATGGGAAGATTAAAACACACATATTTCATTTCAGTGAGCAGAAAATTTGGACTGGATTCTATCACCCACGTCTCCATTGCTTCAGCTTAAAAAGCACAATTCACAGACAAAACAAGGGTGACTACATGGGCAGTACTATA
>JAODJU010000110.1:1378349-1408259 GCA_026776725.1 Gnathonemus echidnorhynchus
GGGGGGGGGGGGGGTGGTGAATTCAGGCAGCTACTCACACAGCTCCTCCCGGTCCAGGGACTGTGCACCGCCCCCAAAGAGACCCTTGAAGAAGCCTCTGTTGGGAGCCTCTGGGGTTTCCACGGGAGTGAAAAGCTCTCCTAGCATCTCCTGGATCACACACAGGACACACAGGCACGTATTCAGGCAAACACGCACACGCACCACGCTGCAGCAAAACACGGAACTGCTGCAATGACACGGCAAAGGAAAACATTCATCTCCAGGTCTCTACTGATGTCAGATTTTCCTATTATTTTACCCCTAATTTCTCAGAATGTCTCTACACAGCTTCATCTGCAGTGTCTGGTTAACAGAGCACATGTGTGTGGAGGACAAACAAACAGCACTGTTCATTACCCATCAGCCAATAATACGTGCTCCTGGAGAGCAGGCCCCGCCCCCTCACCTGTAGGTTCTCGCAAGTATCCTGGCTGTAGGTGATCCTCTGGATCTCGGTGGGGGAGATCAGATACATGGCCTGCCCGTTGTTGCTGAAGCAGAACGTCCTGGCGATTCTCATATCAGTCAGCGGCAGGTAGTTCACGTCCAGCAGTGGTCTTAGGCTGGGCAGACTGTAAGGACATTGGGGTCAGGAGGGATGTTAAGGCTAATTCATGGAGTGCCGGCGCCTGCATTCCACCTCCTGTAGAATGTTCAAAATCAGCAGTGAGCCTGTAACTGGGTCCGGAAGCTTCCGGCCGACAGAGAGGAGCAGACCTGGCAGCCCTCTGAGTGCCGGAGCACGCAGAGGTCAGGGGTCGCGAGGCCACGTGACCAGCTCCGTCTGCCGCCGCCGCGGAATCAGCTTCTCAAGGACAAAAGGGAGTTTTTCTCCCGAATCAGAACTTTCCTTGTATAGCAGGATGTTGTGCTTATGTGTATAAAAGCAAGTGCTAGCAGATCTGGGAGGTGGCCTCAGGTGGCCTCATCAGGCTATAACGCACCAAGCTCTTGCGGGTCAGAACTTTCACATTCTTTTTCAAGGACTTAACTTCTTGTACTGGTGTTTAGGTGAACTGTCAGGCCAAGCCAAAACAAGCCTGACCAGGCCAGACCGAGACTGACCAAACCAGACCAGGCCAGACCGAGACTGACCAAACCAGACCTGGCCAGACCGAGACTGACCAAACCAGATCGGCCAGAACAAGCTAGACTGAGCCTAACCGAGTCATCTCATTTACAATATGGTTCCACCCATAAAGCCTCACCTGAGGGCCATGATGTGGCCATTGGCGCAGAAGCAGGTGACGCATACGCCGCTGCCCATCTGCACCACGTCGCTGCGCAGCACAAAGGACGTCTCGGTGATGTTGTGCTTGACGGAGGCCTGCGAGGGCAGAGCCAACACCTTGGCCTGCTTCTCCGAGCACACCACGGCGTAGTGGGTCTCGCTCAGCTCCTGCGACGCCGACGGCGACACCGACACCGGCCGCCGCTTCCGCGCCTTCTCCCGCTCGTCCCGGTCGTCGAAGGCGTTGGGCTCGTACCAGGGTTCGTGGGCTGGGGGAATGATGGCGCCGGTGCTGTCCAGAAAGGCCATCCGTAGGATGCCTCCCTTCAGTCTGATCAGCGTGCCTAGAGGAAACACAGTGTGTAGTAAGTAAACCTTGCCCTTGTCCATTCCCGACCCCACCCACACCCTGACACCTACCGCTCGGCGACACGATGACCGGCTGTAGTAGCCTCTGCTCGCCTGGAGGGGGCAGGCTGAGCGCCACGGCCAGCACGGTGCCCAGGGAGGTGCCCACCCACAGGCTGGGCGTGGCGACAGCCTCACCCTTGCGGACGAACGTCTCGGCGAAGTGCAGCGACGTGATAGCCTCCCGCGCCTCCTTGTCGATGCTGGTCACGCTGGAGCTGCGCGAGCGGCTGAACGAGCTGTCCCGGCCGTCTGGCGGGATGGCGCCCCGCGGGGGACAAACGGAGAGGAGGACAGTGGGGGCAAAGAGAGAGAGAGGTACAGCATCCGTCCCAAGGAGAACAAATGCCCATGACTGGGCAGACAGCAAGGGCGTAGATTTAAATATGTATGACTGGTACATGTCCCTACAAATACTGTGGGATAACTGTGTGTGTTTACGGGGCTGGGGGGGGGTTTCTGGGCTGATTTGGTCTCTATCAATGTTGAAACTAAACCTACGCCCTTGGCAGACAGACAAGATATGAAGGATGATTTTATTACAACTATAATCTGTTACATTGTGCTTTCCGAAAGGCAAGCATTGCAGGTTACGAGGCGAGCCGATGTTTTCTGACATGTGACATATGACGCGTTCCAGGTGTGGACACAGCGTGGCCATTGTAGCACCAGCAGCATTAGGGCGGGGTAATGCGCAAAGGCGGTGGGTTAATGCAGAGCGGCGGGAGCGAGCATCGCTGGCGGACGTCACCGCATGCTCTGGGCATGAGAGGGTGAGCCGAGCGGACAAGGAACGCAGGATGGATTTGCAGGCGCTGCGAACCCACCCCAGACACGCGCACACACATGTTCTGCTAACAGCTCTCGTTTCCATCAGGCTGCTCCCTAGGATGTGATCTGATAGCACTTATCGTCCTCTGAGGCAGGTTATTCCGGCTTCATAAAGACGTCAGAGAGCAGCTGTTTTGAGAGCAGTTGCCCGGGGAGGCTTATGCGGGATGGATGTGAGCCACAGGCTTGATCCGCTGCTGTCTCGGAGATGGTTATTCTGGGATGAATGGGCCTTGGGATTGGATTGAGTACCTGGATGCCCATCTGGGGCCACAGGCCTGTCAATATTCCCTGAAAAAGGCATCGTTCTGCTTCTCTACCTGAAGCGTCACCTTTACTCCACTCCCAGAATTCACGGTTTCCAAAAACCAGTTTAATCAAAACGGAAGTAAAGGGTCTGACAGGAAGAGCTCACGTTTCCACACTGGTGCACGAGGATCAGTGCACGAGGATCAGTGCACCGTCAGCCCAAACCTGTCGAGCTCCGTTAACCTCAGATGGGCCCACCGACTGACGTCAGGGACAGGGCTAGGTGAGGGAGGCCGTCCCTTGCGATGACACGCCTCCTGGCTCCGCCCCTAAACCCCCCCCCCCAATCCTGCAGGATGGCCATGCTCCTGTAAGCTGGAACCGCTGCTTTTGCGCAACTTCAGATCGCAAACAGCACACCTGAGAGGCCACGCCCCCCCCCCCCCCCCCCCCCCCCGCCCCCACCCCCCCCCCACACACCAGCTCCCGTACCAGTTTCACATCTCAGAGCTCGCTAGAACCATGAGGGCCCAGCATTACAAATTTCTGTCCCAGCGTTAAGTCATTCGAACGTCTGAGCATCCCACATTGCCCACGGCCGCATGATGTTGCAAGATCTGACAGGTGCAGCAATGAAAAAACAACCCCATCACCATCACCAACAAAACAAAAAAATAAAAAAATGAAGAGTGCAAGCACGAAGTTAAGGCTTACCCAAATCTGGCTTTAGCTCAGTAGGCAAGCTTAATTTCCGTGACATCTTAGCTGGAAAATAGAAAACATCCCGCCTTTACAAAAGCATTTCTCAGGTTGCACACACGTCATGCAGATGTGTCTGGGATGGCACATGGGAGACAGGGAGGCGGGTCCCCTACTGGCCCCCCCCCCCCCCCCCCGACAGCGACCTCAGTGGGACGACCGGGCACCATGCCAAACAGACAGCCAAGGAGAAACAGCACCGGGGTGGGGGCAGGATAGATTCACAGCACCCTGGAAGAAACCTCACCACACAGAAACAGGCATTCAGAATACTCATGCCAAGGAGCATGCAGCACACAGGAGGAAGGTAGAGGGGAGTGAGGAGGAGAAAGATGGGGGAGAGGTCTGCAACCAAACGTGAGCGAATTACAGCCTCGCAGGATGGCAAAGAAGCAACCAAAGAAAACAAAATTAATAAAGCGTGGGTCGTTTTCAGAACGGAGTTCGATCGGTCCAGCAAGAGGTATGGAGCCGTGGAACAGTGTGAAACAGCTTTACTATTGTGATGTAACGGGGACGGTCCCCGTGATGTTCACGAGCACGGCGGCAAACCCTTAGCGAAACCGAAAATGGTGACTTCGGTCGCCACTCGAAGCTGCATGGTCGCTCTCCTCAGAACATTCCGGTCATTTCTCTTTTTCGATTCATTTCATTGTTACTTTTAAGTTCACTTGCGCAAAATATAGATAGTTTAGTCTGTATTACACTAACAGGGAATCACTCAAAGTTGTAAGGGAACACTACTGTTACCAGAATCTTAACACCCCCCTCCCCCCATTGCAGAATACATGAAGAACAGTCCACGGACCAAAATGGCACAGATGGATACAGCACAATTACAAATATATTGGCGTGATGTCAAATCAACAGACGAAATGGCAGTCATGTGACTTGGAGGGCAGGAATGGGGTGGGGTAATTGTTGAAGGCGGTAAACAATTGGTACAAGCACATCGCGCGACGTAACGGAGTCATGTGACATGTGTGGCATGCATTGTCATCGGCCGGCACTGGGTCCTTTTAATTTGTTTGTTTTTTTTTTTGCTTTGTTTTGTTCTGTCTTCAGTCAGTCAGCGCCGCAGCGCTGGTCACGTCACACAGGAGCATGACTTTTCTAGAACAAAACAGTGTTTGTTTGTTTTGTTTTTTTTTTTACTGGTACCTCACGGTGACGCACCGCCACCCTTACCTCCTCTACCTCCGCCATTGTACAGCTGCTGATGGTTTGACGTCAGCACTTTTAGGGAAGTAAAGCAAACGAGCAGTTAGAGTAGGCGGGGCTTTGACAGCTCCATCCAATCACACGCCACCTCAAATACAGACAATTCGCTTCCAGCTCCAGGTTTCCAAGCTAGCTTGTGTTGACTCTCCTACAGTACCTGGAGAGCCGGTGGAAGTTCACAATCATTTTTGTGCATAAAACAATAATGCAAAAGTTATATTTCTGCTTGTTGCCCAGCAGAGGATGTCGTTGAACACTATGACCTAGAGTGTGGGTCTACCCTGGTATTCCCCCAGAATTTAATCCTCCCCAAGACTGACTTGGGGCTGTGTACTGCACTCCATTCACAATGCCTGGGACTATAATCATTAGAGGACGGTGAGCACTATTAAAGGACGGTCTCCCTCACTTCATTCCAAAGACCCACACGGGGTTCGAACCCGCATGAGATGCGCTCTGAAAGCTCAGCCAGAAGACATTTATGGTGGCCCCAGCATTCGGCTGGAGAGGGCGTGTGAGGTTTGCCAGACCGTAATCCAATTCAAATGTAAGGTTAATAGAGTTTCTAACTTTATTATACATTTCTCCAGTATAAATCATTCCTCTGGGCCCATCCCTGCCAGAGGCCCTTGTGAAGGATGGGCTTTGTGCAGCTGTTGGCTGGACTTGATGGCGAGGATCCTGTAACAAGCTCCTCTGGGAGTCCGGGCATCGAGACCCAGATTGTAGCCCAGTAAAACGTAAGCAGAGCCATCAGACTGCAACAATCCTGACACGATGTGGTGGGGTGGGGAGGGGGGCATGATAAAAATGGTCTTGCGATTTTACCTGCTTCCACCAGAGAAACATGGGAGTCTCTTTAACTGGTAAGTTAACTGTAACTATGCAAAGTAGCAAACTAAACATGGTCTAACTGAAACTGTGCAGGGCACGTGTGCAAGCTAAGAAACACCCAACATCTGCGGGCGTGTAAGTTATCAGCCGATTCGCTGCGTAAATGGCCGTCTCACTGCAACCGTGCGGCTGAAGCTGATGTGCGAATCTGAGAAAGGGACGAGGCGACTGCTGTCAAGACCCTTCATGTCCGAACGGGTCCAAAGTACGAGGGCAACATCCTGGTAGACTGGGGGCTGAAAACACGACCGACACGCAGCCAGGAGGCCAGGGAGATGATGACTCTGTTGACCATCGTTCATAAACTGAACCTCGTCTCTAAAGGGCAGATTGCTAGCAGAGAATAGTAGAGTCGAAGAGGCCCCTGCTCTTCCACGCACAGCATGTCCGCAGAAGCTACCGCGCCGGCAGAGCTGAATTCATAAGTGTGTACAGGAAAGAGAATGACGTCAGCTAGCCAAGAGCTAACCAACCGATTACCCGATTGGTAGCGTCAGTATCCTGGATCAAGGCGCAGCGAGGGACAGTGACAGGAGGAGGCCCCGGGGCCCGGCCTGCCTTTCATCACAGCGGGTTCGGGAGGCATCAAGCAGCAAAGTGCACACCCCAGATTAATTAGGCCCTGGTTCGTTAGTACTGCACAAGAGGAAGCCGGCAAATTAGCGAGAAGCGGAACGCCGCGGGCGTCTGCAATCATACGATACCTAGGTCACTGGATAGCAGCCGGGAAAACGTCCTGCTTAGGGATTTCGCTGGGGACACGTTTCGAGGAAAAAACAAAAAGATGACAAACGGAGAAAAGGACAAAAAAAAAAAAAAACGTCAAGCCAATTTCGAAGGAAACATGGGAAGTGCAGAATGAGATTTAAAAATAAGCTTTAAACATAGCGGCAAGCTCGGGGATTAACGGAAAACCAGCAGACGTGGGTGTAATGTTCCTCGGCGCGGAGCCACTGTCCGTGCGGACTTAACCCCTCGTGACCTCTACCCCGTCTTGGACGTCATGCGCTCAGCTTTCTGGACGCCTTGTTTATTTTCTGACCGAGCTCTGAGCGCCACGCGGTGAGATAGCAAAGTCCTGGTGACTCCTGCTTGTATCTCCTTCCGGCATCTCGGTAGAGAAAGCAGAACCAGAAGGGCCTCTTCTTTGGGTCTGTGGTACCATATGGAACCGGACCACTGGAACCGGCATTGCCTTCTGATACTCCGCCAATTTAATCTACACCCGTCTGGAATAAAATAAGAATTTATATTGCTTATTTCAGCATTTCTGTGGAAATTATGTTGTGGGAAATAACTACCTTTTTCTGCCAAAGTCAACAAGCTCTGCGCATTAGCAAAACCAGAGCAAAATACCAGGACTGTGCTTCCTGGAAACAGGGCTGGATTGGACTTTAATCAAATCCACAAAATATCTAAGACTGATTTTTTTACATAAACTGGCTGAGTGGTTTTGGGGGCAATAAAACTAACTACAGCATTATAGAGTCGGTACAGGGGATGACACAACTTTTCATGTGCTGTGGATATTACTGTATCAGATTGGCTTTCATCTTTGTTTAAAAGAGAAGCTCTCACAAAAAGATGGATTTAAACAAAATCCTGACGGCCCAAATGAGAAGGGCAGAAGCTGTAATCGCGTTACCGCAACGTTAAGGCGATCACAACGCAATATCGACTTAAGACCCGTCCTTATCGTCAATGCATATGAACCCACCGTTTACGTGGAGGTTAATCCCCATTAATGCTGTGAAAAGAGGTGCAAGGGGAAAAAATAGCACCCCCTGGAGGGAGATCCTTCCATAGCAGTAGGGTCACCCCGACACAGTGAGTTACATTCACGGAGTAATGGGTACAGTAAGCATGACTCAATATGGGGGGGTGGGTGGCAGGGGGTATGATCTCATAACCCACTGGTGCAATGGTTTTCTTTTCTACTCACGCTGGAATGAATAGCCAGGCAGACTCTGCCACAAAACTGATGTGGCACCCCAGTTGTTCAAACCAAAGGCCAGTTCTTTGTTGTCTGATGGTACAGACTCACTTCCAGGCTACAAAGTGAGTCAAGCGGGCGACTGAACTTCACCCACCGCATTGTGAGTCAGTGGCTAAGACGTTAGCGTTAGCATTGGCATAGGAACAACTACAGGCCAATTACAGGCCCTGGAGTTGCTTATTTACCTCACACTGGGGTCCACCTTGTATTGTTGCATTTTCAGGCAAGCATGTGCATTATGTTAAAAATAAAAAATAATAATATATGATTTAAAAAAAGAGAGAGTTTTACCTGAAGTGGGAGATTTGCAGCGGTCCTCTGAAGTGGTCGATCCCTCGCTGATGTCACCCAGACCTGCTCAAACGGAAGAGGGAGTTACGATGGAGATCAGCACCTCCTCTAGACCATTTGGGTCAAATTAGGTACGGTTTACAGGCCCTGAGATAAAACCGGGGCTTTTTTAATGTTCTGGTTTCCAAATAAGAAAAAAAATACAGCAGACTCTTGGGAATGTAAGAAGACCTCTAAAGATTCTCTAGCAATCGGTACATTTGTCTGATTCAGAATGAGGTTACTGCCCGTCTTCTGCGTGGGGGGGGTGAGATGAATCAGGTGAGGCTCTGTGGGAGTGCTGGTTACCATTCCCTTTGTGTCGACACTGACAGGTCTGAGCTGTCGGTCACCAAAGACGATCAGATGATACAAACGGCATCGAGATATGAGATTGGCGGCTCAGTCACAGCATCCCATTACACAACATCACTTTGCATCATTTTGTAACACTAGAGGTGCAATTCTGCATCCACACCAGGTGGCGGCACTGCAGAGCAGCGCGTTCAGGGCTGCCTAGACCTATGTGTGGCAGCAGGAGAGCAAAGTTGAATTTTCTCTATTTTCATGATTCCATGAGAGGATTTCAGACACATGAACCGCTGCATGAAAGCATCCTGTTTGCTTTCAAAGAAGACAGACACATGATCCACATAGAAATAATCTATCATCACCCGTTTTCATTTTCCTATTCAAAATGCATGAAGCACACATGCATAATTCATATGTATATCTCCTCTTGACATACATGCGAATGCAGGTGTAATCATTAAAAACACTCAAATACTCAAAAAGAAATACTCAAACAGATAAGCCATGTACATATATCTTGAAATGTCCGTCCGTCCATCCATCCATCCATCCATCCATCCATCCATCCATCCATCCATCCATCCATCCATCCACTAAACACTTATCCTGATTAGGGTCACAGGGGTCTTGGAGCCTATTCCAAGCAGCTCAGGGCACAAGGCTGGGGTCCAGCTTAGATGAGATGGCAGTCCATTACAGGGCACACACATATTTATACACTACAGGTACTTTAGAGACACCAGATAGGCTAATGGCTTGAGGAAAGTCACACGATACAACCTGCATGCACACAGATGGAGTGGGACTGGAACCCACAACCCTGGAGGTATGACAATTTACAAAAATTAATCTTTGGTTTTTAAATGGCGGTATGACTAAAGCACGATTTTTATGACTGGGGTACAGTTGTAAAGATTTGCCAGGTTTAAAAAAAACTGATCAAACACAAGATTACACGCATTAATCATTAACAGACTTGCAAAAACCTTTCTTTTGGTATCTTAATTAGAGTCTGTGGGAAGGACAGAAAGTGATAAGGAATCTATGAGAACACATAATGATGGTACCAGCGCATATATCAAATCATGCTTTATCTCTCTTAATGTGAGATTTCAAAACCATGAACACTGAAGAGTGGAAAACTGTATCCAGACTCCGATCTGCCTCCTTGATGTAGTTACATGTGAGCCTTTGATGGATGTCCATGCTGTTTCTGGGCTCCCGTGAACTGCATATGAACTGTTTCTGAACGAAAGGCTTTGTGCTTTAAACATGGAGAATCGGAGAGAGAAAGCAAAACAGAGAGGGCATGAGAGAGAGAGGGGTAAAACAGAGAGAGAAAGACAGACAGACCAAGACAGAGAGAAAAAGAGACAAAGACAGGGAGTAAAACAGAGGAAGCGAGAGAGAGAGAGCAAGACAGAGAGAGAGAGAGAGAGAGCCAGCCCTCACGTTGATGCAAAGTCCTATCCTAAGTGCTTTGGTTACGCCGCAGAGACAGAAGTGACAGGAAGTGACAGAGAAGCAGCAATAATTGCAAGTGACAGCGGGATGGGGGTTTCAAGGAGGAACAGGAAGTCAATGGTGAGAGTGTGAGGTCCAGAGGGGCCCTGGAGGGGGGGGGGAATGAACACACATCACCAAATACTGCCCTGATGTAGAACATTTATAAAGAGGCGGGAGGGCATATGAATCATGCGGACTGAATTTTTTGGGTTTTTCTTGACGTTACGCCAGCTTTGGCCCCAAATGGTTCAGAAGGGGGCGTTTAAAAGGACTGGATCTACGATGTACTGAGGCGGCCTCGACACACTCAGCGGCCGCGTCTCCAGGCTGTTCGTCACCCCGGCATAACACCCACTCGCCATCTCCACAACCACTCCTGCGCTCCTCCCTACCTCCGGAGGGTTGTCTCGATTTGCGAGGGGAGCGCGGCTGTCTCTGGTAGGGGTCATTGGAGCCGTACAGCTCGACCGTCCCCAGGTTGAGCAGGACGGTCTTCTGAAGGTAGTCCACGACGGCCAGGCCGTTGCTGTTGCCGAACACGACGCTGTTTCACAAACACAAAAAACGCGGAATGGAGAAGGCTGGAGATTTTATACGAGGTAATCACTACAATCGTCACCTCCAACGACAACGTCATCAAGCCGCTCCCCACAGCAGACCAGGCAGGTAGGTGAGGCCCTGCTCACCCACCAAGAACATAAAAAAACAGGAGAGCACTGGTACATTTCTGTCAACGAAAACGAATTTAGAAGCAGGTCTAATGGCCCATTTCAGAAATTCCGTAAAGGCTATACTTTTAGGGGCAATGGGTTCAGACGGGCCATTTTTAGAAACATCTCAATGAAGATGCATCTAGAAAGGGGTCTGATGGACCAGCCAGGCCGTTTCGGCGAAGCACGCCCACTCCGGTTACCTGCTGGCAGATGCGATTGTTTACCAGCGGGTCCAGTGGGGGACTGGCAGGTCTACAATTCCACCTGGCCGTATTTCTGCGAGGCCACTTTCGCAAGCCAGCGAAGCTCATAATGGCTGGATGGATGCATCCTCAGAGTGACGGGCGTTCTCAGTCCACACCAAACTCACAGGCCATAGGAGGAGTTCACGGCCAGGCTGGTGATCTGCTGTGGCGGCTCCCCGCTGACCCACACGAGCTGCACCACCAGCTCCACCTGGTACCCCGGTGACTGCTTCAGGGGGGTGCTGCGGACCCTGGTAGGGGGAGGGGGAGGGGGGTCAAGGATGGGCTATGAGAGGGAACCAGCTCCTGGTTTGGCCCACAGGACCAACATAACCTTTGGTGTTAATTACAACATTAACTTTATTTTACCGAATATGGACAGCAGGTGGCGTAGTGGTTAAGGAAGTGTACCTCTGAGCAAAAAAAATTTTTTATCAAATGTTGCAGATATGCTGTTGTGCCTTAAATTTAGGTGTTTACTTTGAGTTTCTTTCGTTCTTAAACACCTGTATATAAACAGTAACAAATGTGGATTCACTAAGACATCATCGGCGAACAGCGCCTACTTGAGGCAGGGAACATTATCCCGGATCCCGTCTGAGGAGCTGCTGCTGGTGGAGGGGTGGGAATGGGACACGCTCGTCTGGGGGCTCGAAGTTCCGCCTGCTGGAAGCTGCTCCCCCCCCACATCTGGGGACTCTGCATCATTGAGCTCGTACTGCAGCCGGACTTCGAGGAGCTGTGGAGAGGCGACAGAAAGCAAGGTTAGACACCATGACCGTGACACCCAGGAGTGGGTCTAGAACCGTCGATGAGTTGGAGTTCAAGATTTAAAAGTATAAAATCCTGATCTGTCTATTCCATTCAAAATACATCAGCTCTGTGTCCGTTGTGATGGCTCTGGTGTTTCAGACAACAGAACCACATTATACATGATACGAGATTCAGGGCCTTCCCAAACACATTCGGGGTTTAAGCCTCACTAGCCTGACCGTGTCGCCGTCTCCGGGACAGAGTGAAGCCTGAAGTGGCAAAATGGAACAAAGTCGAGTGAGAGACTCGTAGCAATTATAAGAGAGGCTGCGAGGAAGATGGATTGGAAGGGGCAGCTCCATAGAACCAAAATGACGCTGAGATCCGTTTCGGACAGGACCACTGACACCACACTCTGCTCGTCCTTACTGCCCAGATGTCAGAGCAAGTCCACTGGGAGGCCCCCTTCAGGCAACACACTGGCGTAGCAGCTAATCACCCAAGGAAGATGACGGAAGGAGCAGATGTCCCGCCAGCGTGGCATTCTGGGAAAAAGGGATGACTTTGACGCCGGCAGCCGTTCTCCCAATGGTGCCGACACGGAATCAAGATACACACGGGCTAAATAAACATGGAATTTGTATGAGGTACGCAGCGGAGAGCCAAGGGAGCCTGACAGTGTCCAGAGCAGCTACGAGTGATATACTGTGCAGGGTTCATTAAGGCGTGCATAGCGATGTGTATACAAGCGGACAAAGGGAGGCCGAGAGAGAGAAAGAGAGAGAGAGAGAGAGGGAGGCAATAACTCACATGCATGGAGACAGGTACACATACAGGGATAGAGAGAGCAATATACACATACACAAGGACAAAGAGAGTGTATGTGTGTGTGTGTGTGTGTGTGTGTGTGCGTGAGAGAGAGACAGGGAGAGAGGGGAGAGTAACTCACACACATACAGGGACAGAGAAAGACAGTAACACACATATACAGAGCGACAGGGTAGATCTGTTTGTCACACACACACACACACACACACACACAGAGGGACGGGTTAAATCTGTCAGACACAGTAAAGCCCCCCAGGATTCACTCTAGCTTTACACAGGCCAGTAACAGCCTCCCCAGGGAGTCTAATGGGGGGGGAGGGGGGGCACAGTCAGGGACGCATTACCTGCACCACCTCCGTTGTCACTTCCTGTTTGCTGAAGCGGTAGATGATGACGTGCGCGGAGACGCCTGCCACACACAGCATCCGGCTCTCAGCGCACCAGGACAGGATCTGGATGGCAAAGGGGTCCTCGTCCACGATGTCCGTGCTGGGCTTGTCTTCCTTGTTGCGCGACTTCTCGAACACTTTGGCGGTCTTCAGCTTGTACAGCACCTGAAGCATTACTGTGGACGAGTGCCGTGGGGGGGGGGGGGTCGTCATCAAGCCATCGCGGTATTAAAAGGCAGCTACATGTCACTCCGTCCTGGAGCAGGGGGGCCGGATGGTGAAGAGCTCCACACGGTGCTAATCGAACTCGATAGTTGCAACATCGTTAAAATGGGTTAATTACTTTTCAGCCGGTGTGTCAGGACTCGCTTCCCTTTAATCGCCGATAAACGCCTGCTATGGGGACACCGTCACCTCCCACCCTACATGTCACACTTCAGCAGGGCCAATGAAGGGTGTCAAGGAATGCAAAATATTATTTCATTTAGAGCATCAAAGTGAGGAAATTCCCTCTTGGTAGCAACTTGCCCCCTGTCCGCCCTCCTCAGCCGGTGTCACGGTGATTAGGGCTGGGTGGTGTGCAGTATTAATATCCACATTGCATGTTATGCACATGTAATTGTCACATCGCAGCGACAGCGATAGTCAGCGGGGTTGAAATCAGGCTTCGGTTGCATCTCATTTTTCATACCGTCCGGACATAATTTTTTTGATTCCATAGAGACAATTACAAGAAAAAGCAAATGATTTATCGACAGAACTTGAGGCATCACCACACCACTGACTTATCTGGCATTTACTCTTTTGGTGGAGAGGCTGCACGTTTGCTTTACAAATATTGTGGTATTTATTGCAAGAAAATCACATTGCAATATTTGAAAATGTTCCAAAACTGCGCAGCCCTAATGGTGACGCCCTAAATTGTCATCACGTTACCTCACTGTGCTGAAAGACTATGCACCTTCCCCCCATCACACATCCAGAACCGTGAGTCACATGACCTGAGGAGCCAACATTCTGTTCCCCCTCGCAGGTGTAACCTGGAGACAGCATCCGGCGAACGGACTGGAGCGTGACTGATGTGGAGGGGGGGGATTTATGGGAAAGCTGGACTTTGCTGCTCCCAAGCCTTCCGGAAGCCATACAGCGTCAGAAAGATGCCCCCTCCCTCCCAGAGAACTATTTATCTCTCGGATAAATGACCCTCTTGCGGCACACCTAAGCTATACCTCCACCCGACCGGAGCCTGGCCGCTACCAGGGTCTGTAAACGGCATGAAAAACGGCCACCACTTTCTGAGCGGTGCTCAACGATAGACATCAGGAACTGAGGGCATGAGCTGTCGATTCAACATTCCTGCCGGTATATGTGACATTTTCCCGAGAATTCTGGGGGGGGGGGCACTTACTTGCAGAAGCATCCCAGAACTTCACTGACCCATCAGCGTGTCTGCAGAGAGAGAGAGAGAGAGAGAGAGAGAAAGAGAGAGAGAGTAAAGAGCAGCTCCTGCAGTTTTGTCAACGCCTCGTCGTCCCCATGGAGCCATGACACTTGTCACAGACAGCACTCCCCCCTGTGCTGTGATCAGAGCAGCCCTCAGCACAATTTGTTGTGGGGGGCGGGGGGGGGGGGGGAGATGACAAATCCCAAAGAGACATGTGACCATCACAGCGTCCTCTCCCCTTGGCAGCGGAGCAGCTCACGGAAAGAAACTCAGATGCCACAGTGACAATGGCCCCGTGCGCCGCCTGCTGGAGGACGCACACACATGCACACAGAATAATGTACCAGCCCCTCCGTCGTACCTGCGGCCATGTCCAGATGGGGTCGGATGGCGGCCGTCTCGCCTATTTATGCGTCGTTTCCGAGTGTCATGGGCTGGTAACGCGTTTGATGCCCCTATTCGAAGTCATTACTCAATCACGCTGGCTTACACGCTCTGATAACCAGAGCTGCTGAAATATCTGGGCACAAACATCACATTTTACACTTAAATGCATCTAGACGGCCAGTAGCAAGGCGGCCAAGTGATCACTGCCTTGTGCCCTCGAGATTATCCATACACGTAGCGGGAGTGATCCCACTGCTGAACTGGATTAGTAAACATACGCTATATATATATATATAATGGGTAAAACACTGTAAATGGGCTTCGATAAATGTCAGAGATAAACACAGAATGGCATGAAACTGGAAGCTAGTGAATAACTAATGGCAATTTCCTGCTGTTACTATCAGATCCCTGACAGGCCACATCCTCCGAATCAGCCCACATCTCCTTTCGTGCAACGGCACAAACCGGTTTACTCCTGTCTTGTCCCGGCAGAAAAGCATTGTGGGAGGTCAGCTAGAGACTCGCCGAATGGCTACCTGCCTTATCAGCTCTGCCACTCCAGCTCAGCAGAAGCTGAGAGGCAGAAGAAGCTGGTTGGGTCCTGCAGAGGAGAATACTAATGCTGCTCTTATTCCTGGACCTGTGCCACAACCATCCCCGTAGTAAGAACCTTCTGTCTGGACCAAAAGCTTCTGTCTCGGTCAGAACCATCTGTCCCTTCCAGAATCTCCTCCCTGTGCGAGAACCCCAAAACCCTTAAGGCAAAAATGTCCTATCTGGGCCTGGATCTACAGCTCCTACTGTAGTTCCTCCCGATAATCTATAAGCCCCCCATCCATCTCTGCAGAACCTCCCATCTGGGCCAGAACACCCCCTCATCATTCAATTCCTGTCTGTACCAGAGGTAAATAGCTCAGGTCCAGAAAGTAAAAATCCAGACCAAAATTTTGTTTCAACCAACCAATCGAGCATAAACAGTCACAATGTATAAAACTGGTTGGTTGAAACAAAACCTTGGCCTGGATTTTTACTTTCTGGACCTGTGCTATCCACCTTAACACACTCTTACCCGGTTATAATTATCTCTGGGTAGCTTTGTGTTCCCAGGCCCCAGTTTCCACCACTTATAGGCCATTCCTGCAAAAAAAGAGAGTGAGAAAGGAACATGGAGTTAGAAACGTCAGACTGAAGCCGAGAGAGAGAAAAAAAAAACCAATGAGAGTCATTAGCTGGCTATTTCCGTCGCATGGGGGCGTTTGATACGCATACGGCCAGCTCACAGAAGCCCCCACCTGTCTATTCACATGACAACCGGCACAACATTAGTCGGGTTTTATTACGGATACAGCAAGAACTCCGCGACACATCTCTAATTATCTCCGGCATCGTCTGCAGGCTTCCATGAGGAGGCCATGAGCCGCAATCGACGGCCACACGTGTTAATGGGCTTTTCCGTCCTCTGTGGCCAACGTTTAACAGATTCGCTGCTAATTTCTTAACAAAAAATGGAAATTTTATCTCTGGTGGTTTTTTGATTCAAAGTTTTTTCTTGCAGAGTAATATTTTCCTAGTGCTGGTGGCAGACTAAGTCTGACAGGGTTTGGGTTTGGGGCTTCTGTCGTCTCGCAAGACCACACATACAGGGCCCTTTCTATAATGCCCCCCCCCCCCCAACGCACAACAGAACACGCTAACCGCCTAAAATATCACGCGAGTCACACCAACTGAACGTCAAGCTGATCTGCGGCCATGGTGACGGGCAGCAGTTCACCCCGCCCTGGGGGTCTCGTTCAGCGGGACCTTGCTAGCCTCTCTGGGCAATTTTCTAAATGTCACGGGCAGTGTGGGTCAGCCCCCTTAGCGCTGGAAGCCTGGCACCCGACTTTGCAGCGCCGGCTGATGCGCCGACAGCCTTGTTCCGAAAGCCTCGCTAACACGCTAACGCGCTAACACGCTAACAGCGGCAGACTCTTCGACCTAATATCCCCGCATCTTTTCGGTCCAATCCCGCTAACATAGGTGCCATCAAGGGTGCCATCTTTCGAAGGGGGTGCCAAGTTAGGAACCACCCCCTGCAAGCTTCAATGCCCCCCCCCCCAGCATGAAAAGCATGTCTGAAGCAAAGGGGAATGGGGCAGTTGAATCTTGCGATGTAGGCTAGGTGGGAGATGGGTGCTGATCGTGAAGCTGCCTACAGCATGGGCTTTGTGTGGCACTGTATCATACCCACAAGCCTCTAAAGTAGGGGCGTCAAACTCCAGTCCTGGGGGGCCAGAGCCCTGTGAGGCTTAGTTCTTTCCTATTCTACCAAAAATGATTCAGCTCAAGAGCTGTGTTGTAATTAGCACAAGGAGTTGAATCAGGTGTGTTAAACGAAGGTAAACCGAAAACTTTGCAGGGCTCTGGCCCCCCAGGACTGGAGTTTGACACCCCTGCTCTAAACCAATGTTTCTCAATCCAGTCCTTGGGGATCCCAAGGCGGTCCCTGTTTTTGCTCCCCCCTAATTGCCTGGGAGCTGGGAGGGAGCAAAAACGTGGTCCGTCTGGGGTTCCCTGAGGACTGCTTTGAGAAACACTGCACTAGGCTACTCAACAGCTGCTAAGTTTAAGGGCCAAGGGCACAACAGATTAAACTGCCGGTTATTTACACACGTTCTCATCACCACATTCATCGGCGCTCATTTTTGTTACGTGCTTTTTTGTGTTATTTTAGGTGATTCGATGTCATTTATTGTCTCCACTATGGCTTCAGTTGTCATCGTTGCCTGATGCTGCTTACTGTTGATGTCATTTATCGTCTGCTGACTGACAGTCTGTGGGAGGCAGGTCACTGAGCATGTCATCGCACTGTGTACGTACGACAATATGCTGGAACCCCGACCCGTGAACTTCACACTTATTTGCAGGCTGGAATGCTGGCCTTGGATCTCCCCGTCTAAAGTGGGGCGGGGGGGTGACGGGGGCGGGGGCACACCTTTTTACTATAGCCTTGTCGCTTCTGTCGGGCGCCAACGGAGTAAAGTGCAGGGATGATGTCCACGGGGCAGTCAGCAAAGTACTCACAGCAGGTCACCGGGGACTCGTGGATGGCCAGCGGGTACGGATTCTCGAAAATTGGGTAACTGGAGGAAAGGGGGGGGGGGGCATGGCGATTGGAACTAGGTTACAATCAGGACCAGGCAGCCCGCAGGTGAGCTGTGTAAAGCCAGATCGTTAATGACGGACACAGGCTCGTCTTAAATATGTTTTCTGCAGCCTTTCAAGGAGATTTAAACGTAACGATTGCTTTACCCTCCGCCGCTACCATTTCCTGGGCTGGTTTTATGGTTAGTCACACCCGAAGTACGGTTTCATAAAATCCGTAAATTTGAATAAATGTCCAGACCTACCCATTCTGGGCGAGATCGATCACTACCAAGTCCTTTTCTAGAAGGACCACTACTGCATATGGTTCCTGGAAATCTGCGGAGAGTGAAAGAGAGAGAGGGAGAGGGAGAGAAAGAGAGAGAGTGGGAGAGATTGAGAGAGAGAGAGAGAGAGAGAGGGAAAGAGACAGGGGCAGAGATGGAGAGGGGGAGAGAAAGAGAGGGAGTGAAATGGAGAAAGAGAGAGAGGGAGAGAGAGACAGCATGAGAGTGAGGGGGAGAGAGATGGGAAGAGAAGGAGTTAAAAGTTAATATCATTCAACGTTGGGTGAGATCGCATGCACAGTGAGTCTCAGAGCTGATCCAGCAAAAAAATGACACACTTTGGCAGGCCAACATTAACACCCAGGCGTGTACATAACCAGACCACGCACACAGCCGGACTCCGCACAGACACACCGTCATCCTGCAGGGGGAGGGGGAGATCAAGAGCGGCTCGAGATGCAGGCCCCGGCTCCGCCGCGAATCACCCCCTCCCCCAGTGCGTTTGCACGCGAGCCGTCAGGAGCCCTGAGGAAGCAGGGCCCGGCGGGAAGGGCACATGGGCGACCTCGGCAGTCGCTAACCATCAGTGTCTCATTTCCTCTGCGGTGTGCAGCCTCAGCTTCACATCAGGGGCTCGCCAGGACGAGAGGGCGTGTGCGTGCGGCCGGAGGGCGAGGCATCAGCGAAATCGCTCACAAACGAGCTTCCCGCCTGCGTCTCGTGTGACATCTTAAGGGCACAGACACGCAAATCAACCCTTAAAACGTAATAATAATTAAGCTACTGCTTCAAATAATAGCCTGCCGCTCTAGTCAAGAAGACGACGTGACAGAGGGACCCCGTGCAAACGTGGGAGGGAAAACAAGGCGAATAAGCTGGATTCAGTCGGGGTCAGGATGCCGAGAGCAGAAAATTGGATTCCCTGTGAACGGCGGCTGTGGTCACGTGACCCAGCGGCAAAGCCACGCCTCCGGCGATAACAGTGTCCTGACCTCAGAGCCTGCAGTGCCTTCACTGAGTGATGTATAAGAGCTCAGATGCGGAAACACGACCATCAGCTACTGGCCCGTCCTACCCTGACCCCCCCCGGAGAACGCTGCCTCTTCACACAAAGGCATGTGGTAAAACACTGCACCCCACCCTCGTCAACAGAAACACATTATGGAGCAGCATCTCAGTTCATGTGTAAATAATATGCATTTTAAATATACAGCAATTAATAAAAATGAACACGTAAAAACATTAATAGGTAATGCAGCGGCACTATGCCTCCGAGGTTTGATTCCTCCAACTGCAGCCTTATCCCAAAGATCAGAGGCAGTATGAGCGTCTCCAGCCCAAACATCGCAGGGACCTGCAGATCCTTGGCCAGCTTCCATGCGGCGGCTTAGAGCTCAGTAAGTATCCGCCCGGCTTTTCCAGGCTAAAGCTTGCGCAGGAACACCTGACTACTGCAAGGAAGCATGGGACTGGAATACGGCAGGGTGGGTGGGGGCTCACCGTTGGGATAGGGCGTCTCGCACAGCGTCAGGAAGTCCACGATGGGGTGGTCCATCTCCAGCACCGCCGTGCTCTTGCCGTGCATCACCGTCAGACACGGCCTCCTGCCCACCGTGTCGTAGGACAGCCCCCCAGAGAGGATCATGTAGGGGTCCCTGGAGAGCACGGAAACAGAGCACGCTCAGAGATAACGGAGGGGCCCATTGTCGGGGCCATCAGACACGGGGGGCATCCAGTTCAGATGCTGAGTGGGATTCTGAGGCAGAGCCAAAGACGGCCAAGGACACGGCGAGCGGAAGTCTCTCAGCTACGGCGAGCGGTAAACGCTGCTAATCTCACCGCTCCTTCCCGCACAGCTGCCCCCTCGTCCAAACAGCAGCGAGCAAAAATAAATGTCTAGCATATTTATGTAAACTAATAAAGCGACAGGCCTGCTGTATGCCTAGGAGGTCCTGGGGCGGTAATGTTTATTTCCCCAAAGTTCCCAGGCCATTACTACCGAAACCGAAACAGGGAAGCGGAATCTCACGCAGTTCATGGAAAACGTAAAGATGTTTGGGAAAAAAAACGTTACGGTTTATTGCGAGATCGTATGGCGCTTTTTGGCAACAATGGTGCAGAGAGATAAATTCCACCATGTACAAATTCCAGCTCCATTTGCATCGACTGCCCCGAAACCGATAGATGCTCCATGTGTCAAACACGTGTCAAATTAGTGGTCCAGCGTTTGCTGGCTCCACAGCAGCTTCTCAGTTACGCGCCGCTGATGGTGAGCCGTAGCTGGTGATGGGGTACGCTCGTGATAGCTTGTGTCATTCATCTCCATGACACGTGGAGTCCGCTCTCTCAATGTCCCTCATCACGATAAGACAGCGCATGTGTGTCACTCCATGTCAGAAAGCTTCCCCCAGTCAGACAAATGCCCCGCCCCCTTTCACTGATCGCCCTCCTTGACGGATAGTTACCTGTCACATCTCTGCTTCGCTTGGCTCGTTAATGATTTACTTAATAGCCATTAATATTTCTCAGCCGCTGCTCCTACTTGAACTGCACTGGTATTCCACCTACACATTCAGCTGGATAATTTACTGGGGGGGGGGTTCTTACTGGGTGGTATGGTGGCTCACTGATTAGCATGATGCCCTCAGGCTTTCAGAGCCCCCCTGCTCAGTGTGTGTAGATGTTGCATGTTCTCCCCAGGTCTCCTCCTGGTCCTCCAGTTTCTCCCATGCATTCAGGCTAATTGGAATCTCAGGAGTTCCCTGGGTGTATGACTCTGTATGGGACGCACTGCAGAGGCACCATACCTCTATGTGACCCTGCCCCGACTAGAAGACTGATGCCTATCATGGGGACCAAGATCAGGGGGCAGCACAGACACCTTGTGGTGCCTCAGAAATTAAGAAAGAGGAGTTTCCTAGAGCCAGTAGAATATCCAGCAAGCCGAAATCATGAGCGGCCTTGGATACACACAGTTAAGCCCACAACACGCTGGTGTTGGGTTGCCCTTCACGCCATGACTGCTGCTGATCCACAAAGGCCGTGATGGAGGTACGGGGTGAGGGGCGGGGGTGGTCACCCTTACCCGGCTCTGGTCGTCTTGTATTCCACCTTTAGAATGGGTTTGCATGGTTCTGGTTTCTTGCCATCCTTGGGCTGTTTTCCTGAAATAGAACGATTCCAGAACCGCTCAGCACGAGGTTGAGGGGGGGGGGCATAACAGCTGACCATCCCACGCAGCTCACATCAAGCCTACAGTCTGCTTCGGCCCCCAGGCCTACATGTGAGCCTCTCTGCCCACTCTACCATCTACCCCAGCAGCAGGGGGCGCCGTCCATCCCCACACATCTGAGTGCTCTCCGTCTTGGCTGCTCCCCCGCAGAGCTGAATTCCCACCCCACCCCCCCGCTCCTTCATTGCCGTCCTTTCCTCTTATGTAACCCCCCCCCGTGCTTGTTTGTTTGTCTTTCACACTTGCTACGTCACACAGAACCCCATCAGGATCCTCCCCCCCTGCCATTAACGCCGCTTTCAGAATGAGACCCAAAGCAGCGCCCCCCCCATTATGGCTCATCATGCCGCATGCATTCCCCCTCAGACCACCTCCCATCTGAGGATCTGCTCTCCATCTGTATTTACTGAGTGTTTCCACAACAATAAAAACACAATAAATATATCACACAAAATCCACTAAGACACAGAGAGCCAAAGATATTGACATAAAATCTTAAAACACACAGGCAGGCAGTAGAATATGCAAAAGAATTTAAGAAATGCATATAAACTCTTTAAAATTAATATTCATGAACTTACATGCACATTCAATGATTTGATACACAGGTTTAATAAATGAAAACCAGCTGTGATTTTTCTGCTGGAATTGAGTGAAATATGTCTAAGCAGTGCTGGGGGCATCTGCCCCCCCCCAACGCCTTACAGCAAAGCTTTGCCTTTGCAACGCAAGCTGCCAATTTCCTGCCTGGCATCTGATGTGCGCTTTATTCAAGCCCTTCCGTGACAGAGCACTCCTCATCTCCAAGCGCAGCAGGCAGACATACAACAGCATAACCTCCTTTCTGAGTTGTGGAGCCACTTACACCATATAAAAAAAAATCTATCCCTCATTTTCATACACTCCCAGCACCTATACAAAATGGCTTCAAAAGGAACTCTCAGGTGATCCGCCTACTTATTCACATCGCGAATCAGCTACAGCCGTGTGAGGAGGCTATGCCCTGATTGGAGGACTGACACGCCACTCATCACTGACCTGACGATGTGCCAGGTGCCCCTTTCTTACATGATGGACAGAGCCGGAATTCAGTCAGACAAACTCGGATCAGTCACAAAGGATGTGGCTTAACACAGCTTAACAAAGCAAACGTCAACTTAAATAAAAACTGAACGTACTGGCTGACTATTGGTGACACCGCTGCCACGCATGAGGACACAGACAAATGCAAAGTCAGCGTAGGTGGGTATTGCCTCGGATTACCCCCCGGACATGTTATCACACATAAACATGCACGTGTACAAACACAGAGACAGACAGACTGAACACGGGGAAAGGGGATGGCCCTCGACACCAGCGCGGGGACCGTCACGACTCACCGTGAGGGGTGATTGTCTGCGCGGGTTTGCCGGGTGACTTGACGTTCCATATGGTGAGCGTGCCGTCCGAGTGGCTGCAGATGAACTGCTTCCCTTCGTGGTGCCAGGCCAGCGAGTGGATCGCCTGGCAAGGACACACACACACACATCACTGCTGAATACGAAGCTTCGCTATGGCATAGCGACCCATCAAATTGGCAGGGACCGTCAACGATTTTACACTGCGGCTATGAAACCGAGCTGATATGGACATCAGAGGGCGCAATGGCTGATGTGCTCCTTAAGAACTGCACTTATAACTGGGAAAAAGCCCAATGACGACAGATAGATCCGAGACTCAGACGTGTACCCTGCTAATTACTGTTGCTGTATAGATCAATATACATCAGTAATAAAGTTGCTGCTCCTCCACATCGAAAGGAGCCGGCTGAGTTGGTTCGGACACCTACCTCGGTGAAAAATTAGTAGGCCCAAGCACATATACCAATCAGCCGTAACTTTAAAATCACCTGACTTGTATTGTGTAGGTCCCACTTGTGCCGCCAAAATAGCTCTGACCTGTCAAGACATGGACTCCACAAGGCCTCTGAAGGTGTCCTGTGGTATCTGGCACCAAGATGTTACCAGCAGGTCCTTTAAGTCCTGTAAGATGCGGGGTGGGGCCTCCATGGATTGCACTTGTTTGTCTGGCAAATCCCCCAGATGCTCTATCGTATCGAGATCTTGGGAATTTGGAGACCAAACCAACTCCCTGAATTGTTCTTCATGTTCCTCAAACCATTGCTGAACAATTTTCGCAGCACAGTAGGACTGCTGAAAGACGCCACTGCCATCGGGGAATAGCATTGCCATAGAGGGGTGTACTTGGTCTGCAACAATGTTTAGCTAGGTGGTACGTGTCAAAGTAACATCCACATGAGTGCCAAGGAGGACCCAAGGTTTCCCAGTAGATAATTTCCCAGAGCAACACACTGCTTCTGCCAGCTTGCCATCTTCTCATATTGCATCCCAGTTCCATCTCTTCCACAGGTACAATGCAAACAACGAACCCATACCCAGCCATCCACAGGATGCAACAGAAAATGTAACTCATCAGACTAGGTCAACATCTTCCATTACTCCATGGTCCAGATCTGACGCCCATGGGCCCATTTTAAGGGCTTCAGCAGTAGACAGGGGTCAGTATGTGCAGCTAGCAGCTAGAATAGCTAGCTTTAACTTTTTTTTAGCAATTTGTACAACAGTAGCTCTCCTTATGAGATCGGACCAGATGGGCTAACCTTCGCTCCCCAGGCGCATCACATGAGCCTTGGGCGCCCATGATATGCCATTGCCAGTTTACCGGTTGGCCTTCCTTGAACCATTTTTGGTAGGTACTGACCACTGCATGCTGGAAACACCCTGCAAGATCTACTGTTTTGGAGATGCTCTGACCCAGTTGTCTAGTCATCACAATTTGGCCCAGATACCTTAGATCCTTCTGCTTGCCCATTTTTCCAGCTTCCAACACATCAACTTCAAGAACTCACTGTTCACTTGCTTATTATGTAACTGTAATTAGGTAATCCACGTTATTCCCATTACCTGTCATTGGTTTTAATGTTACAGCTGATTGGCGTACGTGTGCATAACGAAAAATGTCTCTAAGACAGCCAGAAAGTCCCACAGGCAAACTGTATAGGTGTCTTGGCATCTTTCCTGCTACTTTCCCCTAATCCACACAGTTTAGATGGATCTCCAGCCTGCTCTGGAGACTCACCCTTTTGAAAAAAATAAATCAGGAACCACCTGGTGACCCACTACAAGGGGTGGATCTGTACACTGAGGCAGGTTCTGCGCCGCCCCGAGGCTCCTGTCTGTAGTCACATTATTTCTCTGCCATAATTAAACCACATCCAATTTCCCTTCCTTTTCCAAGCTCTGGGCTGCCCACAGAGAAAACTCTTAACTATTGCCCCTCCCTTTGAGGGACGAGTGCGTGTCTGTACCCAGGCTGAGGGGGGTGTCTATGTCGAGGGAGGGATGCTGGTTTTTGGTGGGAAAAGTCTGATGAACGTGGTGTCGGGGTGAAATTCGGGTCTCATTATTTTTTAATAGCGAGCCTCCCCCCGCTCTACCTAAGCATAATCCAAAGAACTGTGTTTCTATTTTAAGCAGAGAGGACGGGATGTTCGAGCCAAACAACAAATCAATGGTAGGGCTGGCACATTATTAACAAAGCGAGCAGGGAAAGACAAGCTTTCTCATCTACGCCATGTTGCCGCTGATTAAAACGCACAGCAGCTATAAATAAACAGAGGCGTGCAGATCACCTTCCCCGATGACACCGACAATGTGGATTTTCGGCACACGCCTCTAGGAGGTACAAGGTCAAAGGTGAACTGTTCAACCAGAGAGCCTGGAAGGCCCTTTCGTACCATAGCTAAACTGCCAGAATTTCAGCTCTGCGTAATTAATTCACACCACGTTCATGTGTGTCACGAGGTCCAGCTTGAGTCTTAACAGACACTAAGAGAGACATTTCCATTAAACATGTATTCGATATTCAACATGTCGACACATATTTTACATGTAACATTTCAGAAGTCATACCTCTTTGAGGATATTCTCAAGTATGTTATTAAAAACGACGTGTAGATATAACAAGAATACTAACTGGAATATGTGACTGTTTTGAGCATTAGCTGATAAATAGCACACTCCGGTCTGAGCCCGGTAAAATGTTCTTCAGAGAATCGCAGTTGCAGGAAGCCTAGTGCTACCATGGTAAAACGCAGATGACAAAGGCAACGAAGTAGAGTCCAAATGGCATTCAGATCAACAGAAAAAAACCCTATTTTCTCTTCCATGCATGGCAAAGGGTTCACCTCTCCCAACCCCAACCCCAGTGACCCATGATGCAGTGAGACGGAGCAGGTCCAACAGTGTCGACAAGCACGACACATAGCTTATGGCTTGCCTCTCGTTAGCGCCAGTCGACAGCAGCCTGGAAAGGGTGGCAGTCAACCCCGGCTGCCAGCCGGCTCTCGCAGAAAGATGGACCGCTAATCAATTGGCCTACCGACGTATGCCGAAGCAATTCACAAGTGTTTGCCTACAAAATAGCACAAAAAAACGACTATATGAACCATCAACAAGGCTACCAAGGAGTTTGGTTGGTTAATACACTCCCAATTCCCATTACTGCCCACTGTCCAGGTGATGACTTGCATCTGGATCAGTATCCTTCTGCCAAGGGAGGGATGTAAACCGAGGGACTTTCTTCAGGTGCCCACAGTCTGTCAGGTGCCTGTGAGGTGCTGCCTGCCAGTACCGAGGGGGAGGGAGGGGTCATACTGTTCGCTCTCCTGGCTCTTAGTCCTCCCACACCAAGCCAGTTGTCTTGAGGTACAAGAAGACAGCCGGGTGGGTGGAGACGTCATTCGGCACGTCACCATTGTGTGAAGCAAGGATAATAGGCCGAAGTCTAAGCCAGGATGGGTGAGTAAGAACCATATCAGAAACTCATATTTATGACAAGCTTTTATTATATACAGCTCCAAAAACGCAAATAAATGCACACATGAAAACAAACACACGTTCACAAAAATGCATTGAAATCCTCATTTGGGATTCCACCCAGTGAGACCCAACAATGCTCCGTGAATGGGTGTTCCATGGTGACAATGCAGGTCTAGCGCATTTCGGAGAAGCCCCATGATGCCAGCAAAGGCTGCATGGTGGGAAGATGGAGGAGAAGGTGGATAAAGGATGGGTCTAGAGACCCGGCAAGACAGCAACAAGGGAAGGCCCATCAAAATTTCTCAATTTTGGAAGGGTTAATGACGTGGTATGAAGGTCTCACTTTCTTGTGCTGGTTGGTTAACTTATTTATACAGCCAGCTACGTTATATATACATATCCTACAGTTCAAATGAGAGAATGTGTCTGACCACAAGCGGAACATTGTGCTTCGACATAAAAAAAAACCCACTTGAAAAACGTACATTCAAAAAATGTCATGGAGACCGAGCGGTCGGCAAACCGTCGGTAAACGGGCCGCAGCCAGGCTCTGTGTGTAGCTTGTGGTTCAGTGGAAGATGCTGGGAGATGCTCTGCTCAGACGCCACCTCCCTGGAGACGGAGTGGGAGAAACATTGGGAAGGAGGTGCGGCCTGACACCTCAAAGCTGCTTTGTCTCATCCGTTTTTCCTGGTGCTTACTGTTCACGGAGAGGTGTGAAATGAAAGCCAGCTTCAGTCTTCTCCGGCAACCACCCGGATTCCTCTCACGGAGATGGCCGGCACTCAAAAACATGGCAAAAGATGAATGCTCATCCCTTTTCCAAATTCACTGCACCGGCAACGGTGAGTGACAGAAGGCCAGAAACCTGAAGCCGAGTGATCGGGATGGCAACTGACTCAGCCAAACGTCCGGGCCTCACTGAGCTCCGCTCCGTCTCCAGCTGTCCCGCCAAGGGCAGAGTAACTGCAACTGTGCCTTAGGTGACAAAACAAAACCCCATAAGATGAATATTCCTTGGTCGACCCTTATGAGAGCCGGCCCTTCACGTTCCGGCGGTTGCGGATAGCATGCGGCTATTTCAGGCCGGACTTCTGTTATTTTAATGTTCCCCTGTCTGACCTTCAGCCCCAGAAGCGTGGAAAGGGGCTTTTCAGACCTTCCCTGAAGGCACAGCGGAGCCTATAAAGGCAGACTGTGGGGCTGCAAAGCCAGCAGAACAGGTGCTGAATTCCCCAGCTCCCAGTGGAATCTGTCCACCGGAGGCGAAGCAGGCCGGCAAGATGGCCGCCCGGGAAAGCGCAAACACAAGCAGGATTTCCGTGCCTCCTGTTCGACACGAGGTCGGCAGAATTCCTCAGAGGAGCTCAAAGGGAGAGGGGAAAGGGAGCAGAGATGGAAGATGTGTGAGCTGTTCCCCGGAAGCGGCACGACACTGAGAAATGGGCCAGTGAGTGACAGCGAGCCAGGCATCACTCTTGAGCCAGCTTCGGATGCTTTCTTACGGCAAGCTGTCACTGCCTGAAAGGACAGGCGGTCCAAGTGTCTGCAAGTACCCTCCTCGGCAGAGTGACCTTTTACAGGCAGTACCCCAAGTAGAAAGCTGTTCCTTTGTATGCAAATGGAGATGATGGCATCTACTCATCACCCTTTATCTCCCCTTCCGTAGGCTGTAAGCCATCAGAATGAACCCCATGAACCAGCAAAAAATGAAAGAAGAGTAAGCCTGTTTGTTTTTCCTGCAACCTAACATCTTAGGACAGTTCTTAGGAGCTGTCCACTGTTCATCTTAGGAGCTGCCTACTGTTGACCAGGAGCAAGGGGGTGAAGTGGCAGCGGACTGTCACATCAGAGTAGGAAATGGAGTGGAGCCAGCATATTGCCCAGCGCCCCGGAGCAGCCGGACACGGGACGTCGAGCTCAGAATGTCCCAAGCCTCAGAGGCAGCTGCGGGATCCGTTTGGGTCGCCACATAGTGTCACAAACTTAAGACGAGTGAGGTACCGGGGACGTAAACAAACAGGAGGGGAGGGAAAGGTGCAGACACACTTCAAGCGTGTCGTCAGCCGTAACATCGCGATTTGTGATGGGGATGGCAAAAACGGATCTCATTCCCGCTCCCTCACGAGCCGGAGCGAACTCTGCGCATTACCGTTTGACCTCAAATCAGGCTCCATCATCCCCAGATGGATCAGCCTGAGAGAAGACAGCAGATTTTAAAAAAATGGAGAGGTGCATTGTGGTACATCAATCAGTGCGTGTCCATTTGCCGTGTCCAGAGCGGTCTGATTCATGATGGCCTGAAAGCTGACCACGGCACCAGATCACAGGCGGCATGGCAGTTAAGGAACCGGGAGCGTGGATCTACAGCTGACACATTGGTCACCCCAAAGCGGAATGTTTGCTGCAAGGGTTGGGCTAATAACTACACAGCAGTAGCCACCATGGCTGCTCTGCAGTGAGCCCAAACAGACAGTGGTCTTTTCCCTGGATTGCTCTGAGCACATTGAACGAGACAAAAGTCCAAAAAGACAGATTCAGTTCCTACACACAGTCATCACACCAAAAGGTACCTGTTAGCCGACCAATCCGGCTCCTTGAAATGTTCCTCCACTGTCTGGGATTTCGCTCACACTTGCAGGAATTTGCATACAAATTCCGGGCTGCCCCAAAACAAGAAAATGATTTCCTCCCCAGGCTGGGGGGCTAAATATGCACTGTGGAGGACAAGCAAGTGGGTCAAGCATAGCCAGAACAAAAGACAACACAGACATATATGCACACCCCTCAGGGCTCAGGTAGGAGGGCTGACAGGAATCGGTCTGATGCCATGTGCCAAGTCATATATCCAAGGCCAAATCCAAAACAACATGAAACAATAACAGCACCCATCCCACAGCCTAACTCGTGCTCATATGCTGTCAGCGTTAATATTTGATTGCTCCTGCCTTTATTTTCTGAGCGCAGCTGGTTGACAGTAGGCCTTCAGAGAGGCTGGGGCAGCGGGCTGCTTCCTCACCTCATCGTATGTGTAGCGGTAGTCGGCCTTCTTCGATTTCAGGTCCCAGAGCACCACAATGCCAGACTCGAATCCAATTATGAGCTGGAATCATATCAGAAAACAACGATTTGTTGATTTTTTTTTTTTTTTGGGGGGTGGGTGAATTTCCTTATAAAACAGGGAAACTCTAGTATGACAATCTACTGACACTCTTAGCATCAGCTACCTTCAGACACCAAGTTTGGGAAAACCTGCCAGCTGTTTTGCTTCTGAGTTCAGGAGTTTGTTTAAAAAAAAGACAGATTGCTGTCAATTGTTCAAAGGAAGGAATAAACCCAAAAGGACTGATGACCGAAAGACACTGAGGAGCTCTAGAGAGCCGTGAATCTTCTCCCACTTTTCTGACCCCGTGAGGAAGGTCTTTACCTGAGTATTCATATAAAAATAACAGTAGCAGATTTGCCCATTCAATAAATAAAACAAGCTTATACTTATAAATCTGTGCCTGAGTGGATGAAAACTTATATATATAATAATATATATATATATATATATATATAATAATAATAATAACACGTCAATCAAAAAATCCATAGGGAGACAGACTTTTCCAGAAGGACGGCTCCAAATTGCTTTTTTTTTTCTTTTCTTTTAAAACGACTGCTTGGCGGCTTAGTGTGGGGGGGGAGGGGGCTGCCTGCACTGTGCAGACAGAGTGACACCCCCCAACGTGGCGCTGATGGATGTCCACTGTGGGCCCCGTACCTTTCCTTCATCCATGGGATTGTCGCTTATATGGACGACAGGACCTGGGTGGGCCTTGGAGGCTCTGTGGGGGGGGGGGGG
>JAODJU010000111.1:24388-36541 GCA_026776725.1 Gnathonemus echidnorhynchus
AGACAGAGGAAGATGGCGATGGAGAGAAACATGTTAAGTTGCCTGAATTGTACTGTATGTAGCCGCACTACCAGAAATTCTCAAACAAACAAAAAAAAAAGGTCAACAATTCAATGAACTTGGCCCAAACTCCTGCCCCCGACTGGCTGCTTCTGTGTCCACCTTCGAGACGGCAGATTCCATCTTCACAGCTATTTAAAGTCTCAGAGTTCAGGGTTACCCATGTGAATAAGAATGAGTGTAAATCTCGCAGCATTCCCGCCGCAGGCCTGCCCCGCGGCCGGTTCCTTTCTCCCGGCGTTTGTGTCCATGTCTGTAGGCATTTGTCTCACGATGACGAAGTTTCTGCCAACATCTGTTCACCGATAGCGCAGGTGTTCCCACTGTATGGAGGATGTCGCGTGACGCTTGTGTAAATACGGACACGTGGGTCTCCGTGCACGCATCCGCGTACGTCCGCGGCAGTCGCCTGGACAGTCACGGTCCATGTCCTTAGACCTAGGAACGTGTTAACCTGTGTGGTGTGTGCGTGCTCACGTAACGTATGTAGGTGTGAGTGTGCATGTGTGCGTGTGACCTGAGCCCTGTACAGAAAGAACCGGAATAAATTCCATTATCTGATGACTAGTGTAACTTTGTTATCTCTGCATTTCCTTTGTGTCTGCAGACTTGTAATTATTGATGCAAGCTCCCTACCCCTGAAAAACCTGAAGAAATGTTTAATAAACATTTTACTTATTGGAATTCTTACCTGAGTGTATAAAAACTTTTTTGTTTGGTATTTAACTTACAATTTTTTTGTTCTGTTCATAAAAAATATTTATCTTTATAATAATGATTGTGTCAGCAATATGGCTGAAACCTACGAGCAGGCTGACATAAGGGGGACGACGTCAAAAACGCATATAAGGCGCTATGTTAATTTTCGTAAAGCGAACTGAGTCCAGTTCTAAAGGAGCTAGATTTCTGGACTGGTTCATTATAAAAGGGATCCTCAGATCTGCTGCTGTATTTACTTAGGTTGATGGCATGATTGTTGTTATATAGGTTTGATTTGATATTAGCGTTTGTTAAAGGTTTCATACTCTGTATCTTATTTAACGTCTTAAGCAACATGTATCAGGTCATATTTAATATAGTCATTGAACTATTGTACTTTCCCAATGGCTTAATGTGGTTGCAAGGGCTTGCCATAGTTTATGCATTAAAGGAATCCTAAATCGTTCTTGTATCAGTCGATTCCAAAATTCCGAAGTTGACTGTAAAGTGATTTAGAATGAATCAGAAAGAAACGCACAGGAGCTTTCGGTACCTCTTCCTGTGCCGCCGAGGTTTTTTATTTTAGCTAGTCTAGTTTAAATGCAAATGTGGCAAATTCAGCACAGTTTGCATATTCAGTTTTTGTGCCCTTTTTCTTAAGTGTTACTTTGTAAAATTACCCCGCAGAATTAGCATTTCTTTTCCACAGATTAAACGGTTTGTATAAAGGCATGCAAATACACCTCAGTTCCCATAACATTTTTTCTTGTGGGAACTGAGCGACTGAGCAGTAGATTTTTTTCTCTATAAACAAAGAATCTTTACTTTCTTTTGCTGCACTCAGTGGTTAGTTTAATAGGTACATCTGCTCACTGATGCAAACGGCCAATCGTGGCTGCAAATGAATACATACGGCAGGCACGGGGTCAGGAGGTTCACTTACTGTTTGTCAGCATTAAGACGGCAAAGACACCTGATCTAAGTCATTTTGAAAATGGTGTTACTTGGTGTCAGACATGCTGGGTCTAGCATCTCAGAAACCGTCGCTTTTCTAGGATTTTCACACCCTGCAGTGTCTAGAGTTTGCAGCGAATGGTGTGATGAACAAATCAAACATCCAGTCAGTGGCATTTCTGTGGCTGTAGAATATCCAGTTTGAAGCTAACAGGAAGGCTGCAAGTGCAATAATATCTAAGAATAACACTAGTGTTCAGAACGGCTTCTCTGAGCACACACCTCATCTACGTTTGTAGCGGTTCTGGAGGCAAACGTGTTCCCTGCCTGCTATTATCTAGGTGTACCTAGAAAGGATGCCCACCAAGTGTGTGTATGTAGTTTGGTGAATGCTTAAAAATTCTGGGTTATTGAATAACTTATTCTACAGAAATTCTGATAGCTTTTACTAAATCGGCCAATATATCAAACAAGTATGTGGTAAGATGGGCAGAGCTACACTTTGCGCTTCAGAATGTCAGTTGTATGCATGTGTCCATGTAATAATGATTTACAGGAGTGACCTGAGTTAATGGTTTAATCTTTCACAATTGTTTATGCTGAATTGAATAAATGGTATTTGTTTGATCTGGACTGGCATTGTGTTTTGAGGTATACTGTCCAGTTGCTGTAGGGTTTACCTATTGAGGTCCAGCGTAGCCTTCAAGTACCATGGAGATTAAGGTAGTGATGTATATGTTTTAATTAATACTATTGTGATGCTTTAAAACTATAAAAATCCTATGTTTTGTCCTCCTGGGTTATTTGACTGATCATGACGCCGTGTGATTATTTACAGGAAGCTTCATCTTCTGGCTGCAGCCATTTCTGGCGTCAAAGTCTATATTATTAATGAAACGCATAAAAAGTGCAGCGATGCAGACGTGTCGGCTTTCAGGCATTGTGCTTGTTAGCTTTTCACCTTTTAAGGAGAGTTTCCTTCTCCCTGGCCTCATGCTGAACCACAGTACCAGCTGGTGTGGCACAAACAAGACGTGATACCCACATTGTGTTGAAGGCTTAATTATAATATTCAGATTTACGCTGTTATTACCTGCACAGATTCTGTGTGGTAAAGTCCTTGTTACATCTGATCATGTGAAGGTGATTTTCTGGCAGAACACGCAATAAGGTGATGTCATGGCTCAGTGCGTAATTCTGTTGCATCCTGATTTGGGGATTTGAATCTCACGCCCCCTGTAAACGTGGAATTTGTGGGTTTCTCCTGTAAACTTCCTGTGGTGTGTGTGTCCATGTGTGGTTTGACAGCTGCAGGGCTAGCCCTGGGTGTTCTGGCTGGTGCTCTAGGCAAGATACTGCGGAGCCCCCCCCCCCCCCACACACACACACACACACACACACACAGTGTATCTGACTGCTAACTAGCTAGCTGCCATCTGTTTCACAAGAAAAGTAGTGGCATATTAAAGCTAATGTCAATAACTGTAATATCTAGAAATTACTGTCTCCTGTTTTTTTTTCCCACTGACTTTTTTGCACCCCCTAATCAAATGGCACCCTAGCCGATCACCTATGTCTCCTATAGGGCAGGCCAACCCTAGACAGTAGTGTTTTTGAATTGCAACAGAAGTAATATGATACATTATTGCATTTTTTGCTTGAGATGGTTGTCAGATGTGTGATGCTTATGGGATCAATGACATGCCGTCTGCACTCGCTCCCATTTATTTGCCATCCAGCGGTTTGTACTCGACACAAAGCACATTTAGCACATCAGACTCCCTACATCCTCGGTACCATCTGCCGTCTGCTGCTGTCAGGTCCCTTTTCTACATGCAGAGACCTTTTTAAATGCATGCTGTGACACATGGACATGTGGGTCGGCCATTTTGCCTCTCAAACCATCCAGACGGTGCCTGGCCAATGAGATGCTGCAGGGCAGAAAGCGGTGTGACATTAACAGGCAGCGTCTTTGTATGTACGATGCACGAAGAAAGCGGTTTTGCGATAATTACTGATTTATACTCGTTAATGAGCAGCTATGTGAAGCCCAGGTAGCTCTCAGGGATCAGAGGCGACTTTTTCCCCTCAGACTGCAGTGGTTTTCTGAAACACTTTCTTGTCTGGGCTCTACAGAGAACCACAGAAACACAGAGGCTTTGTTTTAAGAATGGAGGCGGGCTTGAGAAATGAACAAAGTGGTCTAGATTCGCAGATTCTTACAGAGCCTGTGCACAAAAGAAAACCACAAATGGAAATATCTATATCATTCAGCCTGAAGTGGGAAAAATTACAAATTACAGCTTCTTATAAACAATAAGTACAAAAAACTAAAACTTACAGCACCTTTTTAAACAAAGAAATACAGTAAAATGTAACTGAAAACAAAGAGAAATAACAATCAAATGAAACTGCTATTTAGAGACGTGTCAGTACCTTTAAAATGACATATAAAAACCATGGTCCCAGGAAAATCATGTCAAATCAGTGCAAAACAGTGTTACTAAACCAAAGCATGCCATTAAGATTTTAAGGGTTAGTGAAAAACCTTTATAAAAAGACATCTTTGTAAATAAAACTGTAAACAAAATTGTCTGTCAACTAATTTTCCAACAATACTGAATTTTATGATCAATAAATATTAACTACAGAAAGTGTTTCAATTTCAACTAAAAAAGTAAAAGTGATTATGTTCCTTGCTTTCCAAAAATACCCTTCACCATAAGTATAAAATATATTTGAATCTTATGTAAGTAACAGCCAATCAAATAAAAATGAGTCATTGTACAGCATGGGTACCTCTGGGTGGCTATGGGTTTCGCAAAATTCCTAAACCTGTACAGACGCTCCTCTACTTATGAACTTTCAACTTATGAACTTTCAGACATACGAACAAAGAGGACTTTAAGTCCAAATTGTGTTCATTGGGCTCCTGTTTCCTGTCCACAACATCAATTTTTTTTTCTGCGCGCCAATTCCACCTAGTACGACTTCTGGCCGCTACTCCCACCGCGCAGCAGCGTAGCGTGCGAACTCCCAGCATCCTAGTTCTTTGTACTTGCGTATACCCATAAAATGATGTTGAATAACGACTTACGAACATTTCAAGTTACGAACGTCCGTTCGGAACGTAACTCGTTCGTAAGTAGAAGAGCGTCTGTATTTTAAAAACGGCTGCAGTCTGTTTCAGGACAGATATGCATCTAGAAAGAAAATAATCAGAGGTGGATAGTTCAGGTCCGGAACATTTAAATCCAGACCAAGATTTTGTTTTAACCAACAAAGTTGAGTATATAGAGTCACAGAGTACTCAACTAACTAGTTGAAACAAAATCTTGGTCTGGATTTTTACTTTCTTGACCTGAACTATCCACCTCTAAAAATGTCCAAACAGAGAACAGAGCTGTATCCATCGCTGCCATGGCTCTAAAATAATTCTCTGAGTAACACACTGCTGTAAAATAATGATATTTTTAAATAGTGTTCGGAAAGCAGCCGTGGATCAGTTTATAAATAGTCCTAATTTCTGTCCACCTGCGCGTAAGAGACAGCTGACTTTGACATTCCCAACAATCGACGGCAACAGACGAGTGACCTGTGTGCTGACCAAAGGACGGGAGGTTAACAGGTAAGAACAGGCATTTTTCACAGGCTGGGCTGAGGCCGCGATGCTCTGCCGATACGCACGCCCGTGGCGGTGTACAGCCGCGCGTCACAGACACGGCACAAAGCTGGTAACAGACACAAGCTGTACACTCTTCCCCGTGAGAGGTAACGGCGTCTCCGCGTGGTCGAACTTAGAGCCCCGATTCCCCGTCGCTCCTCTCCGCCGACGAGTCCACGGTGCCGTCGGGGCCCGGGTTCTGCTGTGTGACGAGCGGGGACGCCTCGTCCAAGCCCTGCACGTTGGCCACCACCTCCACCTTGACCTCCAGCAGCTCCGTCCCCCCCGCCTGCTGCTCCGCCCTCTTCATCGCCTTCTCATTGATGTGGTGCAGGATTCCCGCCCCGAGGGCGTCCCCCTCCACGTTCACCACCGTCGTCGTCCGGTCCCTGAGAATGCCCGCACACACCAGAGCAATGATGACCAAACATACTCAGCATCTTAGCACTTTCTAAATCACATTCATGTTTACATTTATTTCTTTGGCGGACGCTTTTATCCAAAGCGACGCACGATTGAGAAAGCAACAGCAGCCAGTCCCCGGGGTAATTTGGGATTAAGGGCCTCTCTCAGGGGCCCGATGGTGACATTACTCTGCCTATCACAGGACATAAGCATTTTAAACGTTATCAGTGTAATGTTAGCTAACTCCTGCTCCCATACTGCTTACACTCATACCTGGCCATTCATTGCAAGTCCAGCCTAGTCGACTCCTCGACAGCACCTATGTTTGTAATATGCTTTTGGTCTCACTTGTATTTCGCTTTTGAAGTATGTTCAATCAATCTTTTATGGAACACGCAGAAATAGGTACAATCACAGTACCGCATAGTGTGACCTTGTGTCTCCTGTAACTGGAAAAATCTTACTCGACGTTCCAAGAACTTTCAATAGTTCAGATGTTCAGTCCTGATTCAGACTGATTTTCACATTAAGGTAATAAACTGATGGAACTTAAGGGTGTGTGGAAAAACTGCATGGAGGAGGAAGCCTCACACAATCCAGTCGACGGCCAGCATGAGAGAGAGGTCGTTGGTGGGCAGCCCGATGGCCTCCAGAATGATGGCGATGGTGATGATCCCTCCAGCTGGGATCCCCGCTGCTCCTACACTGGATGCAGTGGCCGTCACCCTGCAGAGGAAGCAAATGCAGTGGCTCCAGTACAGAGCGAGACACCTGGGGGATCTCTGTGCAAGACCTCCTCAGGTCTGCCTGATCTAGGAAGACTGCCAACGTCACAGATATCAGTATAGCACCTTTAGCTACAGGTTCAGGAGCCGATTCCAGCACCTTCAGTTGACACAGCTTCCATTGCTGTACTGGTATCTGAGGTGAGTCAAGCTTTTTTTTGAGAAGGTCTACGTACAGGATGGTAAAAATCTGGCCGGCGTTGAGCTCGGCGTTGTTCAGCTGTGCGATGAAGACGGCAGCGATACACTGGAAGATGGCCGCCCCGTCCATGTTGACCGTGGCGCCGATGGGGAGGATGAAGCGGCTGATCCTCTTGTCCACACCGTTGTTCTCCTCCACGCACCTCATCATGGAGGGCAGGGTCGCAGAGCTGAGGGAACAGGCATGGCACACGTGTGGGTAGCCACTCGCAACCGACACTCTGCCAAGTGCAGGATCCTTTGGTGCATGTCATACGTGTGAGCGGCTACAGTGAGACTCAAGACTGACAGCCTGCCGTGTGCAAAATGGACCAGGATTCTTTGGTGCGATCATTCATTCTGTGCCTCTGGATTACATTAATCCATGTTGCTAGATTTGTAATCGCGTTGGCAAACTGTAGCCATAATCCAAACTTCACTGCACTTCAGACAAACTAAAGATGAAGCCCACTCTGTTTGTGAGTTTAAATATGAGCTTTACTAAGCTTCTGCTTAAAAAAAGTTCTTCACCTGCCTTGAAACAGATTCATTTATAAGTCTATATTGAGTGTCAAAGATGTTTTTGTTTCAAATCCTGTCAAAACCCTTAGTCAGGTAATTTGTGCACATTTTAATGAGTAGGGTCTTAATCTGACTTTGCAGACAGACATAAAAATACGAGAATTCTGCCTCAAGGAGAGTTAAGCCCACTGCTAACAGCAGAGCTGGGCTTCTCTACTGCCGCTCTGGTGGTACACCTGTGATGCTCTTCCATTTAATTGTATAATGATTTGACAGGAAATTAGTATTTTAATAACAAGACAGATTTAAATCCAACATGGTAGTTGAGCCCACAGAGGATAACTGAATATACCTGGTCCATTGTGAAATTTAAGAAAAACTTTACACCACTGAGGTAAACTTAGAATTTAAAAAATTTGAAATGATTGTAAGGAAATTCTGCAAATTATCAATAACTTTAAAAGGCAAGAAATTGCAGTTTCTTGGCTAACATAAACTTGGGCTGCAGGCTCAGAAACGACTGGAACAATGTGATGCGTGTAATGGGGCATGACCAATCAGGGATGGGGTAGAAGCCAGGGTGCGCAGCGGGCCGTGTGATTGGCTCAGAGGAGCTGTCACGTGACGTCCGTCAGCGAGGACGGTACCTGGAGCAGGTGGCGAAGGCGGTGGTGAAGGGGGTGATTAGGCCGGACAGGAAGGTGAACGGGTTCTTGCGGGTGAATCCGAAGTAGATGAGGGGCAGCACGATGCCCCCGTGGATGATGTGGCCCAGGATGGAGGCGAAGATGTACTTTCCCAGACTGCTGACGAGCAGCACCACGTCCTCCATCTCCACGATCTTGCTCCCGACCAGGAACATGATGCCGAATGGTACGTACCTGGGTTAGGAGGAGCGACACCTCCCTCACTGCACCCCTACCAGGGCTACGCAGCGGCAACCCGATCGCCAGCCATTCCGGTTCAAATATAAGTAGCAATAAACTAACCACGACACAGCTGCTTTCCTTGATGCGTTCGTGCAAAATCAACAGCAAAATACATGCTTTACGGAATATTTTACCTGTTAGCTAGCTAAAATATATTAAAATAGTCCTTGTTTCAGTTTAGCAGTTAGCTTACCTAGCTAGCTTAAAATAATGACTGGAAGCTGATATACAGTACTTATGTACGGCACCCACCACATTATCCAGGAAACAAGCACCATTGTGGCGTCATTGAAGGCATTGAAGAAGCGAATAAGCTCCTCCCCCTCGGGCCCTAGCTTCCTCAGCGCCACCCCGAACACCATGGCGAACAGGACCAGCCCCAGGATGTTCATCCCCTCCATTTCTGTGCCAACGGGGACCTGCAACCCAGTACAGCCAACATCATCCAGTCAGTACAGTCTCCGTACATTAAAGTCCAGTAATAAAACAGCAGTAGGGGACAGAGCTCTCTGTAAAGGGAAGGGTGTTAACAGACACCTCCTTGGGTTAAAACACCAATAACTGCTTTAATATGACTTTCAGAATTTTGATATTAAGAAGAATCACTCAGAGTGGACAGGAAGTGTTACTGAAGTTGTTACTTGCTAATGATCAATAGGTTGCAATGTGTCATTTCATTAACCAATAAATTCTTATAATAGTATTAGGACACTCCTGACAGTTGTTGTAGTAGTTCCCATTGCCCAAGTGCTGTAAATTGTGATTGATGTGCCATGTTTTTACACATAGAGGTTGGTTTAAAAATTACCCTCGAAGGTTTCGAGAGCCAAATGAAGGCACGGTTAGATATTTTGGGCCCCAAACCCAGACCAATCTGATTATGTTCCAGGGGCCCCTCCAGCTAAGGACCAAGGCGTGTGTTTGGGCTGTAAGCCCAAAACATTACCAGAAACGTTAGGAACCAGGGTGTCGAGGAAGGCAAGCCATTAGCACGAGGGGGGAGGGAGAAGGTCTATCAAAGCAAGTATTTACTGAAGTACTAAAGCAAAGCTAACCAGATACATTCAGATGGATGATCTCGGCTGAAGATCGATGCTAGTGGAGAAGCAATATTTCACAAGTGTGCTGGTGATGTGCGGGAGGTATTTTCTGCAAAAAATAAAATGAAAATGAAAATTATAAAAAGAAAATACAGTCTCCATTTTGCCTTTTAGCTTCCAAAGTCTGTCAGCAAAAATGAAAATTTAAATGAAATGGCACCATTTGCATTTTTATTTTCCACTCATGTGTGAGTCAGATGTGAAAAATTAAAAAAAAAAAAATTTGCCTTTTAAGTTTCAAGTTCACTACATGCAAATATATGTTAATCGGAGCGGGCGGTGGGCAGAGTTGCGGATCCCAGCTGCGCTTGTCACTGTGTTTGCCGATTCCGGTGTCTTCGTGTTTCTTGGCCATGGTGTCGCCCAAACTAATGGCAAAGTCACACGCGGCTTAAGGTAGCTACTTATCTGCAGCTTCCGATTCATTTAGCTTCTTTTTCGTAGCGTCTTATTTCACGGCTTAAGTTGCTTCCAGCTTCCTTATAGCGGAGTGTTCGCAGCTGCACATGCTGTACAGTGTTTAGTTAAGACATTTTGAAAATACGAAATAAAATGTGAACAGAATTTTTAAGCTATGGCACACATATTTATGCAGGTATGCCATTGTAAGGAAGCACTGAAATTAGCCTGGCCCAGACCGCCATGTTTTCAGCTAGGTAGCTATCTGGCTAATTTCAGTGTCATTAGAGTGGCATGCCTTCTGTGTACTCTGCATTTCATATTTACCTTACCCAAGATGAATAAGACCTCCGCATTCCATTTGGAAATATGGCTTCTTATTCAAATGAGTCTGAACAATTGATCAAAGTGTCATGCGACCAGTTTACTGTTACAAATGAAAAATCACACTATGCCCAGGTACTCTATTCAATACAGGAAGACTTTCTTATATGAAATAAATGTACGTTCTCAAACCTTTTATTCATACGTTATTTTGTATTACCAAAATGTCTGTAAAAACTGCATCGTGCTGAGCAAACTTTCCCTTCTAGCGGTGCTGTGAATAAGTAGCTAACTTAAGCTGAATGTGACTTTGCCATTAGTTTGGGCGACACCATGGCCAAGAAACACGAAGACACTGGAATCGGCAAATGCAGTGAGAAAATGCAGCAGTGATCCGCAGCTCCACCCACTCCGATTAACATATATTTGCATGTAGTGAACTTGAAAATGAAAAGGCAGGAAATGAAAAGACAAAAAGGGTTTTTAATTTTATTTTTTAATTTTTCACATCTGACTCATACATGAGTGGAAAATTAAAACGCAAATGGTGATATTTCATTTTAATTTTCATTTTTGCAAGATTTTTGCACACAGACTTTGGAAGCTAAATGGCAAAGTGGAGACTGTATTTTCTTTTTATCATTTTCATTTTAATTTTATTTTTTGCAGAAAATACCTCCCATAGTGATGGAGCACAAGTGGCCAAAAAAGCAGCTGCCAGAGCTCCACTCTAAGCCCATTTAGCTTTCCGTACAGCACAGGCTCACTTTCACGACAGTGACCCTTGTGGTCTGCGCACACTTTCACGACAGTGACCCATGTGGTCTGCGCACACTTTCACAATAGTGACCCATATGGCTGGACATACTGCTGAAATTAGGTCAAGAAAGGTAAACCAGGTTTAAGTAAACAATGCTTTCATATCAGAGCAGCCTGAATAGCATACACAACCTGGTTTATTAACCTCCGCTTAACTCCCGAGGTCATCGTTTATGCTTCTGAAACTGCATATACTGAAGGACTGAAGTGTTCACAGCTAAACTCAGTCAAGGTGCTGAATAGATAAAATCAACCTGAAAGTCACTGAATGGTCCTATTTTTGTACCTTGAGTATACAGCTCTGCTTCCTAGACCAGTGGTTCTCAACCTTTTTTGTACTATAACCCAATTTTTACCATGCCAGCACAGTTGAGTACTCAGTGACTGTGGCTCTTTATGCTCAACTGTTTGGTTGAAACAAAACCATCCTTCATCTGGATTTATACTTTCTGCACCTCAGCTTTCCACCTCTGTCTGTAATGGATTACATTTGTGAGTAACTAACCCTAACGCTGTACACAACATTCACCCTGAACCTACCTGAACTACAACCATTTTGTGTTTTTTCTCATGCACACTCTCCTTTCTGCCAGGCCTCCATTGCTGTGAATATTTTTTTTCACCTCTTTGTCTTTGCCCTGCATGCTCACCTTATTTATTTTCATCGTCTGGGCTCCGCTCGGCTGCCCTTGTTCTTTGCCCTTCAGGGCTGATGTACTGCTATTGCCCCCATGCTGAAATGCTGACTCTTTACTGCCGTTCCATTAAGTGCCGATATGTAAATATACTCAAATAATACAGTCAGACTCCATTTTCCTGCAAGCAGGTATCTGGCCCTCAACCTTCTCCCGACTGTAGAAAAGTGAGAAAAAGTACCAGTTTGTAAGTTTGAGGGTACAATTACTTGTCACTGGGGCTGTACCCTCAAGGGTTTGCCAATTGTACCCTAGCTGTATATAAATGTACCTTTTAAGGTACAGAAATGGACTCTGAGGAACTGTTTTGTAACATTGGAGGTACATTAATGTTGTTTGTATCTTGGGGAACAAATCTGTACCAGGGCTGTAACAGGAGTGTCACTGGAGATTTATGAAACGTGGGGCTAATGGAAATGGCCCACATTATTTAAACTAATTAAATAGTGTACATTTATTTTGGGGGCAGCTAATAAACATTTTAGGGGGGCTAAAGCCCCTCTAAATTCAAAGGCAGACATTTCAGGTCCAGAAAGTAAAAATCCAGACCAGGATTTTGTTTGAACCAACCAGTTGAGTACTCTGTGCCTGTGACTCTTTATACTCAACTGTTTGGTT
>JAODJU010000111.1:57754-68952 GCA_026776725.1 Gnathonemus echidnorhynchus
CGATCAGAACTCGAACTTTTTAGGATTCGATCCGGAGTCCGGAACGGATTAAGTTCAAGAACCGAGGTACCACTGTATATCAGATTTTATGTCAATTTCAGCGAAAGTGCCGTCGAAACCCGGGCAAATCTGTTTAATTCTTTTACCAATGTAATGGTGAAAGAGGGCTGAAAACAGTAAAGGCTGCAGCATCCAGTCTGTCAGTTTGTTACGTTACGTAATACCGTAATACATTACGTGATGTTAATTTTAAAACCATACCGTGATACTACGATAATGTCACAAATCGATTTTATGCATTTATTTATTTATGTTAACTTAAGGACGGTCAGCGGCCTGGGAGGTAGCACCATGGACTGACACCCCCACCGTGCCGTGCCGAGCCCTCGTGCGCGTGGAGTTTGCGTGACCTTCCACATCCACGCAGGTTTCCTGATATGGCCTTGCGCTTTAGGTAAACTGGCATATCATAGCGTGTGACTGCGTGTCTTGTGGTAGACAGGCATCCCATCCGGGGTGTCCCCTGCCTTGTACCCTGCACTTCCTCTCCAGGCTCGCTGCAGTCCTGCACCGGATGGATTATGTAGTTATGTCAGAAACCATAATACTATAGTAAAGAGGGAAATTTACAGTCTTTCAAGCCTAGTCTGATCATTTCTGGCGGAAGAAAAAAAAACCCTCTTCTGAGTGAAGCCTTGTACCTGAGGATATGCACGGCCACATTTCACTGCTAGCATACTTTTGATATAGCAATAGGTAAAAATAAATGTCTTTTGCGCTAGGAAACTGGACTTCCCCGTTTGTGACGTAGATGTTAAACAACCAGGGGTGCTAACTTTGGTCAGCTGGCTGAAGTGAGATTTTTAACGAGTCAAGTTTACACACACAGGCACGCGCTCTTTCATGTATGTATCATTTTATAGTCTGTAGGGTTTGCAGACTACCCCAAAGCTTTTGATATATCTAATTTTATGTTTCTAATGGAATAATATAGATTTGCCGTAAGATTTCTTGCGTGAGCGTTAGTCAGAAAGCGTGTGTCACGCCAGATGCATGAGATTTGGCAACCCTGTAAACAACTTACACACCATATAGTATTTAAATGGTACCATACTATCCAATAGTAAAGTTAGGCAGGCTGTTGTGGAGTTTTGGTCATATTTAAGGGCAAAATGCAGAAGGTACGCACACAAGCGAGCGGCGTCACCTGTGGTATTCACGCAGTATTTAGTGATCACTATTTGAACGTCTTCCCTCTTTTATTTTCACCATCTGTCCAATCCCTCTCTCATCCGCGTTGCCCCGGGTTAACGATCAACGCTGCCGAACAGATGTCTTTGAGTTCGGCTGGGTGACGTACGAGAGCAGAGCTCCCCCACAATGCGCCCGGACAGCCAAGGCTCGGGTTGGGCCGGCGAGGCGGGGAGCCCTGGCTTGGTTCTGCCAGCTGCTTTTTACTCTTGGCACCGTGCAGAACTCATAGAAGCACATAAGTGTATAAGTTACTCCCTCATCTGTTATTTCTGTAAAGAATAAAAAAACGGCAAGGGAACATGAGGTATAGAAACGGCAGCTGAAATGTCCCTGCCGAATGCGCAGGGAAAAACGTGTGAGAACAAAACCGATACACAATCCTTCAGCTAAGCAAACTTTGGCAAAAGGCTTAGAACCTCTGCAGGGGTAGGAGGACCTGAATATGCAGGGAACAGAAGGTTCCAGCACATTAGCTGGCATCCGGCAGACTTCGGGCCACCGGCTGGATATCCAGGAGCGCTTCCGCTACCTCCAGACCGCCGATCCGGGTCCATAACCGAGGGCAGCTAATGGTTTTCTCCGTGCGTGCGGTGTCTGACTCGGATGCGCTCCGTGGCGGAGGCCGCTGCGGCGTTGTTTCTCCAACACCGTGCTGTTAAGGTACCGGTCGGACCGGTTTTTCCGCAGGGTGACAAATATGCGCGGATACTTATAAGGACGGCTCGTTCCGGTTGGTTCGCGGGCCGGAGAAAGTCGGGAGTCCTGTTTCATATACGAAAAAGCAAAGTGCTGCATATATGCCAGACTGGTGTCACTGTGAAACTTTAACGGAGACGTTTCTCACTTCTGGTCTTTAAGAACCAACGTATGTGCAGAATTTTAGCCCAGTTGTGCTTTTTAACTGTTGATCATAATGCTAACTTAGTTAATTGCTAATTGACCTCCTGGTATTTAATATGAAAGGTGTTAGATATGGATCCGCCATTTGCTTATTTAGCAACTTATTTATTTTAACTCAGAAGTATATTTCGCGTAGGATATAAAGAATCTGGTTTAAATGGCTCGCCTCATAAATGAAACCTTCTTCTCTTGCTTTTTAATGCCATAATGTTGCCAAAAATCCAAATCACCATAGAAGTGTAACCATACTTTTTTTAAATAGATTTTTTATCAATATTTATTTATAGGCCTACCTACATGAAGTATCGGGTTTCCCAAGATATATGCTACAAGTGATATAGTACATATATTATCATTGGCCTATTTCATAATCTGCAGTTGAATATCATTATTAGAAATGTCTGAATCGGTTATACGGAGGTATTTCGTTCAGTCCGACATGTGTCTGGCTTATTAGCATAATTATGCGAAAATGTTGACGTTAAAGAAGCTTTCCCAGTTTTCTTCCCATTGCATTTATCTGACACCTTCACTGCACAGATGTGCCGTCACAGTCCAGTCCTTCAAACTCCGTCCTTCGAGTACAGCTGCTTGCAGGGACAGAAGACCGCGACATGAATTAAAGAATTATCTCTCATTACACTGGACTACTGGTCAGCCATTTCCTGTAAGAGAAAGTTGATCCTTTTATTGATCACCCATTACAAGGTTATGGGCTAACAGGATATACTGAAGGAAGAGTCACAATATGTAATAGTTTATTTCTAAAATATAATTTTTTTCCATACTACGTACGGGTGATTTTTATAAGCAGATAAGGTTTTATGGTATAGAATAAGATGCATATGTACTCTTGATTTCACTCACCAGTCAGCAGTGATAAATACTACGTTTACAGAGGCAGTTAGTCATTCTAATACCAACTGCGGATGTCCTGTATCACAGAAATACCAGTATGAAGCGCTGCTGTTTGGTTTGAAACCAGTCATAATACTCGTTTACGTATCTGTAGCCAAATCACCCCCCTCCCTTATTCTAAGTGCATGATTCCTGCAGTCACAGCATTTCATCCCCTGCTGGGAGTGGTATGTTCCAGGATGTCAATGCCCCCGGTTTGCAGGGAACGTTCTGTGAACTGCTCGAGCTGGGCCGTGCAAAGGGCTCGTCTGTCACGACCCTGCCTAGGCCGCCTGTGGAGGCACCTGCAGAGACCGTGTCTGCCCCCATCAGCAGAGATGGTGCCGCGTTTCGGTACAAAAGGGCCACACCTTGTTCAGCGCCCAGGACGCTACACTCTCGCTTCTTATCCGAATTCGCCTTTATGGCCTCCGTTTGTGCTTTTTTTTTGTTCCTTTTAAAAAAGCCACGTCTAATTAGTGATGTTTTAAAATTATTATTTTTAACCAGGGCCGGAAAATGTTGTACTTGAAATTGTTGAATAACTTGAACGTCTCAGATATTTGCGGTTGCTGACACATACTGGTGCTGTTTCTCGGACGTGTGGGCAGCTAGGATATACCTCGTCACCAGAGCCTGCAATTTCACTCTGTATTTACATCAGACGCAGGGAGCCGTTTAAAAAGAGTTAAATTCCCTTCGTGTTTTTTTTTTTTTTTTGCACCTTTTCAAAATGGCACATTCACAACCCATGAGAGACCAGAAACAGATCTAATATTATTGGCTACTTATCTGCAGTAGCAGCGTGTGTGTAGTTTGCTGGCTGCAACTGCATGGGTCCCAGCTGCCAAGTGTAGGTGGAGAGGGAGAGAGAAAGAGAGTGAGTGAGAGAGAGGTGAAGAGGAGTAGAGAGTGAATCAGAGTGAGTGAAAAGGTAGAGAGGGGGAGAGTGTGAGTCAGTGGGGGGGAGAGTGAGTGAGTGAGGTGAAGAAGTCAAGAGTGAGAGAGGTGGAGAGGGAAAGAAAAAAGCTGTAAAGGGAGAGAGTGAATGAGTCAGAGTGAGAGGTGGACAGGGAGTGAGTAAAAGAAGGTAAGAGGTGGAGAGGGACAGAAAAAGACGGGGGGAAGTGAATGAGGCAGGGAGGGGGAGTGAAAGGGGAGACAGAGGTGGAGAGGGAGGAAGAGAAGAAAGACGGAGAGGGAGTGAGAGGCAGAGAGCTAGAAAGAGAAGAAAGACAGGGAGAGAGAGTGAGTGAGTGAGAGGGGTGGGGGAGGAGGGAGGAAGCAGGCAGCGTGAGTGTGCGATTGTGTTTCTGTGTGCCAGTGAGAGAGAGAGAGAGGCGCGGCGCAGCCAGACACAGCCGGCCGTCTCTCGGCGCAGCAGCGGCTCTGCTTTACGTCACCCTCGAGCGGCTGCTGGATCAGGGCAGTAGCAGCGGCGCCTCGCCTCTCAGCGGCCACACCAGCCGAGTCGGGATCTCATTGGGCGCCATTGCGGACTGCTATGCCTTTCAATCGAGCTAAAATGAAAGTGCGAGCGACCATTTGAGGAGTTTCGGTTCGATGCGCGCTCCTAGCGATGGACGTAGCTCTGTCAGCGGGACGGCGAGCCCCATGCTTGATTTAAAGAGCCGACTGGAGCTGAAGCTGGTAAGTTACTAGTTACTAGTTTAAACGCCAGAATACGACGCAGAGCCGTATAATCGCTCTGTACAGATTAATGGAAGTTTGGCATTTACCTCCACTGGCTCGTCTGGCAGTTCACTTTTTAAATCGGGAAAGCGATAGAAAAAATCAATTTGGCTATAGGAGCTTACGTAAGTATCTAGTTAAATGGGGATGAGGATTGGTATGCTTTATGATTCTTTTAAATAAAAAGCAAAGTGTTCTTCGGGTGATCGTGACAGCGGTACGTGTTATTTTCACACTTTGTGGCCATGTATGTGAATTTGGGTGCATTTCCATCATACTGCTGACCTTCTCAATCCTCTGATCTCTCTCCGGCAACTCTGCCACCGCGCCGACAAAGTTACTGTGCTGCTTGGTTTAAGACCCTTTAGATGGATGAAGGTGCGCCGTCCTGACAGATGAAGTTTGGTGGTCCCTTCGCCGTGCCACGGGCGGGGGCGGCGCACACCCACGCCTGGTGACATTTAACTCCGTGGAGGCAGGAGGATGTCTGTCTGTCATTAACCTTATTCACTAAGTGGGCTGTTGAGGCCGCTCAGATCAAGAGATACGGCCGGTCTTGATTTTAAACGCAGCCACCTAAAAATCCCCCTTGTACATCTACCCGGGACAAGAAGACCCGAATTCCGATGAATTAATTACATGTGTTATAACAAATTACATGTGTTATATATAATGCTACATATGTGTAAAAGCTTACTCGGATGTTTTTGATCGCTAGAATTTAGATTTCTGTTTATACTCGTTAACATCTCTAGCTGATCAGGTCTTCTGGCTGAATTGAATTAAACGGACCCGTCTGACAGTGTCCGTACTCCTTAAATCAAGCAAAAGACACCAGCCAGTTTCTCAGGTCACAATCGCCGTAGCAGGTAGGCTATGTCAAGGTCAATTAGAAATGTGATTTAATATATATAACGAAGTCAAATAGGAACCTTTTACAAGGCAGCCATCAAACGACTGGCTTGCGTCTGGCTCAATGATTTGTCGATATCGTTTCGTTTAGCTCTCGGACCACATCGGGCCAGTGAAACCAGTGGGTCAGTATACCTTCTACAAGTCAGTTAGTAGTGATGTGCTTACTTTTTAACCTTCCCCCTTTCCCTTGGATAGTTTCCTGCCGAAACCGCTTATGACAAATAGATTTTTTTTGCGCGAGAATAAATGCCGTTTGCACTGAGCGTAAGGCAGAGCTTCATAAATATGTAATTCGTCATTTGAGACGGCTGAGTTCTGTGTTATGAGACTGTCAAAGGCCAGCACTGCGCGGCAGAAGTTTATCACGTTGCCTGAGCGTAGTGAGATCGGATTTCGGGAGCGTGGTCCAGAAGCAGAAGGCGCAGCTGCAAACAGGCAGCGCTCGCTGGCTCTTCTTCTACTTTGGCGCTTGATTTCTCGCTGAGGCAGTAACCTGGCAGTTACACACGCTAACCAGTAACCCCGCAGTACGAAGGACTTTCACCGGGCCGAGCTCTGGGGTCACTCAGGCTGGCTGTAGTGCCATATCTTTTCGGAGCAGGTGTCTCCGGCCCCACCACTACTACCATTTTTGGGACTGGAGTCAATTCGAACATTGGCATCTAGAGCCATTTTGTTCTGAGACCTTGACTCTGCATTTGAATATCTATATGTCACTTTTACATTTGTTGGTATCTCCCTCAGCACTATGCCCAATCACAAGGTGCTTCACAGTGAACCTGGGCATAACTTGAACCAGGGGTCTTTTGGGATGCCCTGCTGGGCTTCTCAAGGCCCCTCCTGTCATTGGGACATTAAATCAAAAACTACAATGAATAAAGACAGGGCACAAGTCAAAGTACCATCTGTGCCGAGTGTGAGGACGCCGTCACATGACCATATGGGCCATATTAAATACATAGAGGGAGTGATGTCACTTCCTGTTTACGTTCCTTTCTGAGGAAATACTGAACTGTCAAAAAAAAAAAACACGTATAGAAAATTGGTACATCGGGACTTAAACGAGGCAGCCACCTCATGGCTGGTGTGAGTCAGGTGTCTCCCAGATCACCTGAATGGGGCGGCTGCTTCTGACTGATGCTGAGCCTGGGGACATGGTGTGGCACGTGACGGATGGCCCGCGACATGTCAGTACGTGTCTGCCCTCGTCAGAACACACACGGGGATGAGGCGCTTCGGAAACTGCCGTAAAACAAAACTGACTGCGTAAAACAAAAGCATTGTGCATTTTGAGATTTGCCAGGGTACAGATGGAATTTTATGGACGTTTTAAATTAATCTTGACTTCCTGTTTGTGTTATGAGATCTGTTTTATTGCCCTTAGTCTATATTCATCGATTTACCGGGCCTGTTTTCTACTTCTGGTTCAATCTGATTGGGATTCACCTTCTTGTGGAATAGGCGTGCTGTAACAGTAAGGGCATCCTTTATCGGGGGGCCTAATCTCAGTCAGGAGGCTCTGATGTTTTCAGGAATATGCTGCCTTTTTGGTTAAAAGCTAAATGACATTTTGAGTGTGATGTACTTGGCCCACGCTGCTAGTTAAGGCATCTGACATTGATTTGAGCCTTCGGATGGGTCATTTTGGCCTCGTGCTTCTCTTCACCGGGGCGCCATCCTGACAGTCCTTCCACTAGGGGGAACCAGCATCAATCTGGTGACCTGCTGTACACGTGTCGTCTGGGGCGCCCCGCATGCGGCTGTCACGAGAGCGACACACTCCTGAAGGGTGACACACCTTGCTGTGCTGTCATCTTAATGAGAATCCAGACCGTCGGTATGAATCAGACACCCTCTAATAACTTGTGAGCGGTGGATATATTTGCACCACCTTGAATGTTTCGTAAGGTGCAATATTTAATAGCAGGAAGAAGGTTGTCGTGTCACAGCCAATGACAGTGACACACCCTGCCTCCCAGTCACCTTAAAAGGACACTGGTTATGTTCCGTCATGTCTTGAAGTTCCAGATCTCGTTGGGAATGCTTGTTGGACCCATTTCCCCTTGCCCCTTTACTAGAATTTTCCAGTGCAATTCATCGATCCTTCGGCCTGTGGTGCCCCCCCCACAGAAACACGTGAGGTTTTCTCTTTAGAGGCAAATCCCTAATGGAAGAGTGTGATTGGTGAGCTCTCTCGTTTAACTGGGCTGGGTTCAGCACTGCTTCGTCAGGACACGCCTCTCCCATCCCCTGGCGCTCGTCCTCCCGCTCGTCCTGTCCAACCCGTTTTAAAGTCTCCCAGACATGCTCTCGCCGTAACGGGAGACTGACTCATGTGTGAGATGGTGCGGATTCAATCCGCAGGAAGCGGATTTCGGTTACAGCACGTCGACCATCCTCATCACGTTTAGAGCTTGTTTGCTGCCGGTTTCATGCTGGATCTTTATCCGGAAGTTTCTGCGGCCTTGCCCTGGAGCGTCACAGGTGGAGGTTCAGAAGCCGCTGGTAGTTTTACTCCGTGGCTTGCTATGAGAGGCCCGCGTTGTGGATCTGGTCGTGAGCCTCCCTAGGTCACCCCCCAAGGTGCTGTTTAAGCATGGGAGAAGACAAATAAGTACAACAGTAATCATCTGCATGACTACCGCACAGAACTTAGTGAGTAGCAGGTACAGACCTGTGTCCACTGCCCTGGTCCCTGTGGTACCTGGGATAGGCTCCAGGCCCCCACAATGCTATACTGTAAACACAGTGATGGATGGATGGATGCATGCATTCTCTTCACGGTGTGATAGCGAGAATTTGCTTAGATAATCACCAGAGGCACGGGGTCACGCTTGTACAGCCCGTCGCCTGAAGAACAGGCAGACGTCGGTTGGAGCCCCCTGCTGGCTGATTGCGGGTTTCGGTGGGGGTACGCTAGACCCTGTCGGATTTGGATGTTACGGCAAAAACCCGAGGTCCCCGTTCCCAAGAGTCTGCCTGGGTTCCCCTCGGCACTGGTGCTCTGCGGGGCAGGAAGAGGGAGAAGCAGCGCTGTTCCTCTCTGTCAAACCCCATCTGGCTTCCCATCATCCTGCTGGGCGGATTCTCAGCTGAGGTTCGCCATGGCAACAGGCAACCCGGTCCGCTGCACTTCCGGAGAGGGCCGCACTCCCCATCTAACTAAGTCTGTCTGCTTGTCTCTGTCTGTCTGCCTGTCCATCTGTCTGTCTACCTACCATCCGTCCATACACTCTCACTCACTCTGTCACACCAACACACACACACACGTGTGTATTCATCTTTGTGGGGACTGTCTATTCATTTCCACGGGAAAAACTCTAATCCCAACAATGACGACCTTAACCCCTACCCAGCCCTAGCTTTTACCACAAGTAACCAAACAAAATACAAGACTTCTGGCATTTTTTGTGTTTTGATTGCAGTCACAGATTTTTGTAAAATTGAGGTTATCCTTGTGGGGACCAAAGGATGTCCCCAAAAGGTAAAACGTTACAGGTTTTTTTTTTTATCACATTGTGGAGAAATTTGGTCCCCACAATGTAATAATTACAAAAACGGTCTCTCTCTCTCTCTCTCTCTCTCTCACTCACACACACACACACACACACACACACACACACACACCAGCAGCCGCCGGCCTCGTGCTACCTCTGCTCCCCCACACGTTTGTGACAAGCGCCTCGTGAGTCCACTCAGAGCCGCCGTTCCAGGAATGCCGGTCATGTGACGCGGGGCCGCGCCGAAACCTGACTCATTTCACCGTGTCTGCTCTGCCGGGCACTGACGCGGTGCCGCCGGCATTCCTGCTGCGACGGGACGGGGATCTGTTGCCCCACGTCACACTCGGAGCGGGGGGCTGGCGACGTTACGCGCTGTGCGTTACGCGGTATCTGTTACGCTCCATGTGTCACGCATGTCTTCACCGGCGCACTTTGAGTCATGGCGCTGCGAGGAATTGAGCTGGTTTCCAAGAAACGGCGCCGAGCGGCTTCTCTGCGCGCGTGACCCACGGGGGCGTCACTCTGCGTAAACCCTGTGACTCTGTCAGTCCAAGCTGCCTGACTGCAATGAAGATGAATGGTTTAAACAGCAAATACAAGCTTACTGTTAACTGACGTGTGGCCGGGCCGTGGGCCATGCTGCTTTGTGTCTTTTTAAATACGTGTTACAGGTTTCAGGTTTTCTGCTCTTAATTCTGCCAAATAACGTTTGAATTACCTATGTGATGCGCTTCTATTGCTCATATGTCGATCAGGGGTGGGAGGGGGGTCCTCTTTCTGGGGAATAACCCTCCTGAATTCCCATGAATCTTTTAAAGCATAATATTAAGCTGATCCATATCTTGTGGAGTTCACTTTTATTTCTTAATTACTATAGCTATTATATAATTTTCTGTCTGCTGTTACTGATGCTCACTCTGATGACCAATCACACTGATTACAGTTGGGTCAGTCTGATTGCCAGTCACTCTGATCACTGGTCACTATTATTGTTGGTTATTGTTAATGGTTACTGACGATGGTCACTCTGATTTTGGTCGCTCTGATGATGGTCACTGACTATAGTCACTGATTGTGGTCACTCAGATGATGGTCACTGATGATAGTCATTCTGTGGTCACTAACTCACTGATGATAGTCACTCTGATTGTGGTCACTCAGATGATGGTCACTGATGATAGTCACTCTGATTGTGGTCACTCAGATGATGGTCACTGACCATAGTCACTCTGATTATGGTCACTGATAATAGTCACTCTCATTGCAGTCACTCTGATTTTGGTCACTGATGATAGTCACTCTGATTGCAGATGACGGTCCCTGATGATAGTCACTCTGATTGCAGATGACGGTCACTGATGATAGTCACTCTGACTGTGGTCACTTAGATGATGGTCACTGACCATAGTCACTCTGATTGCAGTCACTCTTTTGATGGTAACTCTTATTGCAGTCACTCTGATTTTGGTCACTCATTATGTTTACTGATTGCAGTCACTTTGACAACTCACCCTGTTTGCTGTCACTCTGATTGCTATCTGATTGCTACTCTGACAATGGCAACTCTGATTTTGGTCCCTCTGATGACAGTCACTCTGCTGTCACTCTGATTGCTGTCATTCTGTTTGCTGTCACTCTGATGATGGTCACTCTGATGATGTTCACTCTTCTCTCGTCCCACAGATATATGTTGGGTAAAGGGGCAAAGCGGAAGCACGATAAGGATGATGACGGGCTGGAGGGTGACGCGGTGGTGGCAGCGGGGCGAGGGGGGGGCCCCTCTAAGGCATCCTACACACTGCAGCGACAGACCATCTTCAACATGTCGCTGATGAAGCTGTACCACCCGCGGGCAGCGGGCGAGCCTAGCCTGGAGCGCCGCGTGCTCATCAACAACATGTTGCGGCGTATCCAGGATGAGCTGCGGCGTGAGGGCGGGGCCCAGCCCCTGCCCCACCCACTGCCCGCCTCCCCTCCCCCCGAGGATCCTGCCGACGAAGGGTTCCGCGAGCGGCCCCCCCCTCCACCCGGGCTGGC
>JAODJU010000111.1:73335-119693 GCA_026776725.1 Gnathonemus echidnorhynchus
GGAGGGGGGCTTGTAGCGGGACACGTGGGACGAGGATCTGGAAGGAAGACACCTAGAGTTCACTCCGGAATCGGGAGGACTCCACAGTGGTCAGTCATGGGAGGCACAGTCCCAACGGCCTGTTCATCAAATAAACGGTTTTAATTACACCGTTGATGTGCGCCTTCACTGAACCTAACGACTGGTCGGTCTCCGTTGAGGGGGCTCAGCACTGGTGTGAGCCTGCCAGTGTCTTAGGTAACTGGGACACCCCCTCTATGAAGCATGTACTGCGAGACAGATAAATACCAGCCCCCCCCATCCGTTCCCCCACTTGTCCTTTAAATATTAATGCAGGGAGAAAGAAAATGGAGAATCTCATGGCCTGGATACTGCTGTCTGTGTTTCAAAGGCGTAGTGTCTGCTTTGCTTGCAGGTCCTATGGTGTTGGCAAACGGCATCGACCATTGCTTGGAAAGAGGGATTAAACCGACCTTTATTAAGGCTGAGAGGACGAGATGTACGAGGCATGCGGCAAGGAACACGTGCTGAAAAGACAAAGCCACCTTCAGCAGACTCCATGAGCAGTGAGGTGTGTGTATTTCCGTGGGCAGGGTAATCCCATACCACTTCCCAGCTCTGTTCTGGGAATAAAGAAGCACCATATTTACAAGGCAGGAATCCCTTTTTTTGTACCAAAATTGGTCGCCCAATCGACAGACATACAAAACACAGGCATGCTTTCTTGGGCAGGAGTTTCCTGCGGCTTTTCCTATCAGGGAGCCCAAATTCCCCTCCCCTTCCCTCCAGGTTTGTTTTGAGCCTCTGATCTCCAAACAGTCATGTTCTCCTCTAGCGGCACCGGGTGATATGAGCCACTCCCACCTTCTCCAGCCACTGGCTTCTGTCAGCATGCTTTCTGGAGAAACAGGTTTACGTAATGCTAGCGCGGCCTCTCTGCTGCCCCCACAGGCCATTATGTGCACTGCCTCACTACAAGAACAGAAATCTACTGGTCAAGTGATGTGTCATGTCTCATTGTGATATCGCTTTGCAGCAGTATTAAAAAGAAAATTTATATTTTCATATAATCTCTATATCACCAACAGGCACCTCTTTCTGTTCTACATGCTTGCGTGTAGCAGGTGGATTGGGTTGTAGGAAAATCGAAGGAACCCAGCCAGTTTAAATGGTGCTATTATTTCCCCAGTTTGGGGCAATAATAGCACCCACTTTTGCTGACACATTGTGTTTTTTTTGGTTTCGCATATAGCTCACAGCACAGAAACGGCAAACCTTTCCGTTTAGGATCTCATTCACTGAAGAGATTCAGGTCTGTCGCCGAGATGCCCCCCCCCGAGCCGCTAGTTCATCATGGCGGAAATATCCGACTCAAGGTTAGACCTGTCTGGCTCGCCGCCAAATGCTGCATGCACTTCACACCTAATGGCTCAGATGGGACGTAAATTATAGTTGAATGACGCAGTCATTGTCTCAGTACAAAAAGAAAACGACTACACGCAAACCACTGACTTCCTGTGTGGGTTCATGAATGCATCCTACATCTTTACCGAACGTTGGCTTCTCCGAATGCAGTGTCAGTGTGGAGCCAAAGTTAGACTTAATCACTCAGAGGAGCACGATCGGGGAGCTCGCGCTACAGCAGCACCTGGACCCATCTCTCCGGTTCAGCAGACCGTTAAATCCCAGAGCCGTGGTCTCATTCCGGAAATACGGGCCTAAGGAATGTTGTCCCCCAAGCCTCTCAAAGGTCACTCTCATTTACAGGGGGGGGGGGGGTGTCAGCGGGAACGGCAGCCATTGGGGCGTGCCGCGGCGTGGGAACCGGCCCAGTGGGCGTCGGAAGCGTGCGGGAGCAGCCGGTTCACATCACGGCGGCATTTCAACGGCGATATTGTTCAGGGCGGCGTTCCTGGCGGGCAGCCCCCCCATTAACAATCACAGAAGAGGCAGAGACCATGTGTTTGTTAGAGTGAAGCACAGCTAAGCGGCCGGGGCCCCTCCCTGAGGGACAGGGGGCACCTCAGCACACTGCCGATATTTACGCCTTTACTTTCCCTCCTTTTTCACTACAGATCGACTACTTCCTGTCCCACACACCGAAAAGCCATCCTTCAACACAGAGTATGAACAATCACTCCAACTCCCACCCGTATTTTACATTACTCATGAATTTGGAACGAATATGATCCATTCCCATAAAAAGGGTCAGTAAGGGGTTGAGCTCCATGCACTGTGGTTTGCATCTGGACTTAACAGCTGTAATTATTGGGATAATAAGTGACCTGGTCGTCAGCTGGGGTCTAATTAAACGGTTCTATAAATCATGCGCCACATGGTCATCCAACTCCACCTGAATTTCAGCCCCCCCGCCTGCCCTGCCCCACCCGCAATCGCCAAAACTACAAAGCTAAAGAGAAGATTCGGCATGTGTTTAATTGCAGCGACATCTGAACTGAAGTCAGCCCAGTTCTCCGCTGCTGGAACGCAAACCCTCAGAACCATGAATATCAGAGAGGGAGGGAACTGATTGAGAGTTTAGACCACCACTGGGGTGAACTGGACCCCCCTACCTATACCACGAATCCTCAAAATGGCTAAACAAGGGGTGGAGTGGAAAAAATACAAGGTCTTCCACGCAGTGCAAAGCAGGAACAATGCGTTCTCTTAAATTATTTTAATTTCCTGTGTACACTAAAATTTACACACTTAAGTCAGAAAAGAACCTGGGCATGCATATTAACCTTTTGACAGGCTCTTCAAGTGTATTGACTTTTTCCATAGGAATTTTCCCATACATTTTACAGTCCATAGTTTTACTGTACACAGTCTAAAGCCACAGCGAACTATGATTACATCCACTTCATCTTTACAATGTGCAAAATCCTTCTAAAAACAGATTTACAGTAGTAGAACATAAACAAAAAGGCAGGGACAATAACAGGACAGGCAAACAAGTACTTAATATTGTGGAAAAAGAGAAATGAGTGAGTACATATTGGTCCCTCATTCCTTGTCATTTTGAGCTGATTATCGCTTCAGTAACTCACATTCCGGATTGTTTCTTATCCAAAAATATCAGTGGTTCGAATGGAGAACGCCAACCCTACCTTCACACAGCAGAAACGACAGCGAGACGACATCTGTGTCCAGCGGGCACAGGGGCATAATTGTCGGGAGATGCAGACACAGGCGACGACAAACGAAATCATCCGACAAACAAACGAACAAACAAAAACAAAACAAAAAAAGCACAATGACAGAAATCGAATGGAAAAAAAAAAAAATCGATTTCAGGATAAAATCTACATACAGTAAAAAATAAAAACTAAGGCAATTAACACAACAGGAAACATTCAGCCGGATTTTGCAGGCAGTGTGGTTTCAAGTTATGTACATCATTTTATATTTTTATATATTTCTAATTCACTTTACTTGGCCTTGCAAGAAGGACTTCAGCCAGTGTTCTCACTACCACAGACAGACGCACTCCCAGCACGGAATGGGGGCGGGGGGGGTGGTGTAATAATCTTCCAAAAAATAACTGAAGTTCATATCCCTGATTATTTACAGACTGATTCTCATAATAAACAAGACTGCTTCCACAGAACTTCAGTTCATAAATAAATATATGCTTTTATTTCTGATTTCTCCATGTTCATTGTCATCCGTACGGTGAGTTGAGCTTCTCTCGGGGTTTTGATTTCTGAAGCAAACGGGGCAGCAGCAAGACGTGAGCGAGAGAGAGAGAGGAGGGAGAGAGGGAGGGAGGACAGAACGGGGGGTGACCAGAAGTGGAGACGCGAGGGTGTTCAGTCGGGCGTGGTGGCGCTAGACGTGCCCAGGGGGGTCAGCGTGGTGGGGAACATCAGCACCTTGGCCTGCATGAAGGACAGGTCTGGCAGGCTGCTGATCACCTTCGCCGCCTCCTCGCTCAGGTGCTCCTCCTTGCGAGGCTTCCTGTTGGCAGAGAGTACGCAGAGACGTCAGCCTGGGCCGTGATGCCCCCGCTGTCAGCCAGACACAAGCCAGCAGCGATGGGAGTGAGTTCCTCTGCGCCCCCACGCCCTCCCTGCCGCCGCATGATTCCCGCCTTGCTCTGGTACTTTCAGTTCTCATCTGCTCGCTCTCTCTCTCTCTCTCCCTCACACACACACCTTGTTTCTCCCGGAAGCCCATATATGCCACCCCAAACAGAGAGCCGTTTGGCTCCATCTTGTGGTCACAGAGGGGTAATGTCCTCTCAGTCTATACCGCAGATCTCACTAGCTGCTCAATGGGGATCATGCTGTCCAACGACGTCCAAACTTTTACACTTAAAACACAAACCCCCTGACTGCGGCTCTTTGTTAATTACAGGACGCGATTACAATGAAGGCAGGTTTCAGAACAGAAAGGGCGGCGGTGATGACAAGATTCAAAGCATTTCCCAAACAGCAGGGGAACGAGTGCAAACACCTGGTGGACGTGCTGGTCTTCTCCACGGTGGACATGAGGCGGGCGAAGGCGTCGGCCACGCGGCTGCTGGAGGCGCTGGTGTCCAGCTTGGAGGTGGTGAGCTCGTACAGCTCGGGGTCCACACCTGTCACGGCGGCGAGGGGTGAGGCGACATGTCACATGACCCCCAGGTCAAAGGTCAGTCACCTTTCCCCATACTGCTTACAGGACAGCCACTACTTCCAGCCTAAACTAACAAACCTGCCCAGCTGTCCAAACCCCCCCACAAATAAACATCAAAACACTCTGAAGACCATCAGAAATGTCAATGGGACTTTCCACTGGGGGAAGTCAATGTGAAAACCTGCATGTTTCCATCTACATACTTCAGCAGAGAGGACAAGGCCATCAGAAGGTCCAGAGGCACGGCTAACAGGAGACACACGTCACGTGCCCAGGCCAAGGGGCCAGACTTCCAAGTTTACATCTGTCACTGAATCGACCAGGTCCTCAGCAGAAGTTTCATTCATGCAGAAGGCTGATATCATTTTAGTGCACTCAACACAAAAAGCATGCAGGTTCTGTGCTTATAGAGAGGTTAATAATGAGCTCTGGCTGGGTTCTGAACCTAAATGGACCCGAAATAGCAGGGTGAGGCCTTCACCAATTTTTGATACGAAAATCAAGAATCGAAGTGAGTTAGACCATTAAATAAATAACTGAACGCTGTGGTGACCTACGACCACTGCCCCGCGTGACAGAAACCAGCCAGCCGGAGATCAGAGCGTGTGCAGAGGCGGGTTAGGGGCACGGTTAGCGGGTCTCTGGTCTGTGGTCGACAGAGAACAAGCGCGCTTGCTGACCTGGAATAGACGTGGTGGTGATAGAGCTAGTGTCCTCCACGGGCCCAAAGAAATCGAGGTTGAGCAGAGAGGAGCCTCCACTAGCTTGAGGCCCGCCGCGAGGGGAGGGGCGGGGGGGAGGGCAGCCAGAGGAGGCGGGGTTACAGGTACAGGAACGGAAAGAGAGGCCGTTTACACACAGCTTTTGGCATTAGCACAGGACATACACAGGACATACACGCAGGCTGTGTTAATCTAGAAACCAGACAGGGATCCTACACAAAAGGATATTAGTTATTAGTACCAAGTAAAAAATGACAGCAGGAAGATATTAAAAGTTACGAAAACAGACGTATGACACCTACAGCACGAGTCACCATTCTTCTCCCGCAAGAAAATATAGATTTACCATGGTAAAATGTACTGGCATGATATGAACATAATGTATCTATGTTTGAAATACACATAAAATATTGTCCCTCGGTCATAAGGGCAGCAACATTTTACAACACGCCATGTCACCTGGGTTATTCAGTTACGATGCTACTGTTTGTTTCCCTTGAGGTTTTTCTGAGGACTGTCTCACTTCATTAACATCCAGATAATCTCTCTGCCTTTTAAACAGCGACACACTGATCGACTGAACTGGCTCCTTTTCATCTTGGAAATAAAAGAGTGAAATCTGGGTTTAACTTGAGATTAAGGACTTCTGTATTGTAACTGCTTTAAACCATTTTAGCCTGGCAGCAGTTTTATGAATGGGGTTTTCTGGGAGGGCGGGGCGTGTTAACACCGCGCATCAGAATGCCAAACTTTGGTGCCCATTAGAACTTAGGCAACGGCAAACCGAAACGGGCCAGGATCATCCAAACCGGGGGGCATTCAGTGGAAACGGCCCACAAAAGTGTGAGGAACACAGAGGTGGACATACCATCCAGGGGGTTAGTAAGGCCACTGCTACTCCAGTCAAACTGAACAGGGGGGAGCGCCTCCTGCTGGTGGGAGGAAAAACAGCAAAAAAAAAAACAACACAGAAATGAGACCTGTGACATGCTCTTCAAGGCCCTGAGTGTGGCAGAGGAAGATTCGGGAATCATCTGGATCCAGCAGAGGACCCCGATGCAGAAATCACCCAAAGCGCTGGGTCCCTGGGCAGCTGCGTAATCGTACCTGGCCTGGGTCCGGCGGGCAAGTGCCCATTTCCGGGGAGGCCGGAGGCGTTTGTGCTATGGAGGCGATCTTCTCTGCGGCCGAAATGGGCTTCACGGGTTCTTTGGTGGGCTCCAGCATACCCTGTCGGGGGTAGGAGAGGCTCAGCACGCGACAGCACAGCGCCACGGATGGCGGGAAGCGCGACGGCTCTGCCGTGAACACTCACCAGACTGGCGGCGTACATGGGCACGATCACAGGCTGCTTCTTCTGACCTGTGAACAGCTGTGTGGACACAGAGAGCCGCCTTTAACTCTCACTCTAACGAGGCCAGAGGACTGGCACAGAGCCGGGCGAGGGTCATGCACCACGACGGCAAACTCACGATGTTCCTGGTGTCGATGCCCAGGGAGCAGAGCAGGGTCTTGTTGCTGTGCGAGCCCCCCCACTGGTGCCGTAGGCCAAAGGCGTTATGGATGTCCTGCAGTTGCTGCCACACGTTCCAAGACCCCCTGCGGAGCAGCACAGTCATGTGACCCACACAGTGCACACCCAACACCGCCTGTCTACTCCCCCATCCTATCTGGGCCATGGGAAGTGCAAATACCTCCCCGTTCTTTATTTTGGGTGTAGAACTTTGCCAATCAGGCCACAGGGGGAGAATGAGAAGATAGGACCTAATGCTCGATTAAAAGTGCCAACCAAACGGCAGTGGACCTAACGCGAGTGTGCGGCGCTTTGTCAGGATGCACACCCAGGGGGGGCCGCGCCGCTCCTCTCCTGCTGCGTCTCTGGGGGCTCCAGCATCGCCTGCAGCGAGACGACCTCCTCCGTGGCCTCGGGCTCCGCGCCGCCTGCATCCGGGAAGCTGCCCTGAAACAGCCGCTCCAGCCGGCTGGCCAGCGACACCTAGTGGGCACAATAGAGACGGTCCGTGCACAGGACAGGACTACAGATTAGCGGCCGCCGGGCGTCCGGACTGCCGCTAAACTCCGGAAACTGAGACGGAGGGGAAAGGCGAGGGCAGGTTTACTTCCAGCGCACGATATTTTCACGAGCAGCACTGGATTTTGCGACGTTTGCATTTGCAGCGAATATCTGTCTGTTGATAATTCGATTTTGGGAGATAAAAATGGTTAGAAAGTTTCACATCGTAATACAGATGAGCACTGCTCAGACCAGAGAATGGGCCCTTACACAGGTAATGATTAATATAAGAGCAGTAATGGCCACAGGACTGCTGGAACCCATTCATCTCCAGCCCCCAGAACACTTGTGATTAAACGATGACTACTTGAGCATCACAAAGGCTCTGATGGCCGTCAGGGCAGAAGGGGATGCTGAATCACGCTTGCCAGCAAAACACTTCCTGCCTTACAAAAGCCTGAGGAACACTGGGAGAGAGAGGAGTTTGTCGTTAAGGAGGAGCATTTATAGCTAACAGAGATTAATGGATCTGAGAGCAGGGAGCATGTTTACCTCTTGTGGCAGTGCAGTAGCGCACTCTACAGGAGGGAGGCCTAAGTGCACCTGGCATCTTACCACCCTGATACTAGTTACCGTTCCATGGGATACTTTCATATCCCCTACAGTTGGGCCAGATTAAATCTAATCGCCCTTTCAGAGGCTTGACTGAAAATCCGGGCAAAAAACATTCAGTCAGCTTTGTTAATAAACATACATAGGAGTGAACGGAAGTACAGTAGTGCCTGTGGTTCATGAACACTGTGGTCCACGAACAATTCGGTTCGTGGCCAAAAATTTTGTGAAAAAAAATGCATTGATTTGCGTACAAAATCTGGTTGATGAACAGATTTCTCAACCAGATTCCTTTTTTTATATTAGTGTAGCACCGGCGGGGCGCATATCCCAGCATGCCCCACATATCCCAGCATGCCCCACATATCCCAGCATGCCCCACGTGCAACTGTAAATAGAAGGACTACAACAGGCACCCAACGAGCACCAAACCCAAATACACAGACGGGAAACACAAGGTTGTCAGACGCCGAACTGCAAGATGCACACACGGTGGGAGATTTACACATGCTAAATACACGTGAAGATCTGACTGGGTACACACAAGACATGGGCAAACACACGCGTGACAATAGGGAAAAGTAACCATTAACATTAACATTAACATTAACAACAATACAAGGGTTAAGGACTGTTAATAAAGAGTGTGATTTCCCCGGCAAGCAAGTCTCCATGTCTCTCTCTGCTCCCGCGATGCCTCGGTCCGCCTGTCACCGCACTATGTTGTGTTTTTACTATAAAAACCAGAAAATTAATTAACAACAATTATTATTTGGTAGGCTTGTGAACGAATTAATCAAATTTCAATGCTTTCTTATGGGAAAAATTGCCTTGGTTCGCATACAAATTGGTTCACGACCACTTTCCTGGAACGAATTATGTTCATGAACCGCAGGCGCCACTGTACACAGTTTACAAGATTGTTTTGCGCATGTGGGGAAAATACTCTGACTGTAGCCTTGCAGGTATGACATCATGCCGTTTCATCATGGTAGGCCAGCGGCTGCGATGGACTGCGCTACTCCTGATGGCTCAGTGGCCATCGGGGTGAACGGCCACCTGTATGAGCTGGCTGGGCAGCCAGATGGGCAGCCCCACCTGACCTGGTAGCTAAACCCCCCCCCCAAGGCGGGCCAGCCTCAGAGAAAACAAGCATCACAGAAACCAAGCACAGTACAGTATGCCAACCCGGGAGAATAACCACGACTCATAATCTTAACACGCATCAGTACCAGGAAATAAAGTATCAAAGGCAAATAATCCATCCATCTTAAATTCATTTACCCAGAGCAGGGTCTCGGGGCAGCCTGGACCCCATATACCAGGCTATAATTTAAAACAACACAACATGTTCTGTTGCATATACATAGGCCCATTGCACAAGGGCTATATTGTCACATATGCAAATAAAACCACAAGACTGAAAATATGCAGAATGTGGCCTGTCGCTTACACAATCTTTTCCATTTTAAAGTGAGCTATGGTATGCCAGCAAAATGACCAAGACAGCATTACACATATTGCACGGCAAGGCGAATTTTAATCTTAAACTTGGTATGAACACCACTCAGGTTTCTATAAACCAAAGGACGAAATTTATTAAATTGAACAAAAAAAACCTGAATACAAAATGCAGTTTAGTGCCAACAAACAGCTGTCGTAAGTCCTGTGTCCATTTAAAAAAAAATGTTTTAACTCGCCAAAAATAATCAAGTGTCTGTACAGTCTGATCGCACTGGGTCGCCACATTCAGTAAGAGTTTTGTTTTGCAGCAAGATGATCAAATTAGCTACTGGGGGGGGGATCAGCTGCTCCAACACCAATTAAGGGTGCCATTCCTGGATTTTTTTTTGTTTCAGGCGTGAGACTGTAAAAAGAAAATAAGAGACATTGAGTTTTACTTGTGATGTCCCTTGTACAATGCAGAAACATAGGCAGGGCAAAGGGACTTCCCACAGGCTAGAGCTGCTAGACAGCATCCTGCTAGAGCTGCTAGACAGCATCCTGCTAGAGCTGCTAGACAGCATCCTCAAAGAGCTGCTAAGCACCAGCACCAAAAGCTGCACAGACTGCTGTACTGCAGGGCAGCGTTATTCCACCCGATCCTCAGGGACACCCAGACCATCCGCGTTTTTGCTCCCTCCCAGCTCCCTGCCAGACAGTCCACATTTTTGCTCCCTTCCAGTTCCCTGCCAGACAGTCCACAGTTTTGCTCCCTTCCAGTTCCCTGCCAGACAGTCCACAGTTTTGCTCCCTTCCAGCTCCCTGCCAGACAGTCCGCATTTTTGCTCCCTCCCAACTCACTACTCGGCGCTGGGAGGGAGCAAAAATGTGGACTCTCCCTGAGGAGAATATATGAAAACTCAGAGATATATTGGACACAGGTCCAATATGTCAGCTGAACCCCTAACAAACAATATTTGCGGAAAGCCATGTGAGGCGGCCAAGTGAGATACAGACAGCAGGCTTTAAGTTTGACTTGAGTGGCACAGATTGTTCCCGGCGGTTATGAATAGGGAACAGAAAGGCGATAATGAGCTTAGGGAGACATAAGCGCTACTTAACACCACGAGTACGGGCTGCTGGGTGAATTTCCCATAATCCCTTCCTAACTGTCAGCTATTATCGGGAGTCTTTCTGACAACTCATTTAAGTCTTTTACTTCTTACCCCACTTAATTCATTAAAAAAAATACATCTAACACTCAACATTAGCACAGAGCTATCATCCTGAAGTCAATGTTAAGAACGAGATAACTGGGCCAGTGAGGCGTGGCACTAAGGTCAATGGAGTCCAGGGTTGCATTTTCCCAGCAGGCAGAGCTCCTTTGAATCCAGTTCACCCCATCAAACAAATATGGAAGGAAGAGAAGAGCCAAGAACCCACTGACCGCAAGAGAGCTAGGTCACCTTCGTGCTAATATATAAGGGCTGCCACAAGTAGGTACAGCAGAAGACAAGAACTGCTCTAGGAAAAAGATTTATATGGAGGGAAAACTGCTGAAGCGGGAAAGCGGCACGACTGTGGAGTGGAGGAGGATACAGGAGCCTGCTGGAGGCCATTGGGAGTCAAGGGTTTGATCGCAGAGAGAAGGCCGTTGTGAGGAATGGGCACTGTGCTTCAATGAGTCTCCCTATCATCAGAACAAAAACAGCCAGTGATGAAAGCACAGGCCCTGCTCACATGCCGCCTTGCAGAGGTCATTTCGAGGCCGCCTTGCAGACTGGACCGTCTCTGCACCTCACCACAGTACTGCTGCAGCTTCTCAGCTACATGGGCAGTAAATGAGCACTTTGAGTGACGTTGCTAGCTAATGTTTATCCTGTACCTCCATTTCAGCCTAAACCGGTCCCTCGATTTTTACCGAGGGGATGTGCAGGAAACGCGACGGTCCTTGAGTAGCACGGCTGCCCCGCCCGGCCACCCTTCCCGAAATATGATCCATCGCCCAGAAACTGAAACCTACTTAGGCTACAAAGAGTGAGACAAGGCTGTCATACATAAGGGATGACGGCATGGAGTGCAGTATGTGTCAGATCTGGATCGACCAGTCGGGAAACATTCCTGAGATAGGTTCGGGATGTGGGCACGTATCTTAGGTGGTGGTAGCGTGTGAAGGTCACTGAAGGTCGACCGGATCTAGCAATATTACATCATCTGCTGAGTTTGACTTTAAAGGTGTGGTTTGCCAGGAAAAAAACAGACATTCGCAAATGGGAACTTTACTGCTGCTCAAACTGAACACACAAAGGAACTAAGTAACACTTACTAAGCTGGCTCTCCTGCAGGTCTGTGGGCTGCCAGGAGGGGGCGCTGAGGGAGAAGCGCTGCCCTGCCACTGCCCTTCACTCTCCTCTGCATCAGCAGTGCTTTGCTCCGGTCCAAAGGCTGCCCAGGATTCATCTCCTCCCTGGTCCTGACCCTGCTCTTGCTCCCCGAAAGCATTCCACCCCGTGTCGAAATCTGGGTCGGCACCGACCGGGGCGGAGCTGAAGTCCGCAAAACTGTCACTGGCGGGGAAATCTGCAAACTGAGATTCCTCACCGTCGCCATCCTTTACGCCCCTGTGGTCTTTTGGAGAGTTAAATTCCATAAAGTCCTCCTCATTAGGACACTGCCCGGGGGGCTCAGAGTCACCTTCTGGCTGCCCGGCCAAGGCCGGGTCGCCATCACCCGCCCGGTCAAAGTCGGCAAAGCCCTGATGGCCACATGTGGTCGCGTCCCCAAAGTCCCCAAAGTCCTCGTCATCTTCTGCAGGCTGTCCAGAGTCAGAAGGTGTCTGCCCTCTACAGGGTGTCGGTGAAGAAGCAGGACCAGTCCTGTCAAAGTCTCCAGAGTCGTCCAGTCTGTCATTGGACACGGTGTCGTCAACAGCACCGTGGAGCTCCGCCCCTTCCTGGTCCACCAGCCTATCCTCTGACAGCGAAGGCCAAGCCCCGCCTTTGCTTGTGTCCGGCCCCCCTGCCGCAGCCTCCTCGCAGCCATTCTCCAGTGTGGAGTCCTCTGAGCCCAGGCGTGCAGTACCTGGCTCCACGTCCCTTTGCTCAAAGTCACTGTCTGTGTGAGAGCCCCCCTCCCCGTTGCTCAGGCCTTCCCTCGTCCCCAAGGGGGATTCGGCAGAGGCTGCTGCCCCAGTGTCTCCAACCCCCCCTGCCGAGTCGGCCGGCGCTGGCCCCGCCCCGTCACCTAGTAACCTCCCTTCATCACAGCCATCCCTGTGCTCTGCTGCATCTGTTCCCTCACTCGAGTCCCCCGGCATGGCAGTGCTGGAAAAGGCAGAGAAATCCGCAAACTCATCGACGGGGCTCGAGGAGCGGCACTCCAGCTGGGTGACGGGGGCACTCCCTTTTTTGTGGGGGTGGGCAGAGCTTTGGGCGGAGCCAGCTTCCTGCACGTCGAATGCCGTGAACCCATTTGTGAGGACCTCAGTAACAGGGACGCCCCCGTTACAGTCTGGGGCCTCGGCTGCAGTCCGACCGCTACACATCTCCCGGTTAGAGGAGCTCAAACACGTGCCTGGTTGGGTCAGAGTTGCTGCTTTTTTCCAGTCCTCGGCAGCCGCTGTTTTCCCAGGGAGGGGGCCGTCCCAGCTGCTGGAGGAATCGGCGCCCTGGACGTCCGTGTCAGACGACACAGAGTCGTCCTCCATCGAGCCCCTGCCAAAAGGCCCCGGGCCCAGGTCCGTGAATGTGGCCCCGCCGTTGTTGAGGAGACTGGGGGGCGACGTGTCCGCCGCGGACTGCGACTGGCCGAAGGCGGCGGGAGTGTCGAACTCTGTGAAGCTGACGCTAGACGGCACCCCGGAGAAGCCTCCGAAGTCGCCGAACTCGTCGTCGTCGTCCTCTGCTCCTTCATCCAGCGGAGGCGGAGAGGAGGAGTACATGCGCACTGCCTCTGGCTCCATGGTCCCGCGGCGGCGTGTCAAGGCTTCGCGCTTCACACCTGCAGAGGACAACAGCGTTCAGATCACACAGCCTTATGATTAAAGCTCTCCGTTAAATTTCAAACTCCTCGTCGCTGGTCTCATCCTTAACAGAAGGAAAGCGCTGCTTCTTGTGAAGACCAGGTCAAGAAGAAAACAGCAAAGACTTAAATGCAATGATTTAAAAAAAAAAAAAAATTATAAACAAGGTCATTATAACTACACATAACTGAATATAAAATGTTGTTTAAATAATCAGGATATTGCATACAATAGCACACATATAAGTCTTTCTTCCAATGGAGACATTCCATTTTAAACTCCATTTCTATTTAAAATACCTAACATTGAAATTGTTTTCAAATGAAAGCTACCTCAACCTCCCACTAAAACAGCCACTAAATTTTAGGTTTACTGTAAGGAAATGTTATGCAATAATCTAAGACATGGAATATGGCAGATTAACTTCTCCTTACTTTTTTAAAGGATCATCACTACAGAAGAAAAATCTAACATCAGTGCTAATCAGCCAGATTCTGAATGGCGTTTGAACTGTGTTTCATCTCAGTGTTTTATACCTATTTAGGAACAAAAGTATTCTGGGCAGCATCGGATTGGCTGAGACTGGTGAAGTCGCAGAACCCTTCAGTTCACATCCCAGGGATACGCATTCAGACCATTTTAAAAAGCAGCAGAAAGGAGCAGCCCCCGTACGTTTATGCTGATCCGTGGCAAATGTGTCAGGAAGTCTATTCGTTTTCCACCCCTGCCAGGGAAGTGTAATGAACTAAGGAAAGTGAGTGAGCCAACTACACGTGGACAACGACAGGCCTTGTGGGTAAGTAAACAGAACAAACGGCTTCTCTGACTGACCTTGGCCCAGTAAAGAGTCTCAGGGGACGAGCCCAGAGACACTAGCAATGTGTGTACAGTATTGCCAGAACTGTGCAACATCTCGAATTTCCCCAAGCTGATGAGATGATGGGCCATTTCTGCAGAGGGCTAGCCATGCTAGGTGGCCCGCTCGACATCGTCAGCGAGTCTGGAAGCAGGGATGAGTCGTTATTGTGCCCACCAAAGTGGATTTGTGCTTACGATCGGCGAAAAAAACCACACACTGCAGGCTGGTGTTCTTCATGGCACAGTGTCAGGTAACAACAGAACAGAAAACGCCCGGCATAGGAAGTTAAATTCTCTTTATCCGTTAGGACCCTTCAAAATGATGCACTTAATCAAACCGCAAGTTTTGCAGACCTCATGTCTGATAACTAGAAAGTCATCAAAGCCAGATCACACTGGAGAATATTCTGGTCGTGAGACACATGCACCATCTGAAGTTTCCTCTGCCAATGGGCAGGTCAAATAAAGACAAACCTAGGACATTCCAGCAAACCAGACATCCGTGAAAAGTGAAAACAGCTGCCCCTTAAGTATGGTACCCGTTTCTCAGCTGTGATATCTGTTCTATACCTAGATAAAGCCCACGGTTCCCACGGTCTGGAGATTTGACGGAGGGCCCCAATTCAAACAAGCCAATGGGAGGGGAGCCCTGAATGCTGCTCCCCTCCCGGCCCAGCCGAGCATGCGGTCAAGAGAAATTGAACAGCCGCCAGAGCGTGGGACAGTGGAAGGATAGTCTTCTTTTAGACTGCAATTAAGCGATAATGAAACCGCATGCTGGAATGGACAAATCTGCAGATGCAGAGACTCACCAGGAACAAACAAGGTAGGAGTATCAGTATAACGAGAGCCCCCTCGGCGATACACTATCAGGAGGCATAAACCAAGACAAGGAATGAAGTCAGGTTGGACAGATTTTTAAAGTTATTTTCATGTTACTCAAAGCAAGCTGCCGACACTAGCTTGAGAGCAAGTTAATATTTAACTGATTATTAATGATAACCAGGTTAAAACAGAAAAAAATAATACTATCAACATAAGTAGTACAGAAATATGACAAATTCCACATCTTAACACATCCATTGTGTTACCACAGAAATCATAGTCAAATCAGTTATTTGAACAGAAAAAGATCAACAATGGTCAAGAAAGCTACAATAAAGTAAAACAGGTCATACAGAACATGTTTTCATGCGACTCTTTGGTAGTCAAAGAAAGACACCAATGTAACAGCAGCAATAAAGTTTCAAGTACCTCAAAACATACCAAATAAACGATGACACTGCTTCAAGCATACCAGTGTCGGCCAAAGGCTCCTGTCGGCTAGTGAGGAGTCCCCAGGTCAGGCACCTAATCAGAGCCCTGACGGAACACCTTGCATGATGCTATGGTGAATACGATGGCACCGGGTAAAGAATTCTCATGCAAAAAAAAGTTCCTGTCTCAAGCAACAGGCTGAGTATCCAAAAATAAAGTGGGAGTTTTTAGACATTTTAACATGTTGCTTATTTTAAATTATTGACAGGAAGATGACTGAATGGAAAGGAGACTTCTAGAAAGCAGAACTAGATGGTTAAAAAAAAGTCAGAAAAAACTAACACTACATAAATACAAAGATTTATTTAAAGAATAAAAAACTAAACATATATTCCTTTCCTGTCACAAACAAACCATCTCTCTTATGAAGTCAATCGGACTGTAAGAGCATTTTTCATGTCACCTCAAATTATACCAGTACTTGGTCAAAACTTTAAATTGAAAACTTAGCTGTTGAAAATATTTGGAAAAACAATTCTTGCTGGGACAGATATAGCTTCATCCTAAAACTGAGCTTTATAAACACGGAGTGTAACATCCAAGAGTTCTCTATACCAACTGCTTTTATTGCCAATACCACTATTTACGAGAAGGGTCCCAACCCAAGAGAGTGAGCATCAGGTCAGTAAATGTTTGCTAATTATTTCACAAAACATCGGCCTTTTCCACAATGACTTATTTTCAACTATACATTTCCTAGTGTTCATCGAAAACGTTTTCAAGAATACCCCCAAAATAATGTCTGTTTACTCCAATGCCACAAAATTATTTGTTTGGGATGCTCATTTTGAGATAACTCCGTTTGGCTTCCCGAAAATTTTTTGAAAATAAAATCTGAATATCCCATACACCACAATATGGAGATGTGGCAAACTGATTTACCTACTTATGCTATAAACAGTTACGCAGATCTTCCATAAACAATTAAAGACCATGAAATATGTCACATTGTGTTTATGCTTCGGTGTCATTTGCTGATGTGTAACGTGTCCATGGGAAGGCTGTTCTTCTATTCATTACAATGCAGCAGCTAGGTTACCGCAAATATTTATTTCCATTTTGTGTTCCATTTTTGTTTGACACCATCTTTAGGTAAAAACTCTCCGCTTGTCTCAGGCTATACACAACTGTCTCGTAAAAGTTCACTTGTAAATATAATAACTGAAAATGAAATACTTCGCTCGTCCCGCTGCTACACGAAGCTCCACTATCATAATACAAGACATATGTAAGAAAAGCTTTATTCGGTTCAAGTTACCGCTATCGTGCAGCTTTTTCTTAAATAAAACTAAAACAATACCAATACAGGATTAAATTACAGGGAACCTAATTAAACTGTTATTGTATGAAGGTATTTTACGATTTTGGCTTCTAAGTTCTAGGACATAAGCAGTTATGCTGAAGTCAAAGGTAACAGGCAAACACAAAGTGTTATTACACCACAGCGGCAATTAATTTCACTGGTTCACTTCCCCACTAGTATTTCACAAAAAATAAAAAAAACTTTCCCAATAAGGCGTGTACTTGAAACTGTTCAAGTTATAAATCTCTCATCACTTAACAGTGAACATAGTTGAAACAGTCAACGGGAATCCGTAGGATACCGTCCGCTGATATGTGCCAAAAAAGAAAATTAGGCCGCTGTCAAACTTTAACAAAGATGTCCAGCGAATGCCTCCGATAACCAACCGTGACAGCTTAAACTGCCTGCCTGGTGACAGCTGTCAGGTACGTTATAATTCAGCACTTCGCTGCCAAACACAATCGGACACCATACTACCTTCGAATAAAGTTACCCGCTTGGCGCATTTATCGTGTTCAGTAAAACGTTTAAAACACAGACACAGAGGCTTGGTTAGCTACCCCACCTAACGACCCGTGCAGGCGCCCGGCGCCCCTGCCCGTCGGACCGGGATAGGCCCTGAACCTACTCCCATGTCGGCCGACGTCGCAGCAAGCGAGACCGGCTCCTATGTCACCCGGAACATTTCCAGGGCCGAAACCCGAACGCGATGACAGAGAAGCCGGCCTTTCATTTTTTATGAGGCCCTGGCTCGGGTTTCCGCGAGTGACGACTCCCTTTCCCGTTCCCGGCTAGCCGCGGCTTAGCTAGCTGGGAGACTGCCCGGGCTCTCAGGCACAGAGAGGGAGAGTACACAAAGAAATCACCCGGCGTACCTTTAAGTCTTTTTGTGGTTCACTCTCATGGTTCGGATGCAGCGCAGAGTCCCCACAGCCCGACGGCATCGATAGAAAGCGGGGCTATTAAAACTCCTGCACTTGTGCTCATGTAAATGAAGGTTAAAGCAGCCGGCTCTCACTCGCAAAGCCCTCTCCCCTTCCCCGTAGGAGTCTCGGTTCACTTTCACCCAGCATGCAACTGCGCCCTCGTCACTTCCGGTTGGCTCGGATTGTTGTTTACTTGCTTCTCCAGGGCGACGGTGTCAACGGGGCACTTCCGGGATCCGTTTTTCTGAGGCGTTCAATTTTGTCGTCTTTCTGCCAGCTGCAGTCACTTAGTGTGGTATATATTTATAATACATATACAACAACGTCGACTTCTTGTGCTATATATTTGTGGAGCTTCACGGTTGCTAATTAAGACTGTTATTTTCACACTGTAACTTAATGAAAGCTGTGCTGCTACATACCTATTTACGTATCAGTCTTTTTTGGGGGGAGGGGGGATTCCTCATTTACTATTTCGTCAATTTACTAAACATCTCTGCAGACCCCCTTGTGCTCTGTGTTGCCTGGGATAGAATTCAGGTCCCCGTAATCAAGATAAGCTTTTAGACGACAGATATTGATGGATTGGAACAGCAATATTAGATTATTGACATATTATGTAATATTAGGTTTGTGGAAAAGGTGCAATAATCCGTTAGAGGTATTAGCTTCTGAAGGGAGTGACTCATAGACCTGAAGTAAATTAAGAACAGGATCATTAGTTCTGGCTAATGATGTGGGAGGTAATTGCCATAGTAGCAGTAAAATCACAGATGACACTATACATTCCTGTTAACACATCCCTCCCACTTGTACTGTCATTAATACACAAAAAAGTGAGTTGTTTTGTTTCAGATATAATGACCTCTTTGGTTACTTGGGAACTGTAGTCCTCTTTTGAAATAAAAAGTTGAAGCTGCAGTTTATTTACAGGGCTGTTATATACAAGTTTAATAACGATGGAAAATTCCGATGTGTCTTTGTATTCCATCCATGCATCCACCCCATTTCCTGCCACTCATCCAGGTCTCGGGGGCAGCAGTCTAAGCAGGGATGTCCAGACCTCCCTCTCACCAGCCACCTCCTCCAGCTCCACCAGGGAAATATCAAGGCGTTCTCAGGCCAGCTGAAAGACGTAATCTCTCCAGTGTATCCTGGGTCTGTTCCGGGGCCTCCTCCTGGCTGGACATGCCTGAAACACTTCACCAGAGAGGCATCCTAGCCTGAACACCTCAGCTGGCTCCTTGCGATGTGGAGGAGCAGCAGATCTACTTTGAGCCCCTCCTGAATGTCAGCTCCTCTCTCAATCTCTAAGGCTGAGCCCAGGCACTCTATGAAGGAAACTCATTTACATCATTATATTCCAGATGAGTGGAAAATTACAGGTGTTTCTATACATTTCCTATACATTTTGTGTTACGTGTCAGTCTTAGTATTTTCCTTGATTGTTGAGTTTTTGCTTCTTGAATCTCTGCTCTGTTTTTTTCAGGTCTCCTTGTTTGATTTGTCTGTACTCAACTTCCTCACCTTGTACCTCAGAATTACATCATGATCCATCCCAAGTACTGTACAATAAATTCCTTTCCTGCAATGACAGTCATACCTCCATTTGTAACTATGCTTTTTCTAGCAGTCCATTGTATCCTTCTGTTAATTACAAAAATCATCCTCAGCAAGACATTATGTACCCTGAAATGTGTTGCAATCTTTTACAGTCCAGGGGTGCTGCTTGAGATTTTGGGCCCCATGCAAACATATCATATTGCCCCCCAACCAAAACCAATCCAATTATGTTCCATCATAATTCTTTAAAAAAGTTAAAATTTCCTTGAAATGGCCACCATTTGTCTTGATAACAGCTTCACAAACACAAGGCATTCAGCTCACCAGAGCAGACAGATGCCCCTTGCTCTTCTTCAGAGGTAAGGTGCATGTGGGTTGGTCCTCTGTTTCATTTATCCAATAAAAGTTCTATGGGATTGAGGTGTGGAGACCAGGCAGGCCAGGTCATTAGCTCAAGCTGTCCTTTACCTGGTTCTAGTAAAACATTGAGGGGTGTTCAGGTCCTTATCTTGTTTGACAATGAAGATCATTCAGCCCATCAACCTCGCTTGGGCAGAATTCAGCTGATAGATAAGATTTTAACAATATTAAGCTACCTCTGATTTAAAGGAACCAAAGGTTTTAGCTATTACGTAAACTCCTCCTCAACAGAGAGCTTTCCACTAGTGTCTTTGACTTTAAGTTATATTAGTGTTAATTGTTATTCAGAAAATGGAAAAAACAGAGAATAGAGCGGCAGAGATCAATATCTTCCAACTTATTGCATAGATACAGCACTGTGTGAGTGGATGTTATGGCAGTCTGAGTGATAGGTAAAGCCAAAGAGGTAGAACCTTTAATTTTTAAACATCAGCATATAAGCAGTATATAATAACTTACCTATTAAAAAATATTCCACGGCACAGACAAAAATTTAGATACTCAGAACAGCAAATATCTACAGGCTGTATTTAGCAGCAAAATACAGTTTTTAAGTATCTGACAAAACCTGAAAGGGCGACTCATCACTTGTTAAGCCATTTACACTGGCTTAGCCATTTTGAACATTGTTCTGTGTTTACCCTTGACGTATAACAGAGCTCAGTTTACAGCCAACACTACACTAACAGGAAGACTATTCCATACTCTACACACTGTGTAAAGAAGTGCTTTATCAAATCCAGTTTAAAATGTTCTCCCGCTAATTTCCACCCGATCAGAGCTGTAATCTGGCCACCTCGATGATTCATGATTAATGTCCTTATTCTGTGGTTTATTTGCACGATGACACTTAGGCCTCTTATAGATTTGTCCAATATGCAATGCAGCATTTTTTGTTTATTCGTGCTGCACATATAAGACAGTCCTGTACTTTACCAGATATCTCACAGTTTTTGCTGTATCCAGTTGCTCCGGGATAATCCGGTCAGCCCAAATTTCCAGCAAACACTGCACCTCTGCCCTAGACCAAAATGACCCCACCATGTTTGTTAAATGTTTGTCATTATGTGATCTGTACAACCTATCTGATCCTTTCCTTCCTGGTCCACTATACATATAAGTACATGTGCACTTGGGTGTGCCAGCTGCATCACTGACATCACGTCTGTGTTCCATGCTCGGGCGAGGTTAGCGATCACAGTAGATGTGAACCATGCCCAAGCCCATCTCTTCAAGCAGGTCCGGGCACAATTCAGCGTACTGTGGGTCAAACGTGCTTGGGCACGGTACGGATGACCTAGTGCGAGTACACCCTATGATGCACCTGTAGAAATCGGTGGGGATGTGAAGGGGCATGTCATACTTAATTAGGTTTGCACAAGAAGGAGAGCCCCTTGAGCGTGGACTTGGCTACTGCGCTGGAGTGCAAGGACCAGAAAAGATCATCGATGAGCACCGAGGAACCTACAGCTTCTGATTCTTTCCACTTCAACTCCATCAATGTATATGAGGGCCTGCAAATCCCTGTGCAACTTTCTAAAGTCCACAATCATCTCCTTCATTTTGATGTTGTTGTTTAGGCAAAGATTATCGAGGCACCGCTGTGATAAGGCAGCAGTCTCCTCTCTGCAGGCTCCCTCGTTGCCATTGGTGATGAGGCCCAGGATGGTTGTACCATCAGAAAATTTAATAGCAACATTAGAGCTACGCTTGGCGGTACCGTCATGTGTGGCCAGAAATGACAGATCCAGAGCTGTGATCTATAAAGAACATCCTCTCTTAGGTATCGCTACTGCTGCATTGCAGCAGTGTGCATGGTCATAGTAACGGCATCATCTCTGGATCAGTTAAGCGGTAAGCGAATTGGAAGAGGTCCAAGTTAGATGAAAGAAGAGGAGATGTGTGAATTGACTAATCGTTCAAGGAACATCATGCCCACAGACGTCAGTGCCACAGGTCAGTAATCATTCAGCTCTCTTGAACGCTTGGCTTTCTAGAAAAAAGGGTTGATCACTGACTAAGTCAGGGAGAGGTTGAAGGTGTCAGAGCTGGACAATGCATTCTCTGAGGACACAGCCTTGTGTCCCACCAGAGCCCGCTACCTAATTCTGACTCTTTTTAAGGCTCCGCTCACCTCTGGCTCTGTTAGGATGAGTGAGGAACTGTTCTGTATTACTGTATTAATATTTTACAATTTTGGGATCTGGGATAGATGTGTTGGAAGAAGATTAAGCATTTTGACAGGGCCACATCCCAACTCAATTAATGGCTTAAGACTGCATTGATGAGGGAATGCAGCAGTTTTGTCAAGACCCATATCATAAAGAAATTCTATCCTTTACTAATCCCAGAAGCCGGGTTTGAAACACTTTTAAACTGATTTCATTCTCGTTTTGTGAGCCCTTCCTACCTCCCAACAAACCGTCCTTTGCTGCAATGCAGATCATATTTGTGGTATTTTATTTTACTCCTAACTGCAGGAAACATAAGCCAGCGGTACAATATATCGCACCCTAAGATAAGAAGAGGAAAAAAATTCCCAAGGCTTCAAGATGATAAACTGGGTGTCTTCAAAACTAGAAACTCCTCCTCAACAGAGCTTTCCACTAGTGTCTTTGACTTTAAGTTATATTAGTGTTAATTGTTATTCAGAAGATGGAAAACAACAGAGAATAGAGCGGCAGAGATCAATATCTTCCAACTTATTGCATAGATACAGCACTGTGTGAGTGGATGTTATGGCAGTCTGAGTGATAGGTAAAGCCAAAGAGGTAGAACCTTTAATTTTTAAACATCAGCATATAAGCAGTATATAATAACTTACCTATTAAAAAATATTCCACGGCACAGACAAAAATTTAGATACTCAGAACAGCAAATATCTACAGGCTGTATTTAGCAGCAAAATACAGTTTTTAAGTATCTGACAAAACCTGAAAGGGCGACTCATATTACTTGTTAAGCCATTTAAACTGGCTTAGCCATTTTGAACATTGTTCTGTGTTTACCCTTGACGTATAACAGAGCTCAGTTTACAGCCAACACAGGAAATGTACTTTAATGTGTTAATCGGCTTCACCCTTCCGGATACCAGAAGATGTCACTGGAAAAGTATAGAAATTTTAAATAATAATGTGAACGGCGTTATCGCCGATGCTTAAACACACACTGACAAATTGAATAGATCTGCACTTTATTAAGCTGATATGTTAAATTAAAAACAAAGCAAAAAGAGCAGGGAAATAGCACCTTTAGAAACAATTACAGAATATGGGGGGGGGGGGGGGGAGTGTCCATTACAAACAGCCTTTTGCCTAACACTGCCGTATAATTTCATTAAGTAAAATGGCTGGCTGATACAGCAACAGATTGCTAGAATTACAATAAACACAATAAAATAGGGGACAACTTTGGTTAAATATGTAAATTTATCCCATGACCTTCTTTTATGTACTACCTCTATTCTATTGAACGCCTTATACAAAAGATATAGTATATATATATTTTTTTTACCTACAATCTTTAAAATATTATTATTATCTTAATGGATACTAAACAGTTCAGACATTCTCATTTAAAATAGTGGTAAAGAATTCCATTGTCAGTTACGGATTGGAAGGTGGTGCTCAATCTCTGTTCACATTATATGTACTACACAAAATAGCAATTATCAGCTCATATTCACATAGCAACAGGCCTCAAAATATATAGAGAAAAATGTGATTGTGCATACAAATACTGCTGTACAAATGCAACGCAGTGAGTGAAGTATACAAAGGGCAATAATATACCATTCGGGGTTCGACTATGCCCTTTTTGTGCTAAACATCAAATCACGTTAGAAGAAGCTGGTTTTGAGCACGTGTCAAATGCATTATACTAAAAAAATCCTTGTTAACAATCTAAAGTACTGTGCATATCTATAGGTCAAAATAATTATGTTCAGACAACAGAAAGCATTGTTTTAATTTAACCGCGAAAAGCACTGATGTTACATTCACAATATTCAGACCAAGGGGGTGTTCCACAAAGCTTTAGTGATTTCTGACTTAGCCAGAAGGGATTTCTGGCTTAGCCAGATAACTTGTTGGATTTAAGGTAGTCTGAGCTAGATGGACTTCATCTTTGTTCACTTACAGTTAGCACAGACTACCTTAAATCCTAAGCAAGAAATCTTGCTTTGTGAAATAGGCCTGAGGAGTCCACACTTCTTTACAATCAAAAGGGGGTGACATTCATATTGAACCAAACACTCATTGTCACATCACTGCAGTATTTCACTTGGGTAGAAGAAAACAAAACATATATTTGCTTTTTCCACTTGAAATATTCAAGGAAATAATGATTAGATTACTGGAGTGAGTGATATTGCATAAATATCATACCATAACTATTTTGTTAGTTACACTGAGACATACGAATATCCCGCCAAATTCAACTTTATCACACTTACGCAGACCTGCATGTCAGGTACCATAAAAGAAACAACTCTAAATGTCCTGACTGATATTTGCCAACCCTAAACCTTAAAATCAATCCTTCAATTTGCATTTTTCAAGTCACAGTACTGTTGAAAATGATAGTGCTGATATTCATTGCCACCTCACCCACCCCAAAGTGATATTTATACAAGATCACAAAACACTGTTGGGTAAAATAAAAAATGACCCACGATCACATTTAGCTCTTCTTGATTTAGCAAATAATCACCAAGAAAAAAAAAAATCACAATGTTTAATGAAGCTGTGGAAGACTATAGTATATTTTGGTCACTAACTTGGCAGCTCAAGAGAAATTAAATAAATTAAATAATGACCTAACATCAACCTGGTTAGCATATAATGTAGCCGGCTAGCCAGACTGGTATGAAACTTAACTGCTGCCATGCTATATTCTTTGCACGAACACACAATTCAAACTTCTAGCTTTATTAAAATGCACAGAACCCCATTAGATAAAAGGTACAATTTAACCTGATATTAATACGGTGTAGCTAACAGACAGTGATGAATTACGCGTAGTACAAAATACACCAGTGATGAGAGACGCCCATAGACGTTACGGTGAGACAACGACTGATGATAGTACATAAATGATATTCAGCATTATTTGGTATACTCAGTCAGAATTAAAAAAGTACCAAAAAGGCTTATAGTTCTCTGAAATGCAGTTGTGCTATTGGCTGATTTGCTGCGGATATTTTTTGCATTGGGATCAGCCAGACTGAGGCCAGCATAACGACGTTTATCACATTCCACTTAATGTCTACAGGCAGGTGCTTCCCAATCCGGTCCACGTTTTTGCTCCCTGTCAGACAGTCCACGTTTTTCATCCGAGAGCTGGGAGGGAGCAAAAACGTGGACTGTCTGTGGGGGCCCCAGGATCGGATTGGGAAACACTGTTACAAGTGAATCAGATGCTCCCCCAATTGTCTTTGTGAAATTAGGCCAACCCCAGGCCCGTTACAAAACAGGTGAACTAGCGTGTCTAACTCACCTATAGTTTCTGATTGTGTGTGACTGTGTATGTGCCATACAGTGGATTGACAAACTGTTCAGGATGTTCCCCTGCGTTGTGTCCTGTGCTTCCCCCCCACCCCCCGAATAAGCAGTTAGAAGATTGATGAATGGATTTTTACTCCCCCCCCCAACCCCAAACCATTCTCCGAGCTCCAATCCACTACAAAATCAACGGTTCCCACTCTCATCCTTGCACCCTGAGCCTAAACCAGAATGACAAACTGCTAAGATACCCTTAAGGAGTCCAGTTTTCCCATAATGCCATGCGCTGCACCTCTGCAGATCTGCAGGGCTATCTGATCCACTGGTGATTAAGCGTCCAGTTCGGCCAAACAAAAGAGTCAGCAAGTTATCACCGGCACAAGAATCAGTGCTCCACTTCATTAGGAGGCCCTTAGTTCCATATGCTGAATAGAAACAGGAGACCCCTTTAAAACAGAGTTTATTGCTTACAGTTACTTCCATGAAGGCAGAGATTCCCAAATCTGCCTTTCTAGATGAATGTGTGCAGAGAGAATGACATGTCATTGACTCCTTATCTAAAAGAATTATGGTTTTATGTGTATCCACACAAATGGAATCTTCTAAAAAGTGTACAAAATGATCCAAGTGGAAATGGACACTGGACCGCTCTCTGCATCAAAAGGGTGACCTCAATTCAATTCGATTCAATTCAGCACCTTTCACAACCCAAGGTGCTTGACATAGGGTAGTACAGAAAGAAAGAATAAAAGCCAGAAGACAACAGAGGAGAGGAACCAAAAACTCCCGAGTATGGAGAAAACACAAATCACTGGGGGTCCAAGGTTAGGATGCCCAACCCCCCCAGGCAGGCTAACATTATAAAAACAGAAAGAATAGGCCTGTTTGACCTGCTTAACCTGACCCTGAACATGTCTGTGTGTAGCAGGAGACTCACTGCAGCCTTCCTGGCCTCTCTGTGCAGCAGACTGCTGCACAGTCATGTGAAACCGCACATGCAGAGACACACAGGCCAAACAGAGGAAACAAAACCAAATCAATGTGAGGAACAGAGCAATGGGAGGAAGGGCTTCTGTAGATCGTCACCTTATCTGAACACGTCAAAAACTGGCAAAGTCACATTTCTCACTGAGCACCTCACGTCGGGGTGGGGTGGGGGGGTTCTGAGGAACTGGTACGTCACGGAAGGTGCCGGAATGTGCCACACCTGGGACACCAGCTATCACCGAAACATTAACTTGTCTGGGGCATTTCGCTCGAATGTGCACATGCAAGTTGATGCAAATCTCCTGACAGGGCATGCTTCCTGTCGTTTGAGCAACATTGGTTCGCTTCCTGGTACAAAGGGAACGTCAAAACATGTTACATCATGGCAGGGAACCCACACAAGGCCTGCTCATGAGGGACATGACCTTTGTCCCGTGTCCTGTGACATCTGTATATGCAGATTCTCCAGAAATGGGTAAACATGGAAGACTAAAACGGCGGACTCTTGTGAGATCTGCAGCCTTAGCCAGAGCACTGCGGAGATTAGAGACAGAGAAAGGCTAGGGACGTTAAAAAAAAACATACACCGCACACTTCCGCTTGTACATAATAATGGCAAAGGAATGAGAGAATCCTCAAAGTACGAAAAGGCAGAAATGAGACATCCTACACCCGCGCAACAGCAAAGCGTCTCACCACAGACGCACAAAGACACCCAAGGAGTAGTTCAAATGAAGGCGCGCGCTGACTTGTTAGCCACTACGCCTACGGGGAGATGGAGGTATGTTAAGTCTGGAGGGAGATCAGTACCTTCAGGTGACTTCAATACAGATACAGAGCAAGCAGCCGGAATATTCTAGTAACTTCCTCAAACGTATCTATGCTTGTCTATTCTGTACGGAGAGCGTACAGCAGTCAATGCTGACTGTCTTTAAGTTGTATCTGGTGAGCTATCGGACAGCTTAGCTGCTAGAGGTGCCCCCTCGGATCTCCCGGCTCTCTGATAGGCGGGTCCCCTTGGGACGAGCTTGTGGCACGGATGCCAACATGTGGGAGGGCAGAGTGGGCAAGCAGGGACCAGGGAAAATGGGCTAAATGAAAGATAGACTCAGCAATGAGGAACGCTGCCATTAGCGCATCATAAGTCGCCTTAATTTAGGACATACGTCACCATTATACACCAGTGCCATTTGGTGAGACCTCACTAAAGGATCAGAAACCCACTGCTACACTACAAAACAGAGCCTTCTGTAAGTGATTTCTGAGCATTCTGTAATGGTGTATTGATAAATCACCAATGGGCAAAAAAATATGTAAATATACCAGTGTTACATTCAGAATAATTAATTAGCAAGGGAACAAGAATATATATAGCATTAAACAAACCGCCAAGTCAAAACAGATGCACTAGGTCCATGTGTTGTATGGCCATAGTACAGTCCTACCAAAGGTATTCCACTCACCAACTCGTACATGTGATGCTATGAGCAGTGCAGGTAATTATCTACAAAAAAAATCATGAAGTAAACAAACAACCAACAAAAGCTTAAGAGACTCCTCACCTACAACATGCTGGTTCGCCTTAAGATTTCACAATATAATTGCAATGTCAACCTACAGCTGGGTTCCCCGTTTCCGGTTTGGGGGGCCAGTTTGCAACACAGCTCGCAAATATCCACACTTAGACATGCCGACTAAACATGGCAATTATCGGATTAAGATGTGGAGCAGGGAAATTTGCAAAATGTGATGGATTCTGGCTCTCCAAGGCCAGAATTGGGCATCCCTGACCTACATTTTTCTTTTCCTTGATTGTACACAAAAGTGCTGATATTGTTCATGGGAAAACACCAATCGGCCTTTAAAATGTCATGGAAAAGGTTCAACCCGTACCACAGATTCAGAGTTACGACCGTCAGATCTCTTGCTAATTTGCAAATACATCTGTGATAAATATGTAAATACAGACATTCATTCCTGAGATTTAATGTGTGTCTATTTACTTTACTCAGAGTTTCTGGGCTGTGCTGCACCAACATTTAATGTTATATTGTGACATCCTTGACCAAGAAAGCGAAAGCAAATTAAAAAAAAAAAAAAAAAAAAAAAACAGGTTTGCCTCTCAACCGACACACACACCCTAACCCCCCCCACACACACTGACACGCACACCCTAACCCCCCCAGACACACTGACACACACACCCTAACCCCCCCAAGCAGCGCGACCAGGTGATTGGGGACTCACATGCAAACTGGAAGACGGCTTGTCTGGGTGTGTGTGCTGATTTCAGACTAGATATGGGGGGGGTTCGTATCTGGGAACGCGTGCGTAGAAACGCCTGTGCTCCTCAAATCATTCGGACGGACGGGGGCCGCATGTACGACGCGGATTCGTGCGGTCACCTCGGCGAGGCGTGTCCACGGCGTGCGGGGGGCGTGGCCAAGGCAGGGCTACCCCAGCTTGGTGATCTGAAGGCTTCCCGTGATGCGAATGGTGTCGATAGCCCGCAGTGACGCCACCCGGTGGTAAAAGTCAAAGAGCTGGTGGCCGTCGACGAATATCCGGAATCGCTGGTGCTCGCAATGGATCTCGATCTGTGTGGATTGAAAAATGGGGGGGTGAGAGGTGGCGGGGGGGCGGGGGGGCGGTGGGGTGACTCTTTGCTTTTAACAGCCCACCAGTTTGACTAGTAAAGGGAGGGAGGAACAAGGTCAGACTGCTAGCTATGGACATTGATCGATAACCTGAAGGCGATTGGTTCCAATCCCAGAGGGGTGGGGCTACAGCACAATAATTCACCTGCAATTTTTTCAGTCCTTAGATGAAATTATATGATAAACAGGACCCCCCCACACACACACTTCCTCCCACAATCCCTGCCTTTTGATGATAGATGAAATAAGCCCCTCCCCCAGGTACCCGAAAGGGCTGGTCCTCGATGAAGGGGAAGTACGGGATGGGCTTCTCTGGCTCCTCCCACTCCCCAGACACACAGGCCTTGCGCAGGAACTGCCGGTCCACGAAGCGGGCGCAGAGCTCCAGGGCCACGTCAGCGGGCGGCCCCTCCTCCGTGCCGCGGCCGCACGTCAGGCTGATGTCGAAGCTGCACAGACGGACGGCGCTATCTTTAGGGCCAGCGGGCCGGGCTGGGGGAGGGGCCACAAGCCGGACATCCAAAGAGGAAACTCCGCTAATGCTGATAAGAGTCCATACACCCCCACAGCAAATATACCACACAATAAACGGCTATTTATGCGCCTGGTATTTCACTTCCACATATCAGAAGTGTGTGCAGTGTGTGTTTCGCAGTTATTTGACTGCCACTGGGAAAACCACCTAAAGTAACTTATATGTAAAGAGCAAATCAAGTTTAATTCACTGGATGACGCAGCTTAATAGCAAATCATAAGAGAACTTTTAGCCCACTATATACCACATATAGTTCCATACACTATATGGAAGGTCAACAGTACTGAAGCACTTTTTAAGCAAGGCGTTGAACTGCTAAGGCAGAGAGAGTGGAGTTTCGTTCAGAACTATGCAATTATGGTGGATAATGGCCTTTTATTGTCCCCCCCACGCAGCCGGTTTGGCATACCAGCTTGTGTCTCAGGAATTAATGCGAGTAAACCGTCTGTCAGCTGAAGCAGTGGCTGAGACCTTGAGAAGCCTCTGACCATCAGCGCCAAATGCTGTCACTAGGTCTGTTTTACTTTTACAGAGTCTTCAGTAACCAGAAAGACAGAACCAGAGGTGGAAATTTCAGGTCCAGAAAGTACGAATCCAGACCAGGATTTTGTTTCAACCAACCAGCTGAGTACTCTGTAACTGTGACTCTTTATGTGTAACTGGTTGGTTGAAACTAAATCACGGTCTGGATTTGTACTTTCTGCACCTGAAATTTCCACCTCTGGACAGAACACATACCAGTCCACCCTTGTCGAATGCACTCTACCAGACAATGCTATATATTCTGCACACAGAAATAACTAACTTTATCTAGAAACATGTATTTTAATGACAGAAAATTCTGCCTGATAAATAAATAAACAACCAAGGAAAATGTCTTCTACCTGCATTTAAACTATCGACATGAGTTCTATAGTACATCAAATATTTAAAGGGACTTTTGAATGAGAACATTTTCTATTTTACACTGGGTAAATGCTGACCTGCAGTTGGAGTTCGATGGAATTACCTTTTAGGCTCAGCATCCACTATGCCCATGACAATGATCTTCTTTCCTGGTCTCATCCCACCTTTGATGCGGCCGCTGAAAGGAACTGCCTGGTTCAGAGAGTAGGATAACGTTCTTGAAGTGGTGTCCATAACACGACATTGAGCTATAGCCTAGGCCAGGGGTCTCCAACTCCGGTCCTGGAGAGCTACTATCCAGTAGGTTTTCTGTCCCACTTGGCTTCTGATGACCCACACCTGTTCCTGGTGTTTACCTGAGAAGAGGTGTGGCTCATCAGAAGCCAGGTAGGATAGAAAACCTACTGAGCGGTAGGTAGCTCTCCTGGACCAGAGTTGGAGACCCCTGGCCTAGAGCCTGTCCCAGACGGGGGGAGGGGGTTTACACCTTGGCCAGGAGGCCACTTCATGACAGAGATACCAATTACCCTAACTGCATGACTCTGGACTGGGGTCGGAAATCTGAGACAGCAGAGAAAACCCACATGAACAGGGAGCACAACTCAGAGCAGAAGCAGGATTCAAACCCACAACCCTCAGTGCCACCTTCACATCATACATCAACAATTACTATACTTAAGGGTGACAAAACTACAAATAAAATGCATTACCAGTAATCGTATATCTTCTTTCTCAGGTGAGATCAGTGCAGGCTTTTCTAAGGAATTGCTCAAAGGCCCATCTTCGATTTTCTTCAATTAAACAAGAAAAGAAATGAGTTTCTTCAACATCACCCCACAAACGCTTAACTATTTAAGGAATACAACACCAACATTCCGCTAATGTATATTAATCGCTCGGTAACTGCTGGCGCATTGAATGCTATGCATTTTTTATGAGACCGGTACACCTTTAAGGCAATAAAGTGTCCAGACGTCCCTCATATTTAGGACTGCAGGCAGGCTGCGATCTTGCGCTTTGGTCGTAAAAGTAACCGTAACAATTTTATATTCGCGTAAAAAGCCGCATGATCCGAGCAAAAAGAGCCTTATTTTTCCAGAGCACCTATTTATAGGTACGTACTTTCAGTCCGCCCAAGGTGGACATGCAGCACGTATTCAAACGCAGGTATTTACACATAGATCTCACTGTCGCTTTCATTACCGATATTTGCCCAGTCACAGAAACGATACAGGTATAGGAGCAGCATAAAGCGTCACATGGGGGCATCTGTGAAGGGGAAAAATCCTATAGATTAATTTTTGTAAGAATAAACATCAGACTTTAAGTGTAATTAAATATACTCACAGTAGCGTCATTTTCCGTCCCTGACACCGCCATCTTGCACGCGAAATAGCATAGGACAAACAAATTGATCGACCGGGTGAGTGATAGCCTCGAGCAAAGGAGCGTGTGAGGGGCGGCGATCGAGGCGCCGAGCGGCAGACGGTGCGAGCGCTTTAGGAGGCGGCCGCAGGCGATGGGAACCGGCGCCCACTGCCTATCCTCACCCTGACATATCGGGATGAACGCTGACGTCGGCTGAACGGAGGCTTAATCCCAGACAAGACTTAAACCGCAATTATCTACTTTTTTCCTTACACCCTCCTTCCTGAAGGACCAGAGGCAATAAACGTGCAATGGAAAAAGAGATCCACTACAGCTGCATTGCAACAGTGTCGAGAAACAAGAATTAACTCAATAATATTGCAAAATATTACATATTTGTAAAGAAAGAAACTTCACTATTTCCAAGTTGTATTTTGCTGGTTATCAATATGCTTATGATCAAACCGGTTTGCATAAATTAAATACCGGTCTACCGCATTTGCAGTAAATTGCTTGATGTATTTTAAGGGAATACCCCCGAAATTCATCTACAGGGCGCCGTTCTGTGGTTATCTGGGGCATTGCAGGAAAAAGCTATGATGTACAAGGACCGCGAGGAATTCCGTTGGAAAAAAAATTTAATTTAATTTTAAGAAAGTTTTCGCATTTATGTTCCCGAAAAAAAATCAGTAGGAAACAATGCAATACTGATTTGTTTTTCGCAATTCCCCGACTTCTATACATCTTCTCCGCAAGCATTCACGCTTTCTTTCCTCCACCTGCTCTCTGTGGCCGTGCTCAGTGCTGACCTCATGTGGTAAGAGAGCAAACTCACATTTTGTAGCACTGAGAAGGACTTAAACGCGCTCATCCCCATATATAATAATAAGGTATTTTCACGTACGCCAGCATAATTTAAAGTTGTTAGAATATATTTCAATCATTTATTCAACTGTAAAAATGTGCTATTATTGTGGGGAAGACGAGCGTTAGTGTGACGTGGCTTATATAAGAACAAGAATAACAAGAAAGTGACTTTACATAGTTGTAAAGTACTAGTCGATACATAGTTGATAGTAATGATATCAGACACTTTTACGCAAAGAAAACTGCAGTGTTGCATGGCTTCTTATAAAATCCGCTGTCATTAGTAATATTCATAAAATATCTGCTTGTACGCTTATTTTACCGATGTGTAACAGGACTGAAGGCGACTCCGAGGCTCACGGAAGCTGACGGTCTCGGTTTAAAGGACCAGAGTGCGCTCGTTTAACAGTCCCAGTCAGTCATCACCTGCAGAAGAAAACTGACCAGTCAATAAACCATTAGTTTTTTCCAAATATATCCAAGACCATTTAATAAATCCAGAGACGAGATGAAAGCTCGCGGTAGGAGTGACCTAGATTCCATATTAGCTGAAGCCTGCCAAGATTGAGATGCCACGCTGAGAAGGATGCCGAGCTGTTGCTAGGATACCAGCGTTTTGGGGTCACGTAAGAAATTCTCCCCATTTTCTTTGTTCCCCAGAATGGTGGCTTCATTCAGACACATGACTCAACACACCATATCTACACGAAAAGCTGTATGTTCATGATTTGTACTTTGTTCATTAGTTTGATTAGATTTAAATAATACAGTAATATTATGAAGCATAGATCATTTATGATAACATAATCCTACTGTGCATTGAACTAGGTTTCACAATAATAGACCCGTTCAGCTGACCACTGTCCCCAGTTTCAATAGAGCCCTGCCTTGCTACAATATGTTTATTTATAATTCTATAAAACACACATAATGAATTTAATTCAGATCTTGTCCAGGTCTGGAAAATCATAGTTCTGTCCATCATACTCACCGTGGCGCAAGGGAGCTGTGCTTGAATGTTTCACTGACACACGTATATTATGGATGTTTATATTTAAGGGCTGGGGGGAGCAGGATGCCGTCGTATCCATGCATCCAGCCAATGTATAAAATTCCATAGCATGTTGGGAAGAAAGGCCCTAAACGGGTGACACAGAATGCTCTAGAAGGAGGGCGGGGGGGATATCTAAGGAGCTCCATTTCTGTGGAGCACACTGGAGGAAGCTTTGTGCTGAGCACTGCACTTTGCGGGCTGGATTCGGGCCTGGCTTGGAGAGAGGGTGACCAACACTCATCCAATTACACGCTCACAATTAACGAAAGGACGTTCACATCTGATACATCAAGGATAACGGAACCTCTGTATATACAAATTCTACATATTACCAAGTTACTGGAGGATGTGTCCCGTTCCATGGGATAGATAATATTAAGCAGCTGCCAAGTGGTTCATTCCATAACTTCAGCTCTGCTGTGATTTTGGGTTTTAAAATACTCACATTGTAGGATGTCTTGGTTAGCTAGACTTGCCATTGTCAACAATGCATGATTCAGATAATAGTTAGGGCCTTTAGTGTGTAAAAAGAGCAAGATGATTGATTCACCATCTGTGGGTATAATCACCTGGCAGCGAACGTAGTAATTAATAAAATTTTATACAATGTTTATCACAGATACTAAAATGATTTACAAGAAACACATTAAAGGTGGAACATTGGTTCAAATGCAGCCTTTGCATACAAAGAGCGAGGGACAAGAATCATGCTGACAGCCAAAGGCAACAGGGTTACTCGTTGAACCACCTTGTTGCCCTGTTTTCTGGATATGTTTTAATTAAAACGTGAAAGTACACTTGAACAAATCAAAGTGTTATACATAACCACAAGGTGGCGCTGTTTGGCGAATTTGTCACATGGCGTTACATGGTGTTTTACAGCGTTCCAATTTCATATTCAATTATTCTTGGTGTGTTGTGTTGTACGTTCTAATTATTAATTATTAATGTAGATTTCTAATTCCTGAATTAATTCTCCGATCATTCATGTTCTTTATTATTTATAATACTGTGTCTGTTTATATCATTCAAAACGATGTTGTCATGTTTCATACACAGAATAGCCGTTTTCTGAATGTTATTTTGACAAAATTCAACTTATTATGGAATTTTATTATTTGTTTTTATTCGGGACCTCTAGAAGTGATTGATTGTTGTGTAATTACATTCTTAGTTGAAATGAAAAGAGAGCATTGCATTTGCTTAGTGATACATAAGTAATAACATAAACTAGAAAATATGTGATTCAAATTATTTTTAGTTTGTGTATTCTAGAAAAATGTAATAATCTACCCAAGAACACACTTCTCTTGGCTTGTGCTGAGGAAAACATGAAACAGGATCTCGGTTGCACGTTTCTTTTCACGTCTCTTCCAGATCCTTGCAGCGCTCAAACTTCTGCATGGTACCGGTGTTAATGTCACTCGGGGAAGTAACTTCCTGTGTAACCGTGATTCTATGGCAGGCACATAGTAGCCTAACATTTAAAAATGTGAGCTCGATTTAAGTCCACATGCTCGTTTAATATTTTCCCGTCATTTCCAACACGGTTTTGAGCTACAGATGGATTTTAATGTATGAAGGTTTTTGGATTGGTTTAGAAGCGTCCCTTCAACGAACGTCTCCTTTTAAGAAATAAGACGCTCGACCACCAGGGGGCGCCTGTGGCACATACATTAATTGCTCAGTGCAGTTAAGGTAACCAGAGAACTTCAGAATTATTTTACATTATTTATTTGGTTGTCCAGGGTCACACGGACTGCATTTTATACAGTCGGCGTTATACAGTTGGATATATTCTGACGTTTTTTCGCTTACGTGCTTTGTAGAATACATAAGTATATCAAGCACTGCTGATCCACTAATCTTTAAAAGATTACTGCTATTGTAACATTAATTATTAGGCTCCGTAGTCCGTCATTTAAAAATATGAGTCGTCATGAATATTAATTAGCGCTTTTAAATAGCTTATCTAAAGTTGTACCTGACTAGAATATGCAGTCAAACGTATAACAAATGTATCATAAAGAATAAAGGTTGTCTTAATCATTACGTACTATATACATGTACGTAAATGAATTAACGCAAGTTCCTGTATCGTATGTCCAGTGGTAAAGCCCATTCTTCTTTAATAACAGTTGGGCGTCAGAGGGAATGCGTATGCTGCAGGTGTACTATTGTTTTTGCGTTATTGTTTTGAGTACACAGGAAAACCTCCATCTGGTTACGTCATAACCCTGCTACGACGTAAAGACGATTATACGTAGGCTACTTAACGAAATGACGGTAATCGCACAAGTTTAAACTAGACTTTAAGTATCACGTGAAAATGTCTTTCTAAGAATTTATTGAATGTGTGTTTTTAAACCTAGAACAGACTAATCTCACGTTTTCTACAACCTCAATTACCTAGAAAGGAACTTTGATATCTGCAGAATTCAGGGCCATGTTAATCGCTGCTGCGCAGCAGGGATGGTCCTGTGGCCACCAAGGCCCGTCCGTTCAGCGCTGGTACCAAGTGATATAGCACGTCTGACAGGCACGTGTGTGCCTGGTTAGATATCGGAGGCACTGTACTGTTCAAAGGCAAATAGACTCTTCTTTCTCTTTGTTAATTTGGTTTTAGTAATGCCACAGGTCATTTAAAAACCGATAAAAGAATATATGCAGTTGAGTCTGTAGAGTGGTTTTGTGGCCAAGTCAATTGTTATGGGACTGGCCCACCTGATTTACTGCTGGCCCCCTCACACTGTGATCTCTGACTCCACTATTGGTTATTCATATTGCTGATTTACCCAGAAAAGTCAAAAAATGTAATTATTATTACAAATGAAAGGCTATGTGATTACTTAGCCACTGCAAACCTTATATATCTGGAGAGCGGAACCACAACCCATCCGGCCAGCCGTGGTACCTCCTACTCCGCCTGTTACTAGGAAACCAAAAGTCCGCTCTGATGATGCTGTAGCCCCCGCCCTCATACAGGGTGATGCAGCTATGGGTGTTTGCTGTGACACCCCCACCCACCCAAGGGCATAGATTTGAGTATGGAGTAAAGCTCCTACCAATATTCTGGGATTATCATGTGCGTTTTGGGGGGGCCGATTTGGTCCCTACCAATGTTGAAACCAAACCTATGCCCTTGCATATGCCACACACACACACACACACACACACACAGACACATGTTTATTTCCATATCTTTGTGGGGACTCTCCATTTATTTCTATGGAGAAAACTCTAATCCCAACATGACGACCTTAACCCCTACCCAGCCCTAACCTTAACCATAAATAACCTAAGAAATCATGAGACTTTTTTTATGATTGCATTTACAGATCTTTTTGGGGACCTGAACAATGGTCAAAACCACGTCAAAAAAACAGGTTTTTATCACATTGATCCCCACAATATTATATAAATATAATGCATACACACACACAGCATCAGTCCTCACATCCTATAAACTAACAACCTTGATCTTGTCCAGTGTCCTCTTACACCACTGGCTGGCTCACAGGGTTTATGAAGACAGAAAGGGCAAACAGACAAAATGTCTCACATCCTTAAGGTGACATGAACCATCCATTAATAACAGTAACAGCAATGAAACACATATTTACTCTGCTTTCTCTGGTATCCGGGGAACATCTGTCAGATTCCTATCATGGAGTTTTTTAAAAAAAGCTGCTGACTTTGCGGGAAAGAACACCCCATACTGGCCGGGCCTCGTCACATTCAGTCACGTCCTGGTCACACTTGCAACCCAATCCCTGAGAGGCGAAGGCGGAACCGGAACGTGGCAGTAGGGCTAAAACGTGAACTGGACAGCAGTCTGTGAAGTGGACCGGTGGGTGGATGGATTTGGTTGAACCAAAGCACCCGCCAGGGACCAAATCAGCGACGCCTCTCACTTTCTGGGGGAATTATTCAGTACCCAGTGTAGAAGAACTGCCAGCTGGGACGTAACGCTTGGGTTTCCATTACTCATCCATTATTTACCTTCCTACTTTGGGCTACAAAGATCCACGAACTCCACAACATTTCCACATCAATTAGATTAGGCATTTTTTTGGGGGACGTCACTACAGCAGAGACCTCTGGTTCCTTATGCGCACAAAATGTCCCCGTGATGCGTTTAAGAACCAGCTTTGGAGCTCGCAGGAACAGAAGAAGCTTAACAAGGCAAGGCTCCAGTGTCCGGCAAATGGGGAATTAATCCCGCATCTTAAATTTCACCTGACAAAGAAAAGCAGGAAAGCCAGTGAACCAGCCCCCATAACTTCTTCTGCTGACAGCATCAAAAACGATGACGTAATTGCAGTGACAGCAGCACTAGTGCGGTAACAACACGCGCGGCTTTATCAGCGAAAACCCTGACAGCCAGCCTGTCTTATTTACTGGATACCGTTAAAAAAGACAAGCTGCCACTGTCACTCACGCACACCCCTCCTGACTTAACATCTCACAAACTTGTTAAGGAAGTGCCTTCCCATCCTGGTAAATCCTTGCTCTGCTCTGGGTCCTGGGCTAAGACAACCTAGAGGAGTTGGGCAAAATGCAGAAAACACAACCGTAGAGTTTCTGCATTTCGGAAATTATACAGTATGCAGCCATGTCTAAAGAAATGCATGCGCTGTTTGAACCTGTGCTGTATGATAATGTCGGGTCACCAGCGATATGCTGCTTTAAGGGAAAATTGGCTGCCACAATGTTTAAAACGTTACTGTCATATTCCCCTGCAGGGGGCGATGTGTAGCTCAGCTGGTTAAGGTCCCATGTGATCGGAAGGTTCCCGGTTTAAATCCCAGGACTGACAGACTCATGCCACCAATGGGCCTCTGAGCGAGTCTCTTAATTCCCAGTTGGTTCAGGGATGCTGTATAAATAGTTCATTCTGTGCCTGGATTCCAAGTTTCACTCCCATCCATATACAGCCGTAGAATAAAAAAAGCACTCTGTTTTTAACGAAATCAGTATCTTTGAATCCTGGTTTAATCGTGGTTCTGCTGGCAGAAGGTTACACTGAGCAGCAGGTTGCTTCCAGGTTCAAAATTTCTAAGACCGTAGTACAGAAGAATAAGGTGAAGCAGGAGACACTGGGAATGACCAGAAACCAGCCAGGTAAAGGGTGGAAGTGACTGTTAACTTATTTGACAGTTTCTCATAAATTGTAGGTTGACATCAAGTGACCTTCTAAAGGAATGGGAAACATTAAGTGCAGGTGTGAAGTGCACTGCTAGGACAGTTCATATCAGGCTCCTAGAAGCAGGACTGAAGTCCGATAAAGCAAGGAAGAAGCCCTTCATTCAGGAGAAACAGAGAATAAGCAGGCTGTAGTTTTCAAAAAGTATATATTATTCACAGATGCACACCCATAGACTGAGAAATGAGTGAAACAAAAAATTGTGTTGGGGTCTCTGCTGTATCGCGTGTGCATCTCAGAGCAAAGCATGATGGGACATATGAAAAGCAGCATTCAGATGTACATCTACAAATGGCAAATAAAGCATCATTGCATTGTCTCTGTTCTGTTTTGAACATGCTTACTCCACAATTATGAAACTGTGTCACCATGAAATAGACTCTGATGCTGGAAGAAGCGTGCACAAATAGTATCAGCCAGAGGAAGAACAGGGCAGTTTGATTAGACGTATGAATGGATTTCCAATACAGCATCCTGGGATGAGTCAGAGAAAAATATGGATTTTGGTAAATCCTCCTTAAGATTAGCGGTTTGTAAGATCTCCACGGCGCCCATTGCCCAGTGCTGTTTGGACCTGCCTCAAATTGCCTATTTTTTCATAACTGTTTCGTAAGGTGCAGTCCTGTTATTGTATAAGTTTGTTGTATTTGTTTCTTAAGTAATCATTATTATTAAGATTTTATTTCACACTTTTTTTTTCTTAAGTCCACCCCCCCCCAGATTTATGAATTGTATTTTATGCATCTTATTCATAATGAGGTCTGGTACTTCTATTTCTTTGCACGCTACAGATCACATGATACAGTGGTGGAGAGATGTCACAGAATGCGGGAAGCAGCTCATGTCACTCTACCGCCCCCTGGTGACTGGGTAGATACCTCACAACCTCCTCAAAGTCTTGCCACTCTGGCTGAGTAAAGTCCATCCCAGCCCTGCTAGGCCACCTGTGAGGTTCGAGAAACTGCAGTTAAAATTTCACAGTGGCAGCTGAGATCTGCCCAAGCAGCCGGTGGCAGGACAGGGGTTGATGTGACTTTGGCTCAGACCCTGGTCCATCAGGGAGGGAGCCTTTCATACCTGAGGCATTGGGGTGTCCGTCACCACTGGATACACAGAACTCTGCTTGACCACATTGTTCCTCAGCTTACCCTCAGTCAACACGTCAAAGCAGAGACCAATGCCTTCCTGTGGCGTTGTGCACACCCACCGTGTGAGCTGAGCCCCCCACAGGATGGCTGTAGGTATTGATCTCCTAATATGTCCGGGGGGGGGTATGCTCTAGGGGGAGGCAGTAATGGCCCAGGCCACAGTGAGACCGCCCATTACCGGCACTGATGAGAGAGAAAGCAGCGTCCGGAAGAAGACCCACACACCAGCCATGTCCCAACTTTATTGTAACTGTGAGGGGAGAATACACGGTGGTACCAGGTGGGGGCAACCGAGTAACTTTTGGAGCATCATTAAGAATAAAAATGACCTACAAATAATTTAATGCAACCCGATAACACTTCATTAATAAAAGCATCAATTATATCCATGTTTTTAAAACAAAAGCTAATATCTGAGTTTTTCAAAAGCACCACAGGATGTGGACAGAATGTTATGCCCCCCCCCCTTTTTCAGAGGCATGGTACGGCCCACGACCTAACGTAATAAGAACAGGTGGAGTGACTTGGAATCAAATTGGGGCCTAGAAGTGTGCAACAGTATCGCTAACGAAAGGGTCCTCACATCTCCACGGAGCACACAGGCAGCCATGTTGAGAAGGTCTTCTGATGGCACTCCAGTTTTACAGAGCTTTCACTTTCTGACCAGTATTTTGATCCCTTGATCTCTCTGTCACACATTGCTCGACGGCCAGTGACGGGGTGACAATGATAGGACCTCTTTTAGGGCCTGTTACTAGATCTGAGGAGATTCACTAGCCTACGTTAGCCTAGTGGATAGTTGTCAGACATACCAGTCTTGAACCCAGTGACTGCAATGTTCCCTTGAGGCTTCATGTACAGGAAGCGGACACCAGAAGTCACATGATCAATATCATGTCCAATATCAGACATAAACAGGCTGCTCAGATTAACCACACAAGTGGTCTGATAGACTCAACATGAAGTTGGCTTTATTGGTTATAGAGCGCAGACGTACATTCATATGCATATACAGGCTGGCCGATAAATCCTGAAAATAAATATCAGGCAGAAGATAAAAGTTGAAAGGTCAGTATATAATGGTAAAGAACGATATTTCATGATTATGATTATTAGACAAATCCTCTTTGTTCAGTTTCATGTCGTCAAACCAACAAGTTCTGCAAACATGTTTATGTTACTCTTAACGGGAACTGTGATGCGTCCTTCACTATTAACATGCAAATCAGCGTTGACATTTTCACTTAACGCTAGTTATACTATCAAAGGTGTTTCTTTGCGGCTGTCGGACAGCGGCATCGCTTAACCGAGAAAGTACAGAAATACGCTCACGCTAGCTGAGGTGCTTGGATGAAAATCTTTGGGTACAAACATCACCAGCGCAGCTTTCAATCGTGCAGGAAGCCTTATCCCTCCTGCCGTTTAATTATTAAGTCACCTTTTTCAATTATTAAGGCATAATCGTCGCACGGGCTGGATATTTTATTCTCGATTGTTGCCGCCGTGCAACTGGTGGTGACATGTGCCTGACAGTCATTGTCAGTCCCACAATAATGCCGCTCCTGCAGGAAGCCCTTTCACGCCGCGATTGTACAGCATTCATAATGGATAAAACAGAGCACAAAAGGGACGCGGATTTCCAGATAAATGGGTGCAGGACAGGAACAAGTAACTGTCACCCTACTGGCTGCCCCTGCGGCTCAGTTACGGTGTCCGGTGTCTCCCTGCTCCCCCTCCTCCAGGGGCTATGAAAGAGAAACCATCAGCTCTTTAATTTATCCCGCTTTGAAGACACCTTACCCAGTTCAGCCCTCCATCTTCCACAACCACTCTAAAAGTCCAGGGCGCCCGTCATGAAGCTCAGCACACAAACAGGAATATTTTCATGGAAAGAATTAATTAGAAACATGTTTGCCTTTCAGGACCAGTAGAGGATATAGACAGTGCTATAACTATTTATAAAAGGGCATACATTATAGCCATGTTTATTATGCATTATGAATGTTCTATGAAGGTGCATTGTAGATGAGAGCTTCATAGAGTGTACATAATGCATAATAGACATGGCTAGAATGTGTTACGCCTTTTAGTTATAGTCCTGTTTATAATACTTTATGAATGCATCATAATGCATTATGGAGGTATGTAAGACACATTATGATGACTGCTTTAAGTAAAGTATTACTGGAAATGGTTTACAGTAAAAAGATATTTAGACGTGAACAAACAGTATCAATAAACAATAGACAACAATAAACAGTAACAGTGCACAGAATGTCAGGAAAAGTACTACATGAAAGTGTGTAGTAATGGTTCAGAAATAAACGGCATTGCGCAGTGGGGTATTGCACAGTGAGTATTGCACAGTAAGTATTGCACAGTCAGTATTGCACAGTGGGTTGTACTGTGAATGAATGTTCTGTGAAGGTGCCTAAACGGTTATGGTCCATTCAGACAGTTGGTGGTTCCCTTCTTCCTTGGAGCAGCGCAGCTGTTTCAGCCTGTTGCTGAAAGTGTTTGGCCAAGACAAACCGATAAATAAATACAGATACAAGTACAGATACCGGCTACCGGAAGAATAAATGAAAACATACAAGTATAATGTGAAGGCAGGCATGATGTCGTCCGGAGCATACAGAATGGCCACAGACTGGCTTTTCCGCAAGGAGCCTTTTTGTTTCATTAAAGCCCCTAGAATCTCACACAAACAACCCTGCTGTCCGGAGATCTTTTACTTCATGTACAGCACTGTGCAAAAGACTTAGACAGTCATAGGAAAAGTTTAAGGCTATTCGTCTGGGTAGTAAGGGGATATGTACTCAGAAAGAAAAGCACCATTTAATAACAGAACATATGCAAGTCATGAGTAAAATAATTAAAAATAACAGGAATTTCTTATGTTCTCCAAAAAGTTACTGATACCTTGTTGGATGGCTAGATGAACAGCGCTTCAGTTCCCAAACCTCTCCTCAGGGGCACCTCAGCCGTTCCATGTATTTATTAAATTTCACCACCAGCTCACTTAGTTCATTAATTGAATTAGTTAACAAAAGTCAATGATGTATTGATTAGCCATACGAGGTCATAAAAACTACCTGGGTGTGTTGGATGTTTGCTGCAAATACGGGGTGACTTTAGGAGAGATTTTGAAATGATTAAAGGTTAACACACTTCGACAGATGTAATATCATAGTTTTACATCAAAATGAAGATCTTTTAAACAATTTCCTGTGACTGCCTGTGACCAATGCACAGTACTGTATATACACTGGCTTGTAGTTGAGGAGATGAGCAGAAAATTCCTTGTCGATGTGCGTCATCAAATGTAAATGTAAGGCACAAAGTTATTGCTTGTGCACGTTTTTTCAGGTATTGTGGAAAGCCCAGAGAACGGAATCAAATATCACTCATTGAAAGGACACCGTCTACATTATGTGAGTATATGAGTGAGTATTGAAGGCTAAATTAACACAAAGAATCATTTTACTCACTGCCCTTAAGGGGCTATTTCTAGAACTCTTTGTACTTCATGTGATGAATCACTGAAACTAATTTATACAGTTACCTGTAACCCACACCTTCTTTTGGCAGAACGGATGTTGTTTACTAGACCAGTGTTTCTCAACCTGGACTACAGGGACCCACAGCCGGTCCACGTTTTTGCTCCATCACAGCTCCTGGCCAAACAGTCCATATTTTTTATCCCTACCAGGAGTTGGGAAGGAGCAAAAACATGGACCGTCTCAACGTCCCCGAAATCAGGTTGAGAGAAGCTGTACATTCAGTGGACAGGATGTAACACCCCACGCCTGTACTGGCTGCCCTTGTCACAGCCGTTGATTTGCCCCCACCCACCCGGTCATGTCAGTAAAGGATTTATACCCTGTTTCCTCCCACAGGCTTCCTCTGGTCTTGCGAACTGCATCGTAGACGAACAGGGATTTTTTTTTACATTGTGATTGAGATCTTCAGAGTCTGCTGGAGTCTGTATTATTGTCTGGCTGTTTGGATTGGTCTGTGATTGCCTTAATTTATGTAACGGTCTTGGCATTTTCATTGGCCAGATCCATTTTAATTTCAGTGTAAATTTAAGATGTAAACATGACAATGATTGCAGAACAATTATTTATTCTGGAATCGGATGTACCTAAGCGCTGGTGTTTCGTCAATGAGTACTCAGCTGTCAGATTATTCACTTGAGGACTGCAGAGTGGAAGGAATTAATGAGGACTTAGGAAGATGGAGGAGAGTATGAGTCCCTCACTCCCTCGCCCCAAGGCCTCCAGCTGGTCTTCCCTGGCCGATCTGGTGATGAGAGCCCAGGGTGTGCCCAGCAAGGATTTCAGCCCCTCGGGATGGTAGGAAGGAAGCTCCCCCAGATGGGATGAGAGCTCACTTCACCATGGTACCAGGGCAAAGAACACATGCTAATTCCCACAATCCCACAGCTGAAGGATGAGCCCTGCAATCTTCCAGGCGGACGTCACCTCATACCACTGATCCTTACATTTTAGTTACATCAGTTGTTAAATACATTTGATTTGTCTAGCTAAAGCAAAGCACTTTTTCAAGAGAAAGCAGGGTCAGCTAGTCCCCAGAGCAACTGGGGGTTAAGGGTCTCGCTCAGGGGCCCAAATGTGACATCATTCTGCCTATGAAGGGATTTGAACAGGCAACCTTCTAATCACTGGCCCAGCAGCCTAACTCGCTGAGACACACAACACCCACCGATTAATTAACTGCAATTAATCAATGTGTACTGCTGAATACTGACTGAGTACTGACTGAGTACTGAGTACTGACTGAATACTGACCTTGGCAGTCAGCAGGCAGTCCGCCTCCTTTCATGTGTGATGGCCATCAAATAAGAACAGAACCAGTCACAGCTGACAGGTAACAAGATGCTGGCATGTCCCTCAGGTCACATTACAGATCTTTTTCTCACCTGGTTCTTTAGAAAGACATTCCCATTTGAACCCCCACCTTACGCATGACTCTACCCCCCTCAGACATACTTTCACAACCCCCCATCACTATGTGAAGGGGGCTTTCTCCAGAAATCCCAGAAACACAGGCAGCGACATGCCGCCTGTCTTATTGCCGCCCCCCCCCTCAGGCGCTCTTAGGCGCCTAAATCCCCGGGACAGGCAGTCGCTTAGTTCCTCTCGCGTGTGAGAGAGGAGATGAGCGTGTCGGATGGGTGACTTTCCAAAAATCGCCATACTGAGAGAATTAAAAGACCAGTGGTACTGAAAGGACACCAGCGGAACTCTCAGCCAGCAGAAAGTATGAAAAGATGACAAGACAATCCACAGCTGCCATGCATTTAAGAGCTTAACTTCGATAAAAACCACAAAAAATCCAATACCACACCATGCAGATAGATATAAAAAAAATCTGATTCAGTAATACGAATTAAACTCCCTGTCCTCTCAAGAAGTAATACAGTATGAGTGACAAAATTTTACCCACGAAAAGTAGTCAGTCGTTTACCCCACAAACAGCGCCGTTAGAGGAAAAGAGGAGATATCGATCCTGCATTGATGTGTTCCCAAGTTTCTGCTGAGGTGTCTGCAACTGCAGGATGAGAAGCACGAATGAATCTCTCCAAACGGGCAAGGTGTCACATGGCAGTCTGGGAGGAATAAAACCGTAATTAAACTTTAGTATGTGTGCCCAACATGCACACAAACACTCACTGAAGCATAGCTCTGTACGTGTAGACCTTTAAGGAGACCAGCCAGATAGTGTTCTGTTTCCATTTGTCACGTCTAAAACATTTTGTAAACATAGCAGTATGCATGGTTACAGTCACTAAGGTAGCCTGACAACAGAAAGGCCCACTCTCAAACAAAGCGAAGTATGGAAATGTAATTCCAGAGTAAGTAAAAGTGTCACGGCTGTGTTACGTAAAGTGCAGCTCACGATGGAGGCTGGCAACACCGTCCTTAGCAAAGACACACACACACCAAAGCTTCTTGTTGACAAATATAAGGTGTGTCAGAACATGGGTCATGTCTCACTGTAAATGAAAGGGTTTAACTTTAACTGATTCAGCGTGATGGGAAAGGAAAAGGGATCAAAGTTCAGAAGATTTATGCAAAAGCACTACTTTGGAGGAGAAATATGTGATTTTTAAACGTTGCTTCCGTGGTACGTAGTGACAGGAAGGGCATAGCGCTGTGATGTTGATGAACATGACTGTCTGTGACACATGGGTTATGAAAAGGCAGGGGAGTCTACTGGTAACATGGGGTGTGTGTGTGTGTGTGTGTGAGGGGGGGGGTCAAAGTTACACATCTGTCAAAGT
>JAODJU010000111.1:119793-142019 GCA_026776725.1 Gnathonemus echidnorhynchus
GCGGGGTGGTCACTGGGGAAATCCTATGAGATCAGCTGCCCAAAGGGTGGTGCCCACACCCCGCGCTGTAACCTGACTGACCTGTGGCTCAGGATAGACACCCTGCAGTCTGAGATCCACTGGGGAATTCCCATAGTGCATTACACCAAAACATTCAAAACTAAACACCTGCCTTGTGTCAACTAAATACCATCCATCAAATCTATGTTCTCAGGTAGCTTCAATTATTTCTTTCTGCTAGCTGCTCTTATTACTATATACAAACACTCCTCTACTTAGGAACTTTCAACTTACAAACTTTCAAACATGCGAATGAAGAGGACTGTAAGTCCAAATTGTGTTCATTGGGCTCCCGTTTCCTGTCCGCAACATCGATTTTCCTTTCAGTGCGGCCAATTCCGCCTAGTACGACTTCTGGCCGCTACTCCCGCCGCGCAGCAGCGTAGCATGCGAACTCCCAGCATCCTAGTATACTTGCGTATACCCTTAAAATGATGTTGAATAACGACTTACGAACATTTCAATTTACGAACGGCCCTTCGGAACGTATCTCATTCGTAAGTAGAGGAGCGTCTGTAATAAAAAAATCTGGATAAGAGAATGCACTACATCAATAAATGTATCAGTAATTAATAAATGTATTATGTAGAATACCGTAATCAAAACAAAATGTACAATGATGTCAATTAGCGATGGATAGGGAATTCTCCCGTTACACAGATGATGTATATCTGTGTATTTCCTTCCATTCCACACATCTACACTGTTAGAAGAAAGAGTACTGATTTGTACCTTTGCTTTTCACTGTACCCTCAAGGGTCTGACAATTGTACCATAGCTGTTGGTAATTGTACCTTTTAGTCTAATTTAATGTACAGAAATGGACTCTGAGGAACATCCCTAAGGTGCAAGCAACATTAATGTACCCCCATTGGTACAAAAATGTTCCTAATGATGTCACCATCGGGCCCCTGAGCAAGGCCCTTAATCCCCAGGCCTCACTGACTGACTCTTATTTGGCGACGATACTAAAGAGGCCAGATAACTGCAGAGGAGGAAGTGGGTGCCAGCAGGGCCAGATAATGACCAGTGCGTTATCAAAATACCCCCCGGGTCCTGTGTGTGAGAGATACGCTGTGTTCCAGCTCCTTTATCCTTAATCCCGTACATATTCTGCCTTTTGTTTCCTGGAGGATGATGGAGACTACAGCTGTCCTGCTTGTCAGGAAACACACCATCTGCCCAGCAGGAGAATGGAGACGGCAGACTGCTTTTCTGTCGTCTTTTTTCTTTGTCTGTGATGTTTACCTACTTAACTGATTTTTAATTTATTTTTTACCCATCTGCACAGCTGAATATTTTAGTTATATATTCAAATTAGATGTGCCCTGCGATGGGTTGGCACCCCATCCTTTGTTATTCCTTGCCTTGTGCCCACAGCTTCCAGGCTCTAGATTCCTGCGACCCTGAATAGGATAAGCAGTATAGAAGATGAATGAATGAATATATTCAAATTAGGTGCCTTGCGTGAAGGTGCCACGGAATGGTGTCTACAACAGCAAAACATATTGGCGTATTTTTTTGGGAGTCAACAAGGGACTGAGTTTAAAACAGGTGCGACCAGGAATCCGATCATTATCCGATCGTTAACAGCCTGCCAATGTTGCCAAGCCACAATCACGGTGATTCACGGCCTGTCCCTAGGAGTGTGGAGTGTAAAGCGAGGTGGGTTTGGCCCACTCCGACTGCAGTGTCAAGAGCTAACCTCGGCTGCAAGGTTTTTCCACTGCTCAAGGAAGTGTAAGTACTCAGAATACCCACAGATAAAGACAGGGAGAATATGCAGACTTTGCACAGACAGAGCAGGAGCTGTGAATCAGCAACAGGGAACAAATTTCTCCTTAGTCAAAAAGACTATTAATATGATACACCCTGCCTTTCACTCTGTGTTACTCTGAATCACCACAGTGCTCACTGAATAAGTCGATTGTTGAAAACACATCGTTAAAGAATGTGTAAAATCCTCAAGGACAAAGGGAATTGCCATAGCAGTCCAAAAAAACCAGTCAGTAGATAAAAGCCATCATAGTAAATAACAAAATGCTTCTGTCAAAAAGATTCATTCAGATGTAAGAAGGTTCTGTGATTCCAAACACAAAACATCAGCCTTTTTATCCCTTAGAGCTGTGCTTCACCCTCATGCATCCTTAAGTCACTTTATGGTGGCATGATAACTTCCTATTTTTATATTAACAAGTAAAAAAACTTTAATTGTATAAATGGCACCCGGTCAAATACTGTCAGAATATATTTACATGTATTTGGAGGCTGGGATGATGGAATATACATTCATATATTGCCCTATAGGGCTACATTTATTGCCCTTCTTATGGCAGCTCACCTGTTCATGTGTCTGATTTATTTTTCTACTGTGTGCATTTATTGCATTGTTACACTTGTCATGTTTCAGTGCAATAAATGTAGCCCTGTGCACAGTCTGCCATAGAGGAATGTTATTTGTAAATTTTGTATAAGGGTGTGATGACAATAAAGTTCACATCACTCATTTGATTGCCTCATATTCACCTACTCCACTGCATTGCCCATATGATTTGATTTCAATGCACAGTGTGTATAAAATCCATCCATCCACCTTCTAAAATGCATCTCGGTTAGGGACGCTTTTGGAAGGGAGGGGGGTCTGCAGGCGCGCCCGCGCGCGCACGCACACACAAACATACACACTCATTTGCAAATAGGAAAACCACACACGATGAAGACATGCAACCTCGACATACAAACAGCAAAGGAGAAATTCGAACCCTGGAGGTGTGATGCAACAATACTATCCTTAGCATGCATAAGATAAATTACATAAATGGGCAGACAATCACGTGCGGGAGGCGCAGAAGCAAAAACGAACACTAGATACTCCATTCGTCCATCTTTCTACCGCTTAGTATAGTCAGAGTAGCGGGGGGAGCGGGCTGGGGTCTTTCCCAGGCGACACAGAACGCATGACTGGGGTACACCATGAACTGGACAAATCACTTCAGCGCCAAGAGAAACACTCACAATTCCCATTGAATCAAAGGAAGCCGCAAATATACACTGAAATGCATCATGGGATACGTATTTCCATTCACAGCCTTCCGTCGTTTAACGCTTTCCGTGCCTTAATGCGAACTACACATCCCGCAGTGCACTTGGAAGCGGTCGGTGACGCAGGAGGTATTTGTGTGCGTTTAAAGACCAGGCACGGTTCATACCTACGATTGAGTGCCATTGCTCTCTGTCCGGGGCATTTAATGAGCGCTTTGTTCGGGGGAAAGTGGGTCTGAAATTAAGAAAAGAAGAAAGTGCAGCGCGGAGAGGCACACCATCTGACCCAACATCCGCCGCTTTGTCTGGGGCAAAACAAAGGACTCGGGCGGCGATTGCTGTCTTTGTTAGCCTCCTCGGAGCAGTGGCCCGGTAGCGGCGACTCAGAGCGGCCAGTGGTGCCCGCTGAGGCCACCGAGGGTGAGCCGGGGTTCGAGCGGAGCGGCGATCCGGACGGTCCAGGGGCAGCGCGTCCGTCCTCCGCCGCGTAAGTACCTGCCAGGACATCGCTGGCTTTTCACGGCATGTTGCCGAAGTTTTTGCCCACGGCTGGCTTTCTCACCATCCCCTAGTTAATTCGTCGACTGGTTAAATGGCTTATAAACAGCAGCGGTGGATGGAGGAGGTTCCGGTGAATGAGGTCCCCCAGGTTCCGAGGGGTGGACGCCGGATAGTCCGTACGATGTGCCCAGATGTAGGCGGTGGGGAAAGCAGGTCGATCGGCGCTAACTTAGCGGAGTGCGGTTCGTCTAGATCTAATCTCATTTTGCATTGAGTTCTGTTTTATGATGACAAAAGCGGTACGGCATGAGTCCTGCAGTCCAGTCTTGCAGGGATCACAAGGCAGGCCACCGAGAACTGCCTGACACCCCGGGAGTACGATTGGATCCCCGTCTGGTTTGCAGGAATTTCGCAGACAACTAGTTATCAGGGGGAGGGGGGTGCGTTGATGCCAGCGATCGTGTATTTACCGGCAGCCTCCATCCCCCCGACCGTGGGGGCACAGCCTTCCGATCCCCGCTTTTCTTTGTCTCGGGGCTGAACTTGAAACGCAGCCTGATCGCCTGTGTTTGAGCGGTTTCTCACTCTGGCCTGTCGTTTAAGATCCGCAGGCGGCCGGTGCAGCTGGCTGCTTTATTATTAAGTCTTATGGGTCATTGTTGCAATCGCACGCTGATTTGCATGCCTGCCCCCGGTCGGCTTGGGGCATCTGGCGAAGCCGGGCGAAGCGCCGCCTTTGTCCCGCTTTGCTCGCTGCAGGCTCTGCACGCCGTCGTCGGGGTTAGATGTCATTCTTAAATGTGTATATCCCGCCTGATTTTGAAATGAAACGGGTCGTTCAGCGGATTTGATCTGGCAGTATGCCCATCGTTTTGGTCAGTAGCCTTCGTGAATGTGTAATTATGAAGGCTTGTAATTAACCGGAGGGTCGGGCTGGTCTTTGCTGCTTTGAACTGCTGAGCTATTTCTCCAGGCTATGTAATCTGGGAAAACCCAAAGGTGACTGGTAATACAAGAGACCAACAGTATTACAGCATCTGTGAAAGACGTGTGCAGTTTGTCAGGAAGAGAAATGAGTTTCTGTTGAGTAATTGGCTACAAAATACTCTTTTATTGTTCTAATGTGGAAGCATAATTGCATATCTACTCAGGGCGTGGGAGCGAACCCATAGTGTAACTTGTGATGCGAAAGTGATTAGAATATTATCTCTTGTCTTCACTGGCCTGGCGGTCTTGTGTGCCTTGTGGTGGTGCTGAAGGAGCTTCCGGCTTAAGACAAAGTACAATGTCCAGTTCTGTGCACGCGATCATGGGCTGGGAGGTATCAGCCACTTTGACGGCGGTGTCTCGCCATAGAACGGCTTCTTGTTCGTGTGTCCTGTCTGACAGCAGAACGCGGCTTGTCGACTGCGTCCTTAGGGACGGGAAATGCAGATTGTCCGTGCAGATGGCGGTTGGCAGCCGGACGGGTCGGCAGAGCCGTGGCAACCGAAGACACTGCCTGCTCAGACTTCCAGTGGTTGTCTTTGTGCTTATTGGCCCAAAGCTGATTGGCCAAAAGCTGGTGCGGGATTGTACGGTGAATCTTTGCTCAGAAGTGCAGTGAAAATGAATCAAACCAAGGTAGTTCCTAAAATCCTGCAGCTTCTCGTCAGCGTGCTTTGGGCAATGCGTGTGAATTTCCTTATTTGTCTCTAGATATACAGTTTCTAAATTTTGCGGTATGTTATGTCCCGTTGACTTTATAAATGACATACTGCTTGATAGCCATTTCCTTTGTGGTTCATGCTTTGTTGGCACTGCTAGTGGTGCCGATTCCCACCCCAGTGGAGAAAAAAAAATTAGTAGAGTGTGGCGACCGTGGGAATGTCAGTAACGAAAATCCATTCGCAGGGAGTTAATCATCTGAGTGGAATTCGCCATATTTGTATTATGACATGGAGGCTTCAGCATGTTTCACATGGTTCTGACTGACATTAGTAACACTGCATTAGTTGGTAAGAAAGTAGAGAACATTAGAATGTAACGATTAAGCAAATTAGCTCCCAGGGAAAATTACCCCATGTCCTGTTGGTTTAGTAGGAATCTGACACCCTTGGTCCTTGTCACTGACCTTGGTACTTCAGTCCTATCCCTGTATGTTGGACATTCCCTGTGTGCTGACAGATCTGCGTAAGGAGTAGATGATGAAGGTGGATGTTGTTCAGATCCATTAATGCTGTAGTTTTCTGTTTAAGCTATGATAAGGTGTGGCATGGGGGTGTAATCATTAGCGCTATTGCTTCACACCTCTGGGACCCGGGTTCGAGTCTGCGCCAGGGTTCCATGTGTGTCGGGTTTGCATGTTCTCCCTGTGTCCTTGTGGAGTTTCCTTCAGGTACTCCGATCCCCCCCCCCCCAGGCCAAAAACATGCTGAGGTTAATTGGAGTTGCCGAATTACCCATAAGTGTGCTGCGACCCATCCTGGGTTGTTCCCTGTCCTGCGCCCGTAGCCTCTGGGGCAGGCTCCAGACCCCCCGCCACACTGAATAGGACACACGGTTACAGAAAATGGATGGATGTTCTGTATGAAGAAATGACTGAGCGAATGGATGCTGCAGGCTTCGGTTGCAAAACGTCTGTCATTTTGTTAAACTCCTTAGAATAAAAACCTCCCGGTGTATGAGTGCTGATGAGCTTTAGGGGGGCTTCTGTCTGTTATGGTGCTGAAATCCACGAAGGGTCTTTGGTATTGCGCTGAGTCGTCTGACAAAACGGCTGCGGAAGATGAATTCAGAAATAACTCCAAACAGCTGTCAGAGATGGGGTCTGAACCCAGCAAAAGGCTGCTGGGAACTGAGGGGCGTACCGCTGGAATCCTTTCCTGTTGGTAAACGGCACAGATTGGGAAATGGGGGGGGGGGCTGTCTCACAAGAGATTTTTTTTCTGAGCCGTGGAGTATGAAATGCATACGGGATTAAATAAAATGTAATATAACATGGTCAGCTTCCAAAAACTGCTGAAAACAACAAGCTTTTTTCATAAGATGACAAACTATGTAAGGGAAGCACATTTTCAGACACAGTGCAAATTGAATGATATCTTAGAGTGCTTGGTGCTTTTTTTACTGTACAATCTGTCTGGTAACTAATGTAGTTCTTTTTCCAAGCCATTTATCTAGACGAGGGTCACAGGCTAATACTGAATGTATTTCAGGAATTCCTTTTTGACTAAATGTGTTCCAACACGTGAAAGTGTTTAAACAAGGAATTGTTTGCGTTTCCTGTGATTTATACAACTATTCCCTTTGAAATTTAGATGTTTTTGCTCATTGGGCCTTAGTACCTTCATAGCTCGCTAGAACAGTACGTTTCTGACATCTTTGCCACTCGTAAGGCCCTAAAACCTGACTGTCTACGTCGATACCTGACCATTTCCTGTTTCTCTTTGTCGTCCCTGGTAAGTTGGGCCGTGCTGATCCTGCTGAAAGCATCTCGGAAGCTGCCTTTGGGAGAGGTCTGCAGATTTGTCCAAGGAGGTCTTCCTGATGACCCTGGTTTTGGCCTGAGGGGGCTGTAATGTTCGTACATTTTTGAAGATGGTTGTTGTTCTTCTGGCTTCTACTTACCCCTGTTAGGCCTGAGGTGTCTGACATTCCCAGTCTGCTCACAGCTTTTATCAGGTTTTAACCCACCCTTCAAATTGGCTCCCTTCTCTTTTTGTTCCTGTGCCTCTTTGTCCTGGTTCTGCCACTTTGCTTTATTAGATTTTGTTCCTTCTGTGGCTGTATTTTTCCATGCTGTCTTCATATTCTGGCTGGGCGGTGATGGTGGCTTTTTAAGGACTCTGGGAAAGACCAGTTTCTCATGGGGCAAGGAATGGGGGTGATAAGGTGAGGGTGTTTTACCTAGAAGCCTGGTTTTACCTGTTTTTTTTTTCTCCCTTTTTCATGTGGTGGTCTGTATTAGTCTGTCTTCAATTATTAAAAGGGAGCTGAAATTCAAGTTGGATCAAGTTGGAACGAATTTCAAATGTAACACAATTCGTGTATATATATTCAAATACCCCCCCCCCCCCCAAAAAAAAAAAGAGTGACGCAACACAGAATCAGTCTTTTCAGTATTTTATTAACAGCCCATACAACTTCACATCTGTACAGAGCCCCTCGGAGGTCTGAGTTGGAAAATATTTTTTGAAATGTTTTTGTGATCCCTTGCAAACTTTTGTGTTACTAATAATGACTGTACAGTGTCTGTTTAAAGTACAAAACACAGAATTAATGGACTAATATGTATAAACCTAAACGATAGTCATGTCCAGTTAAGTGTGCTATAAGCATTAAAATGCAGGGGACCATATACAACATGCAGCTTTCATATGCGTGTGTTCATGCATATTTATTAATTGCACCGTCCGTTCACCGCCAGTGGCTGCAAGCATGAGGGCTGGGCTGTTGAATTTGAATGGATTAATTATAGTTCGAATTTGAATTTTTCACATTTGAACGGATGTTTGAATATCGGTTAAAAACTGACAGCTCTTCTATCTATCAGGGACTTTGGTGTTTGAGGCATTTGTTTCTGTGAGTTGTTCACAACGAGTATATTTGACGTATAATAAACGCGCATAACTTAAAATCACTCTCCAAAATATACAGGATTCACACTTTATAATATACACAATCTATGCAAAACATGATGTGCACAAAATACAGCATGATACAATAGAGGCGAGGTCCCCAACCCGGTCCTCGGTGACCCACAGACGGTCCACATTTTTGCTTCCTCCCAGCTCCCCGCTAGACAGTCCGCATTTTATTCTCTGCCAGGAGGGAGCAAAAACATGGACTGCTGTCGGTGCCTGAGGACTGGGTTGGGAAACACTACAAGAGGAAATATAAGAGCTATGTAATAGACTTAATAGTGGGAGGTGGTATTTGTGAAGTTGCTTGTGAAATACTTAAAGGAGTTTGTCCTCTTCACTGTTGCATGTTTACTGAAGTGACATCATAGCATCACATATGATCACTAACGTGTCGAAAATAGTGGTGATGCTGTTGGGTTCTTGCTGTTAAAAGGCAGATAAAACCATAATGCCACTGGGTGGTGCAAAATGTAGCCTGTCCTGTAGTCTTAGTGTTGATTCCGTTTAAGGTATGTTTGGGTCATTCCCCTGGTCGCTTTTTTTTTTTCTTAACCCATAGCTAGAGCTTGAGCCATTAATCTAGTGTTTCCCAATCCAGTCCTTGGTGACCAACAGACAGTCCACTTTTTTGCTCCCTCCCAGCTCTTGTAGACAAGGTGGTTCCAAGCAACTAGAGGAGGTGGGATCAATCAGTCAAATGTCTTGCTTCCAACTCCTCTAGTTGCTTGGACCCGCCTCCTCTACAATCTAATTGGTTCTCTCTTTGAACCAATCATTGTTCCTTCTACCCTCAGAAGATTTTTCTGTATGGAAAATTGAGAGCTAGTTCCTCTGTAGAACCAGGTGAAACTAGCAAGGGCAATAGTCATAAAGTAGGTGGGTTTTGGGGAAACCTACACAGATGCCCCGTCAAGTTAATCAACCATGTGTTAAACGGCTGAAGAGTGTTTGGCCAAAGCTGAGGCAGATGAGTAGGCGTTTGTGTCAGACTAAGTTGGTGATGGTGTAGTAGATCTGCGTTCTGCTGTGCTTTTGTTTAAACGTTTTGTATCGGAACGTTGGCTATTGGAAACATACACGGTAAAAAAAGCTGGGGGGGATTAACCTCTTACTTTTGTGGGCACCACAAACCTTCCTGTAATCACCCTACACATCTGTGAGATCTGAAGCTGTTAGTTGTAACGAAAGTTCTGGGAGTCCCGAGATATTTTCCACGGTTTGTGTCTGAGGTGAGAACTGCTCCTCCGACCTTGATTTGTTTTTTTTTCCATAAAGATCCTCTTGGGGATGCCGCTCTGGTGCCCGGGGGGGGGGCTGCAGCTTGGTAGCGAGACCACCTTATGATCCTATGATCCACGTTCATGTGCTGCTGTCCTTTCTAGGGAAAAAAGCAACATGAACCCCTATGACTTCAAATGTATGGCATAGGTGCGGTTTATAAACTGCTGACTTTCTGAAAAGCATTTATTTATTTTGAAGTTGCCCTATTGATTTACTAAGTTCCGGGGGTTTGGTATTAATCTGCGCTCGATTTCTTGCTGCTGTCTTCATCATTCGTTTCGATGTACGTATGTACGGAATTGTTTCAGTTCCGGATTCTGATGGCAAAGGAACGAACAAGCCAGAATACTTATGTTTCATGTTGGCCTTCTCCGCAATATTCTAAATTAGATTCATGTGCAAAACTGTGCTGGAGCCTCCAAAATCATTTTAAATGGCTTCCTTCTGCATGCCGGCATGGCCTTGATGTTGGGGAAACTCATAACTCATTACGCTGATGGCGCCTTGCCTTCCTGTAGACTGTCGCGGAGCTTAAGCTGTCGCCCTCAGGAATGTCTTGATGTCCGTTGTTCCTCTGTCTGACCTCTAGATCATTCTGGTTTTTGCTTTTGTGTGTTTTCTTCGCCTGCCTGTTGGGTTTGGGTGGTGTACTGCTTTTGCTGCTGTATTTTTGCCTTTGCTGTCCTGGCTCAGTCATGGTATCTTTTTTTTTTTTTTAAATATAATATTGTTTTTTTGTGTGTGTATGTGTTTCTGCATGTTTTTGTGTTTGCCACATTGTGGGGACCAAATATTACTTTTTAACTTGTGTGGACATTTTTCTCATCCTCAGTATAAACCTCAATATATTATAAAAATCTGACTAATAAAAAAATAGCCAAAATTCTTGCATATTTCTTGGTTACTTATGATTTAAAGTTGAGGCTTTGTTGAGATTAAGGTTTTCATAGTTAGGGCTATGCCTATAGAAATGATTGGTGAGTCCCCATAAAGATATGTAGTTACCGTGTGTGTGGGGGGGAGGGGGGAGCTGCCCCAAGGAGTCACTGTCCCTGAACCTGATTGGTTTCACAGATAGATCTCTGAATGGTCCTGCTCCCCTATCCTCTCGCAGCATCTCACCCCTGCTCTGCCAGGTGTTCTGTGACTCCCTGAGGAGACTCTGACCTCTGGGGGGTGGGGATGCATAAAGAGTGACTTGCCTCCCTCGGGGAGGAGACAATGATGGGCCGGTGGAGGTGAACACGGGGTCCCTGGGCACTGTGTCTCCTCGCTGGAAGTGTGCTGCTCTCAGTATCCACAGCAGTCTGCCACCCTCGACTTTACAGATCTCTCCGTTCTCTGAAGAGCTTTGTTGACCTACAAAAGGATTTTCGCCTGATCTGGGGGACATCTAATCATTCTCAGTGTTCTAGAATTCTGTGCCAAACTAGAATGTGTTGCAATAACTCGTGTGTATATACAGTCACCCCTTCCATTTGTCAGGGCCAGTGGCAGAAGATTCTCCCCAAATCTGAATTTCTGAATAACACTTGGGTCCATTATTAAAATGCTAAATGAACTGCACTGTAAAGTTTAAAAGTCTCATCAAGAAATGCAAAATTCCACGGTTGCAAAGACGGATGAGACTCGTGAGGCTGGCTGCTGAGATGAACGTGTGCGGCATACCCAAGACACACAGGTCCGACTGTTTTTTCTTAAAATTAGTTTTTTTCAGCAAAAATAATTTTAAAGATGACTTACGCATGTACAGTAACAAATATTAGACACATCTATATATTATGATTTCATGTGCACCAAATAATTTTCAGTATTTTATCTATTTTTGGCTTGCGATTTGTCCAAAAATATTACCGTTTAATCGTTCGCTGCCAACTTGTGAGTAACCGAAAACCACAGATGCCAAATTTGCGAGACTGGAAAGGCGGCTGCAGATTTTTAATAAGTAATAATATTGCATGGAACAATCGAGACCATTTGTAAATGAAAATCGGGTCTGGGTTTGCGGTGGGGGTGTGAGTGAGTGGCCCGCTGGGTTTTCTGACACACCGGAGGGTCCGGAACGTTGTACCCCCACCACGAGCCGCACCCTTGTATTTGCCGGGGTGCCACCCTGAAACCCTTCATCAGATCAGTGACCGGAAAACCCCAGTAACGTTAGATACTGTAGTTGAGCTTATAATGAAATATCAAATAACGATATATTGATGATGTCCTGAGTTTTTGACAATGCATATCTACTCTTTGAATCTTGCCCATGATGTATATGAGTTATTAACATTATAATGGTAAGATTCTGAGTCATTTTTAGTCACTGGAATAAGAGGGTGAGTTTCGGTTGGCCGCAAACATTCTGTTGTGACCTTTTGGTGGATGCCCTGAGCCGTTCTGATTGGTTCTTGTTCCTCTCTGATCTGTGCCCTGGTATTGTATGCTAATTGGTCGTGTACAGAGCAGGCTGGGCTTCGCAGATCCCTCCGGACTGGTAAATGTGCCGCGATGGTGACCCAAAGAAGGCTTTGCTGGATTCCGTTGGGTTCCGCCCCCCTCTTATTGTGGAGCTTAGATAAACACATCTGTAAGATTAGGCTCATTGGAGGCGAACAATGGGCTCATTCTCTCCCTGGTATGCAGACCTTCCTGGCCAGATATGACTGATCTGAGCTCGTTCGACAATTGCCAGTGAGGAATGTGTGTGTGTCTTGGTCTGCATTCAGCCATGCTCTTTACATCTGTGTGGCTGCCTTTTTGAATGTCCACTCGATTTAACCTTTTCAAGCCTCAGTGTTGCTCCACTGTAAGTGTGTGCATTTTCTTTCGGCCAATGAGAGTGTAGGGGTGTGGCTTGGATAGAATAAGACTCCTCCTTTTCAAAGCCTGTGTAGATGGGCCTTTAAACTGCTGGATCTGCCACAGATGAACTTTCTAATAGGTCTTTGATGCCATTTAGTTTTTCTACCTTTTTTTAAAAAAGCTGAATTTCAGTCACGTCCTAGAGAATCCTACCTTAAAGTAGAATGTGGGTTGCATCATGCTTGTGTTTTTTGAGTAAATGCAGGTCGTTGTCGACATGCGACTTGCGACCGATCGATTTTACGACCGCAGACTGCAGATATGTGGCAGCTGCTCCGCGTCCGGCGGTGTGAGTATATGACAGTTTCACCCCCAACTGTTGGCAGCAATGAACTAAGAAAATAGTGATAGAAGATTTGAAAAACACCAAACAGTATGACCTAAAGAGAGAATTTTAATATACAGTATACTGTACGTATGATCATTTTTGCATATAGAATAAATTGCATGTATCGGAACCGATCGTGATCGTAAGTCAGTGACTCCCTGTACTGCGATTTAATTCTGTTGCCACTTCATGAAGAGCCAGTTTTCCTGTTGTCTTCCTCCTTCCTCACAGGTTCAGTGCCTCATACATAAATATCAGCTGTCTGTGTTCCCCGTCGGCCCAGAAGCCCGTTTGACTTGAGACTGTTTTTCCTTTTGTGCGCCCATCGTAGCACAGGTGTCGAATGAATGAACCAAGCTAAAAACGCCTACCTCTGTGTCGGGGGCTGGGGTGGGGGGCGTGATCCGCCTCTCTTCTGAAAAGGGGGTTTGACACACGGTGAAAGCGACGCCTTGTAAAGTATGGCCATGGCAGAATCGCGTGCACCCCCGGGGAGGGGGTTTAAATTATTCATCTCCTGGATGGCGGGGAGGGAGTGTGCTCCGCTTTTTGGGGGCAGGCGGCACAAAAGCCGCCCTGTTTCTGAGAAATGAAGTCATTGTGAAGGTTCCCCTTTCAGTGAGGGGTGTATTGGCCCTGTCCAGTTACAGGAGCCGCCTGATTGGTCGCTCTGTCAGCTGACGTGGGTGTGACGGGACTTCCTGTCGCCACGCCGAGCCCGGGCCTCTCCTCCGCACGGCAGGAAGCCTGTCGGCTGACCCCGTTCTCCATGTTCGCACCCTACTTCTGAAAACGTGCTTTTGTAGTGACGTTTTGTGTTGTTCAGTGGGTTAGGATGCTAGTACCTATGACTGGAAGGCCGCTGGTTCAAATCCCTGAGTTGGCAGAGCAATTTCACCGTTGATCCCCTGATCATGACTGAATCACTGAGAGCTCAGTCCCCTCTCAGTGTGACATGATACGACATTTTAAAAGGACCCCAAGGTTCGCGTCCTTTGCTGGTCCTGTACATGCGTCCCAACCTGCCTCCTGTTTTTAATTACGACCCTGTGGAGGTGAAGCTCCAGATTGTAGGAGGTACTGATGTCCTCATTGACAGAGGGATTTGGACTGGCTGTTGTATTAAATGTGGACCACGCATCCTAGTGACCGTCCACTTGACGAAAGCGCGGCCAGAATATTCCGTGTTTTTTGGGGAGTCAGTGCAGGCGGATCCCTTCAGTCGTGTGTTAATTTGCTACCCCCGTCTGTGTGCGAGTCTTTAATTTAAGGCAGAACGTTTCAAACTGGGAAATGTTTACGGAGAATGGTTTTGGGTAATCAGCTGTCTGTTTGTTAATTTGGTTTCGCTTGTGCCTGATTTTGGTTTTATTTGTTTGACAAACATACAAATTAGCTGCTGACCTGAATTTGACTCATTCAATTTTGTTTGGCTTTATGCAAATTAATCCATTGGGGGAGTAGAGTGAAGCAGCCAGCTGTTTCGCATTGAGATGCTTAATTTGAACCAGAGGTGTTTCTTTAAGGTGTGTGTGTGTGTGTGTGTGTGTGTGTGTGTGTGTGTGTGTGGGGGGGGGGGCTATATTTCCTGAGCTTCTGGAGGATATCACAATGCACGGTCGGATGGCATGTACAGTTTCCTGGTGGACTGCCGGTCATGTGACCTGGCATCATGTGATGGGATGTACTCCGGGACCAGGGCTCAACAACCTGTGTACTTTGTGTTCACATTCTTCTGTGTGTGTGTGTGTGTGTGTGTCCTTAAGGCTCTGTTTGCTGGCTTAGTAATTATTTCTATACAATGTTTTTCTTATATATAAAGGTATGCCTATCAAATTTTTAATCACTAATGCCACCAGCAGTTTGTAGCTTTATGAAATATTCCTTCTGCTCTCTCGCAGAGAACGTGCCACTTCCTGAAGAGCTCCTGTGATTATTGGAGAGTTCCTCTTAATTATGATTTAAGGAAACCCAAAACTAAAACTTTCCACAAAGACCCTTTTACTCATTAGGCTGTTTTAGGTCAGCAGATGTTTTTCCTGGAGGACAAACGTCCACTGAGGGAGCCCTTGTCTTTCAGGGTTTGATTGGCAGTCAAGGCCTTGCAGAAACGGCAAAAAAGTGTCCAGATTGTATGTTGATGGGACTTTAAAATGGGTGCTCCTTCCTGTTATGGTCACTGTCCTCGGCTGTGACCTCATAGAGGGTTAGAAATCCACTCAAAGGATTTGGCTGTGCCCTAGATGGTCTGCCGTCCCTCTGTCCCCGTTCAGTGACCATACGTGTGCGGATGGTACCTCTCGCTTGTCCCCACCTGCCGTTTCAGAAGGTCACTAAATGACGGCGTGTGAAAATGACGGCCCTCGGCCACTGGTGAAAAGCAAAAAAAAAAAGCTGAATGCTTTCTTTTCATCTGAGAACGTTGTGTTTTCACCGCAATGCACAGGAAGCGTGGGGGTGGGGTCTCAGGTAGGCGGTTTCCTGTCACGCTGGCAAACGGCGCTCTTTGTTTTCCCGGGGAGGACGATGGAGGTGTGAAGGGTTATTGTTGAATTTGACTGGTAGTCGGCCTGGTGCTAAATCTGCTGCATGATCGCCTCGCTAACGGCCTGTTCTGTGAGAGAGCCCCAACAAGACCTTCCTGTTTAATGTCCTTTATGCTGCCAGGGATACCTTCCCACCCTCTGGACAAGCGGCAGGATTGATGGATGGATAAATGGATGGCAGGCATTGGTTTATATAGCCTATAATTAAAGGCCCCCCCCCCACCCCTCCACCATTGTATTTTATATATAAACCCTCCTGTACCATATATTCTGTAAATCTGCTGGATGGATTTGGCTTTAGTCTATAATTAAAGACCACCCACTTGCTTATTGTATTCCATATATGTGGCCCTGTAGGGTTTATGTTCTGTAAATGGTGGCTGCTCCGTGGTTTGCTCGGTCGTTCTTGTATTTCGGCTTGTGAGCCTTCGCTCGACCCTCGTTAACTCATACGCTTCTGCGGGTCGCCGGCCCTTCGGTGCGGAGCCTTTTTCCCGCGTTGCTGCCCGCCTGTCTGTGTCTGACTGCCGGTGGAAGTGCCATTCAGGCAGGGGAACAGCGGTCTGTCCTTCAGAGTTAGATGTTTTGTAATCCTGCATCACTAGCAGGGTTGTTTGTTGAATGTGGTAAATTATTCCCACACAGTGACTTTGCACATGGCTTGCGGTGGTGTCAAAGGGACCTTTCGGTTTCAGTTTACATCCTTATCTTTAGTGCCTCGATTTGCTCTGAAAAACATGGCCAGAAAATCCTCGGGCCCTATCTCTAAAACGTATGCATATGAGTGCACAATTTAATAATGATGAGTGTGGCAGATACCAGATTCTACTGTCGCAGCCTGTTCCGGATTGTTCTTGTTGGTCTGTATTTTTGAACCAGGGCGTCAAACACGTTTGCCATACGCCCGTTACAGGAGGTCACCACAGGGTCTAAACGGTCGAATTATTTGGAATCCCATAATAGAGAATCATTTCCTGGTTGTTCTTTGATCCCTAGGCCTACATCACGAAAGAACCTGTCCACCTTTAGGGGGCCGTGATGCATCTCACAGGCATGCTGCTCACAGCAGAGCTTGGCATTGATCAGACTTATCCTGCATGAGACGGCTCGCTTTGCCCACTCATCATTCCAAAGGGTGTTCCCTCGGACCGGCGCCTACACCCTTGTGTATTTCACAGCACGCAGTATCTTCAGGAGGAAGTCTCGAATGTGGCGAGTGCCAGATCTAGCCCTCTGTCAGCTGTGGGATGCACCACAAGCTTTCTGGGCTTTTGTTTTTATTTTTATATATATAAATATATATATAAAATCAGGCGCCTTGAAGTGTTAACCGGGTGCATTTGGCAGTGACGTTTGTTTGGTTTACCCCCCCCCCCCCCCACCCTCCAACTGTGAGAGATCCTGCCCAGAACGTCAAGTGTTCTTTCACTTCACACAAGTGGATTTAATCCTTGGTGTGGGTCCCTTTTTTTCTAGCGAATCGCCTCAAGCTCCCTCCGTCGGGCTGGCGGTAGATTCACGGCCTTTTCTTGAAGCCTGAGCCCATGAAAGGATGGTTAGAGGTGGCTGGCTAGTGGTTTTCCTTCAGAACTTTCTTAAACGGTTTCTACCCATAGCTTTTAGCCCGGGCCCTTGGCTCGTTCGGGCGTACTCGCTGTCGATTTCCTCCCTGTTAAAAGGGGGCAAGTTCTCGCTCCTGGTGATGTTCTTATTTCCATCTAGAGTACCCAACTGAGGGAAAACTCCCCACAACCGACTTTCTGAACTTGTTCCGTCGTTGGGTTTTCCCTATATATCTTTACAATGCTAAGTACCGAGCGTTTAAACCCTTTGTCTTTTGAGAACAAAAGTTAATCAAAGAAAATTGATTGGAAAAGAAGTTTTTTTTTTTTTAAACTAATGTAGAGATTACGGCACAGTGCTGATTGGCCTCAAATCAGGTCACGCTCTTGATCTTATCTGCTTCAGTTCAATTCTGTGTTTAGGGGTCTGATGGGAAAATGTGAAACCTCACCCTAGCGTGCTCATTCAATCATGTTCAGCTTGTTTTTTTTCCAATGGGGACCGTTGCAAAAGTGTGCCAACACTCACTCCCTGACCAGCCCTTTGATCTGGTTCAGTCATCTGTCATAGACGCATTGTGAGAGAACCATTCTGCTGCTGATGTCATCTAGTGAAGACGAAAGAGCACTATAGCATTTCAACTTTAGCAGGAATATTTAGCTCACGCCTATCCCAGAGCTTGATTAACTTCTGCAGAGAAGAATACTCCTTTTTCTCCGAGACCATTCTGTGAGTCCTAGATGTTCACAAGCTAGTTCACGGACTGTAGGTATGATGCCTGTTGTTGGAGTAATGCCGTTTCCTGGTGCAGTCTGTGGAGTCTCTGTCTGCACACCATATGTGGTTGTCTTGCGATGGAACGTAATGTTGGCTCTCTATTCCAGATCCCTCGTTTTTGTTTTGGGGTAAACAGTAGACTGTTGGATGGGTGAGTCTAGCCCAGCTGGCTTTTGTCACGACCTGTTCCAGGAATTGCTATGTTGGTGCCTGTCCCATGCGCGAACAAACAAAAACAGCCTGGAGAGGAAGAGAGGTCTGAGGAAGGGGCGGAGACAGGAAGAGTTCGAGGTTGTGGGGGCGGGGGGCTGGGGGGATGCACCGGCAAAGGGATAGGTGTAGCCTGCTTGGGTGACTCACTTTTGGGTTGGAACGGGCTTGATAGGGTGGGGTGGCCCAGATGTCCAGGTTCCAGGACCGTGGTGCCTCCAGGAATAACCTGGAGAGAGTGGGGAGACATCATCTCAGCTTTCCTGAGGCCACTCCGTCAGCTGGCATCCACTTTCCTAACGCCCAGGATCTGTGGGCCGCATCCGTTCCTGAGCGCCATAATGTCAGAAGCTGTCATCCGAGTCGTAACAGAAGCCAGACTTGTGTGGAGGAGAGGGGTAGTGGTGCACATTGGTGAGGAAATGTAATTAGTTACCGATAAATTTCTCTTAAGCCCTGAACATATAAGCTAAGTGGTTCTGTCAGTGTCTAGTGCTGTAAATAGGTCATGTGACATACGAACTCAAGTCACCCAATAAATAAGTGAAGACTGTAAAGAGACCTTGCTTTGAGGTTAGTAGTGGGACTTCGTGGATAGCAGCTTTTTTGGGTTTTATCTCATGATGAAGCTCATAGTTGTAACTCATTTTCTTCAAATGAGGACAAACTGGGGAGTTGAGGTTCCATTCAAAGGGCTAAGCTTGCTGTGCAGCACCGGACACCACGCACATCGCGTTGTGACAGGAGTGCTCCGTTAAAGTTGCACGTTTGGACATTAAGTCCCACTGCTGGTAGCGGGGGCTGTGTACAGCCCATCAGATATCGATGTTGCAACATTGAGAATTGAATTTGCATGAGGCTTATCCCAGATGTTCTGTCCTGAGACATGGTGGGTGTCTAATGGAGTGAAACCTCTTATCCGTCCTTAAAACGAATGTCGTTGGTTTAGTAAACTCACCATCCCTCTCTTGCTGTTCCTGCTGTGCATCAAACCTGGGAGATCTGTGAACCTTAAAGTAGCAGAAGAGCTGAAGACTTGCTTCGGCTGTTGGGTCTGGGTTTAGGCCAAGTTAGCCTGTCCGTCTGTTGTTGGCACGTATGGTCTCAGGTCATGCTGATGGCCGGCTCTCTACATTACCCTAGTCTTGGGGTCTACATGCCACCCACTGAGTTGCAGTGCTCTTCATCTGCTATGAGAAATATTAGAAATGCACAACATAATAATATTAAATATTTAATATACATTGGTATCAACCAATTTTGTTTGATAAAAATCAAGACACTGGCATCGATTCGAAGTGGCTTGGTCGATATCAAGGCTGATTTGTTTAGATTTTACTCAATACTCAAAGACAGCAGTACCAGAGTTGAAGACACATCCACTAAAATTGAGGTGATTGCATTGGATGATGAGCTCCTTTCTCTCTTGGAGGTCAATTGATTCCATCCGGTTGTTCAACCTCACAAGTGTCCCACCTTGGCGCTACTTCATTGATGTGTCTCTGCCTGCATTACGTGACGTGGCCGCTATACACCTACACAAGATATTAAGAACCATCAGAATCACTGCATATCTGTGGACAATCTAGAGCTGGACTAAGAAGTGGATTTTATTGGTTTTATTTTCCAAATCCACAGTTTAGGATGAGGACCAGCTCTGTCAGCAGGAAGATCATCTCTTCGTGGATCAGTTGCGTGGGGCTGTATTCCAGAGGTGTCTCACCCTGTCTCTCCCATTCTCTTTGTCAGCCCAGTAAGACGTATTGTTCATCTCATACAGTGGCAGATTGCCACGTTTTGACCTCCTGCCCTTGAGGTTTCGTCCCCCAATGGTAAAATGTGCTCAGGGAAGCAGGCTTGTAATGATTTTGTTACGTCATGATATGTAATTGGTCGTGAGATTTTACTGTCTCCAGCGAGGAGTAACTTGTGCAAGCCAAGCCTTAAATCTGCCAAGAGCGGTGACTGCTGGCCAAATGCAGTGACACGGTGTCAGAAGGAGGATGTACCATCTCAAAACTCTACAAAGCCTCGCCTCCCTGGGCTCCGTGCGAGATGGTCCGTTCCGTCTGGTGACTGGGTGACTGCTCTGTGATCCTGGATGAAAACGGTCGCCCCGGGTCATGGAAAGAACTGGTGTACTGAAAAAGCCACATGTCGCGGGTCGTGCCATTATGTGAGGGGAATCGATTAAACGTGGTGAGATCCTCCCTGGGGCTTGTCTACAATGTATCCATGTATGTGGTACCCAGCATGAATCCGAGTGCTAAACGTAAGTAGATTTATCACCTAGGGAGGTCAGTGGCACATCATTCAGGCTTGGGATTAGCCGCATGTAAGCACCGGAAGCTGCCGGAAACGGCAGCAGCAGACTAGTAGGCTTGGTAACGTTTGTGTCACAAGGGGAACCTTTGCTGATTACTTATACAGCAAAGACATGGGCTCCAGCCTTGGTGGTTGCTGATGTCTTTGTGATCCTTAGTCTCCTGGGCTGATGAGACCAGCCTTGTCACATGATGCTGGTGTTGACGTGCTCTACGGAGAGGCTTGGGAGTCTAGGGCCAGGTAGACGGGCAGAGCTGAAGCTCTGTATTCCATAGCGATGTGAATGTGGTCACATGACCTGGGAGTTTTCTCTGCCAGTTGAGTCAGTCTCCTAAAAATTGAATCACTATCAGTGAGACCACGAAAAAGCATTACGGCTTCGCCCAGCCTTAATGGATATGGCGTCCTGTGGTCCTTGAAGGTTTCCTCTGAATGTGTTGGGGTTTGAATGAGGTTCCTCTGATAATCGGCTGTGCCACAGCCTGGGTGAACACACTGCAGGCTTTTGTTCGTGCCCTGCTCTTATGGAGATGAACACCCACATGCCCCGGTCATCTGGCAGCGCGTCGGCTTGCCGATTAAAATTTCATCTGCGGCATGCAGGCAGGAGGAGAGAACAAAGTGTGACTGTTTGCTCGGATTACCCGGCGTAGACGTTCTTTAGGATGGAGATGCCAGGGGGTATCCACGGTGGTGGCCTGTTGATTCAGCCCTCTGCCTTGGAGAGAAGAATCGTATGCTGGGATGAAGATGAAGCGATGGACAGGCTAAGACAGTTGGTCAGACTCAGCATCTTGAAGGGGCACCTAATGAGTTTGTCTTGAATTGCATCATGGCGAAGCGAAGGTGTTTTTTACCGTTTATGGGTAACGCAGGTCGAAACGAAAATGATCAGATGCAAGCATTTGTATTGAAAGCACGTCTCACACGTTCCTCGTCTTCGTGCAGGGTCCACAAGAGGGCAACGCCGGCCGGGCCGTGGGAGAAACGATGAGAAGGCTTTGAACAGCTGGAGAGCGTTCATCGTGGGAGTTCTTCTGAACATTAGCCGTGCTGATGTTCTCTCCTGACCAGGAGAACATCTCTACAGGCTCCACCAAAGGGCCGGTGAAGTATGGGGAGCTCATCGTGTTGGGGTAAGAATGGCCTGACTCATCCTTCATTGTGAAGCTGTCATTTGATACATCTGCGGCAGGCCTATGGTGCCAGGGAGCTAATGTCCATTCCAAGGGTGCCCTGTGATAATGGGGCAGCTGAACCGAAACTGAGCTGCTCTAGTCCTGGCAGTGCGTCCTTGTCAGAAACATCATTAAAAAGGGATTTACATTTTTCATAACTTTTTTTTTCAGATAATATGTCTGAGAATCAGAATTATTTGATTATCTGGAATAAGAAGAGAATTGTCTGTGCATGTTGGCGAGTGGAAGTGTAATATGGGGCGGATGTATAACCACTTTGGAGGGAAGAAGGAAGGAGATTTTTAGGGAAGGTAAAGGTGAGCCAAACTGGTTCTTTTGCAGTAGGCATCACTGTTAATGCAGTGGATTAAAAAGGCACCCTAAGTTCAGTGCGTGAAACACCAGATGGTTTGAAGAAGGGTTACCTGTAGTTTAAGTTATCTGGTTCACTCCCAACTCCTGAGAAATGAGCTGATTAGAGCGATCGCGGTTGGGTGGCGACCTCAGTCAGGAGGATGTAATGGAGGCCCGCTCTCGGCAGGAGGTGCAGGGGCGCAGGTGTTCGGGGACCTGCCGCCGTCCGGGCCGCTGAACGTGACGGACTCCCGCGGCTTAAGGGAATGTTGTCGGAGCGTGTCAACTTCGCAGTGTCACTGGCTTAAACGTCCCGGTCTGCACACATATCAGAGGCAGCTGTGAAATACCAAAAGGGAGGCTTTAAAGGAGCTCCTTCCCAGCACGCGCTGGGGGGCTTTTACCTTCTGCTGCCTGATCTGCCTCATCAAAGCACCGACTGCCCGACCCCAGGTCTTTCTTTGCAGATCTGGGATCTCCAAACAGATGCTTGGCAGTCAGAGATGGTTATAATGTAGCAAATCCGGAAGGAAGCGAAACATGGTTCATGTTCACGATTACGTCACTGTCCTTGCGCTCGCTG